>JACMZG010000008.1:79552041-79561706 GCA_018340805.1 Microvelia longipes | reverse complement strand
GTTAGCTAGGGTTCAAGTGGAAGCTAGGCAAGATGTTATAAATCTGGCCAAACAAGCCAAAATACATATTTACTACCATCAACTATTAGATGAGAAACCAATTCCAAGGTATCTAAACCATATAAACAGTAGACAAGATTGTAGTTGGATAGATAAAGCTAGGGGGTGTCTCTTGACGCTTAGTTATCTTAATAAGGAAGCAATAAGCAATGTCCGTGATCTCTGTGACCAAGGTAAGGTAGAAGATAACCTGCATTTTATGGCAGAATGCCCTAAGTTAACACAATTTAGATTTAAATATTATAATAATGAATATTTAAATAAAAATCAATTTATAAATATTTAAAATCAAAATACAAAAGAAGGGCTATCTGCTCTGGCAAACTACACAAAAATATCTTGGCAACATAGATCAAAAGTGCTTTTAGCAAAAAATAAATAAAACTAGGAAGTTAACAAAAACATTAAATTTATTTTTATATTTTTATTTATTTATTTTCTATCAAATTGTAAGAGTGAGCAACTCTCCTCCAGACGGCTCTTGCCATGAAGTTGACTTGAAACTGAAATTAATCCACTGAATCTTTGTAATTTTAAGAATAAATAAAGTCATTACAGTCTATCTTTAGTTTAAAAATCCCCAAGGTCATAAGTATTTTGGGGATTGACCAATCAGAAAAGCCGCTGCCAACCTCTCACTTAAAAAGAGAAAAAAATCCCTACCACAATAACCGCTGTAGGGAAAAAACCTTCTTCCCGGCAATCGTTCACTTTGTTTGTGTTTCTTCTTTTGATTACATCGTTTTGAAAACTACTTTCAAATGAATCTTAAAATTATATTTTAAAATAAAACTACACAAAAAAAATGTAAAAAAAAACATCGCCAAAAAATATGGGTAAAATAACCTGATTTGTTTACGTAGTTTTTTCCCGCTCCCTTCTTGCAGGGATCTTTTTTTCTTAAGAATCAGTGGTGTTTAAACTGACCTGTCAAGATTTTTAAACTAAACGATAGACAGTAATACATACATACATACAATGATACTTATGTTTTCTGATTTACACCCTGATATCTTTCTGACTTAACTAGGCCAGGATTCCTAGTCAAAGGAATCCCCTTTTCTGTGGGGTTCCGGACTGGCTATCCGTTGTGAATTTACCCAAAGCCCCACGGTTAAACATACAAAGGATAAATTGGCAAGTACCAAGAAAAATTGTGTACACTCTTTAAAATGTGGAGGCTGCGGAAGCACAGATGTTGGGAAAAACTGGTAGAGCCTACCTGACCAAACTTCATGAGCACTTCCGGGAGAAGAAACAGTACGTTTCACCAGCACTAAAGTATTATATAAACCAGGTAGGGAAAGTGTACGTTAAGTACGTACCTGTGTACGCACTTCTAAAGTAGGAGTGATAATAGCAACTTTACGTACCTCTAAAGCAGGAGTATTAAGTAGTACGTGAGTGGACTGCGTCACATCTGCGGCGTGCGTGGAGTTGTGGAACGGGTTGTCTTTCACGTAATGATCTTCTAAAGTTAATAGAAAAGCAACTAAAGTTTTCGCAGGTATCATGAAATGCTTCAGCAGTTCCCGGCTCTGCAAGAAAATTAAACAAATATAAAAATAAGTGTTATTGGTCCAATTTGGCTTTTCAAATATTGGGGGAAATTAATTAAAAAATCATTGAATACATTGTGGGACACATGATTTTGAATGAGCACTAGTGGAGTTCATAATTAAGGGAACGAAGAAAAGAGTCTCTCCACAAAACTATAATTTATTCAAAGCGCTTTCAACCTAACATGAGGCCATCATCAGTGCCAGATATAATAGAAAGAATAAACGGCTAAGAGAAAGACATTAAAGGTAAATACAAGTCAAACTGTGGAATTCCCAGTTTTCCTTCTCTTCTTTTTCGACTCGACAATGTCGGTGAGTTGTAATAGACTTCCAGTCGTATTTATTAACCTTTAATTTTTTTCTCTTAGCCGTTTATTCTTTCTGTTATATCTAGCACTGATGATGGCCTCATGTAGGTTGAAAGCGCTTTGAATAAATTATTGTTTTGTGGAGAGACTCTTTTCTTCGTTCCTTTAATTGTGGGACAGTTTAAAATTGAAGAATTAAATCTTAACCAGACCTACCCCCACCTACACATCGGCTACCTTGCAGCTGTAGGGAGGGACTTTTTTCTTCCCTTTTAGTGTGTTACAAGTGTTGCCTTTTCTCCTTCCAGCTGATTTTTAGTCATGTGACCATGTAGAAAGATATAGGGCAAGGAGTTAAGTTTATCTTTGGTCCTTGTTTCATACATGTGAAAATCAGAGTTAAATTTATATTTTTAAATGTAACACAATAAGGCGTGGTCGAATATCCACGGCCTTCTAGAACATTGGATCACCAACAAACTTTTTTTATAACTTTTTTTTCAAAATGTTCAGTAATTAGCTGGATTTGTGATAAATGAAGCCTATTTCCGTAATCTGCACGCTCTTTTGGTTAATCTCAAAGAGTATTTACATTCACTCAACGATTTATTTTTAATCTAACTTGGTACATACATAACTACTGTTAGACGTCAATGTCAACAAATATGACACGTCAAAATATAACACAAATCAGGTAGATAACATTGACGTCTAACAGTAGTTATGTATGTACCAAGTTAGATTGAAAATAAATCGTTGAGTGAATGTAAATACTCTTTGAGATTAACCAAAAGAGCGTGCAGATTACGGAAATAGGCTTCATTTATCACAAATCCGGCTAATTACTGAACATTTTGAAAAAAAAGTAATAAAAAAAGTTTGTTGGTGATCCAATGTTCTAGAAGGCGGTGGATATTCGACCGCGCCTTCTATAGTTTTTCTGAGGACGAGCAAAGCAAGCCAGAAGTAGGGAGGATGATCGTAGCGAATCCGATGTGTTGAGAAAAAGTTCCGAGATATCCAGTACCAGAGAATACATTATGTATCTAATGTTGGAAGGTCAGACAGAAGATAGGACCAAATTACACACTAGCGCTCCTGTAAACTGGCTATGGAACTAACCTTCTCTTATCCCAAATAATTACTTTCTTTATGTGTATATTCTTTGATTTTTTTGTACTCAAATATATTACTGTAGTTCAATGATGTTTTTGTTTCACTATCAAGTTTGTAGAACTTCCACATTATTTCACAAATAGTATAAACTATAGGTTTTAGTTCTACAAATATTAGAGAGACAATTAATTATTTATAAATTGATAAATGTGATAATGCCTGAAGATGACTACAGAGCTAGTTGAAATATATATCGCAATTTATAAATAAATAATTGTGTCTTTCTAAAATTTGCAGAACTATAGCCTAAAGTTTATACTAAAGTGATGTAGAAATTCATACAGTAGGGGTGGGGGGCGCGGAACACAGTGGTCTAACTCCCCCGGAATAAGCTGTTTTAGATGGGCCTGCTTTAAGTTCACCGTTTCTCCACTAGAGGCAGGTCGGTTCATCTTGTACGGCATATATAAAATAATTAGTTCTTCATTTTCAGGATTTAAATTATTTAAAGGGATCTTTAACAATGTTAAAAATTTTATTAATTATTTTAAATGCATAATTTTCATAAAATGTTATAAAAATATAAACGCTGTGTTATTTTTAACTAGACCTGATATGATAACCATGACGTGCAAAATTGGAAATTAATTTGCATGTTCATTGCTTTTTTTTGTTCTTTTAATGGAAAAAATGCTAAATTTATCTTATTTTCTAAACAAATAATCTTATAAACAACTAAAAATGTTCAGAAAATTTGTTTTGTTTACATTATACTGATAACAATATTGATAACAGTTGTACAAGGTGAAAACTAGCGCTCTGTGCAGTAGTTGATGCAACTAGCCCCTGTTTTTTTAGGACCACCTCAAACCAGGGAGTTGGACCACTGTATCCCGCGCCCCACCCCTACTGTATGAATTTCTACATAATTTTAGTTTATATTATTTGTGCAATAATATTACTGTAGAACTAGATATACAGTAGTGTATAACTTATAGCTTAAAACCAGTATATTTACCTGAAATGCTGTATAAGCAATAACAGTCAGAGGTTTGCCGCAGGACGTTTCAACTATTTTAAATATATCTATACCCCACCTATCTATCTCGTTTAGACACTGCAAACAAAACAACAACAAACATTAGTCACCGTGGTAATATAAAGTAAACAATGAATTTGGGACTTTGGAGATTTTGTTACTCGAAGCCCTATTGATTGAATTTTGAAAAATTACAAAATCAATTAGAACATATTTTATTATTAATACACAGGGGACAGTCTTGTTTCAGTTCTCACGCTGAAAGGTTGTTTCTTTCTGTGCTCCGTTAGAAATCATCTATTTCATTAGTTCTTACAAACATATGTGCGTAGAAATTTACTGACTAAATCATTAAATCTCGAACTACATATTGGTGTAATTAAAAATTTATTGTGAACTTGTTTAAGCCAGTTATTTTAGTTTTTGTGACTAAATTTTTGTTAATGGTTTTATTAGACAATTGGAAGTGAAGTAGTTTTTAGTAAATTTTAGTGCTTAAATCAGCTATATTACTATTCTCAAGGTGACAAAACTTCTTATTAAACTACATTATAAGAAAGGTAAGAAAATGCAAGTTTGCATTTTCCTCACTTAAAACAATAGGCTCACACCGCGTACTCTTGTAAGTAATTCAATACTTTCTTTTTATTTGATTAAATGAATGAACTGTTTTACAATACTTTTGTTACACTTTGTTTTTTTTTCCAATGTTGACGTGAAAGTTTTATTTTTAACTTCTATCAATAAATCAGTTTTATTAATATTAAGTTAAACAGCCCCTGTAACCACCATCTTTCATATTAAGGAGGACCAAGATCTTTCTTTGATCTTGTTTTACTTTGGTACTTTGTGGATACATAAAGCGCTTTAAGTTAAAATTCCCCTTAACCTTAACCGCCCCTGAGGGGCTAAAACTATCACAAACCCCCATATATGATGAGTAAATCAAATGGTAGATGGCTACTAAATGGGCCCGTGGAAAACGACTTTCTACGGCACCCACTGATAAGTGAAGAAGAGATAAACATGAGATTTCGAAGCAATCCCTGGCAAATGATTGACATGCGAGACCATGTAGGAACTGGAGTGATTGGACCAAGAAGTGAGAGTACAATGAGCACTGGCTGCGTTAGCACTGCTAGCACATATTTAAGCAAAACACCATCTGTAGACACCGTATCCGGATCAAGCTGGACAGATATGCAAGCTGCATTTAGAGAAAGAGGATCCACATTCAGCTCTATGACGGACTCTGAGTATAATTCTTGGGGCAATGGAAACTCAGCTTATCACAATGAGTCGCCTGACAAAATAGATGATACTTTTTTGGTTGCAGAAGGAGCTGGTTTAGCCAGTGCTTTCGCTCAAGTACTTGGCAATTTTATTAATAGTAGCAGTAGCAGCCAAGTGAACAGCACTCAGACGATACATAATGTAATTTATGTAAGACCCCCTCCAGATAATACATTCATGGTTAGACTTATAAATGAGCTGGCCCCAAAACCAACACCAAAGGAAGAACTCACTATAAACGATAAGGAAAACTATGTAAAAAGCATGACTGAACAAGGGAAATCAATTCAAAGGAAAAAAGCCTGCAAAAAATGGAGGAAAGCAGTTCAAAAAGAGTACAAAAGAAAAGAAGAAGTCATCGATATGAGAGCACAATCGATACTAATAAACACGTGTTTACACAGTGAGAGGAACCAAATTTTAGAGCAGGCCAAGGAACTAAAGAAAGACCTTCAGAAGAACCTGAATGAAGAAATGAAAACCATTGAGAAAGTTGAAAAGGGCCAACTCGCACTTCGCATGCGCGGAGGGGATACAAATGAAAAAGTCATCCTCCATGCCTCTATCCCAAAGTGGAAATAAACACGATAGCATCAGAACCGGATTCAGATGAAGAAACAAATAATAAAACCAAAAAAGAATTTCCTAATGACGGCACAACTCTTGGTGGCAATAAGGATGAAACTCCATCGAAGAAGCGTCCAAGAGTAGAGGAGAACACTGGAAACTCCAACAATCAATCTACCGGCTCATCAAACTCATCAGCTTCAAGCTCATCTAATGATCAGGTCTCTCATCCCTCCAGTAAAAATAATAATCATAACATGTTACTGGCAACCAAGGCATTCGGTGAGCTTGAACTAGCCATTACTAATACATTAGGTTCTAATGAACTGAATATAGGTAGCTCAGATATCGTTAAAATCATGTCGCTCTTATGACAGCAAAAGAAGCTGTATCCAATTTATTTATAGACCTCACCAGTTTAACTAGCGCGGTAGAACTAGGTAATAATGAAATAAGATCACTTAAATCTCACCTACGCCTTGAAAAGAAATTGAAGAAAGTTACTTTTGCTCCTGAACTAGACTTAACTTTAGAAACAAACACTAATGAGCAATCAAATGCAAATAAGGAACTTGATAGTGATGATGAAATAGATCTAATAAACCTTAGTAACTTAGATAGTGACAATGACGCACAAACTTACAGTACAGTAACCAAATCAAACAAACGTAAAGGAGAGAAAAACAAACCAACTCCTTCTCCTTTCCCACATCCAAAACCTATTCCTCTTCCTATTCCCTCACCAAAACCTGCTCCTCCTAATAAACAGCCGCCATCACTTAAACTCATAAATAGCGTTCCAAAACTACAAAATTCTGTCGTTATAACACCCAAAGATCCGAGTACCGTTAAAGATATTAGTATGCTCAGAACCAACATTTTAAATAGTTTAAAACCGAAATTGCCCTCGGACCTTAAAGTTATTCGTATGCTGGATAAGAAAAAAGGAATCGCATGCATGATAGAATGCACTAATAGTGAGGAAAGAGACAAGATTTTAAACTTTTCTCTAATGGAAGAGCTTGGATTTAAAGCATCACTCCCAACCACTCCAGGAGAAACGGTTATAATTACTGGAGTAGATAAAACCATGAATAAGAACCAATTCTTAGACAATTTATGGAAACAAAATCTAACATCTCTTGGGTTTGATAGAATTGAATATGGAGCAGCTGTTATCCCTAGGTTCACTAAACCTTGTCCTTGGATAAAAGGAGGAAATCATGTAAGATGGGTTGTGGAAGTTCCGTCCAAAATCAAACAAAAGCTTCTTGAGTCTGGAAAAGTCTATATTGAGTGGAGTAGGCTTCAATTAAAGCACTATGACTGGGTAACCAGATGCTACAAGTGTCTGAAGATTGGCCACACTAAAAATGAATGCAAACAAACTGAAAACTCATGCTCACACTGTTGTGAAACGGGCCACTTGAGAGCAGCATGTCCGACAACAAACGAGGACCCCAGTTGTATAATGTGTAAAGAAAAAAACCGTCCTTTTAACCACTCTGTATTAGATGTTTCCTGCACAGAATACCAACATGCTGTCGCTAGAAGAAATGCGGAAGCAGGAGTATACAACAAACAACATTCTGACGATGAAAATACTACAAATTAATCTTCAGCACAGCAAAGCAGCCTCAGCCTCACTCTGTAAACTACTCTCAACAGGTGAGGTGGACATTGTCCTAGTACAAGAACCTTGGATTTCCAAGGGTCTCGTGTCAGGACTTGGTCAAACAAAATGTCAAATTCTATATAACAAGCTATGTAACCATCCCAGAACCTGCATACTTGTAAGAAAAGGACTAGATGCATTAATGCTATCAAATCTTTCCAACACGGATATAACAGCAGTCAAACTAGAACTCAATGAAGGAGGCAGCAAAATACACATTGTATTAGCCTCAGCATACCTTCCTTATGACTCTCCCGACCCTCCTCCAACGAGTGAAGTTAAGGACATAGTAAAGTATTGTTCTATTAATAAAATTGAATTGATAATTGGATGTGATGCTAATGCTCACCATGCTGCTGCCTGGGGAAGCACTGATACCAACTCACGAGGCGAACATCTTCTCTCATATATTATGTCAGAAAATCTAATAATTCTTAACCACGGAAATTCTCCCACTTTTATTAACAGAAGAAGGCAAGAAGTTTTAGACACATTACAATAGCAACACCCCTAATTGATCGATTTGTAAAGAAATGGTATGTCTCGAATGAGCCCTCTTCCTCTGACCACAGGTACATATTCTTTGAATTATCAATAAAACAGGACTATAACGCTGCTTTCTACAACCCAAAAAGAACTGACTGGGACAGTTATAGAAAAGATCTCACTTCCTTAATTCCGTCCTCTGAAGTAAATTCAATTCATATTCTCAATAGCAAAGCATCTCAACTGGTTGACGCTATCGAAAAGTCTTATAAAAATAACTGTCCTCTTAGCATACGGAAAGAATCTAAAAACATTCCTTGGTGGAGCCAATCTTTAGAAAAACAGAGAAAACTGGTTAGAAAACTTTTTAATCGGGCCAAAAAATCTGGTGAATGGAATACCTATTCTTTAGCTCTAACAAAATACAACAAGGATATTAGAGAGGCCAAAAGAACCTCTTGGAAAAAATTCTGTGAAGAGATTGACAGCATCCCTGAAGCTTCAAGGCTGAATAAAGTTCTCTCAAAGAATCCCCTAAATCCTGTTGGCACTCTCAAAACTCCCAGTGGAGAATTCACTAATAGTGGTAAGGAAACAGGTGAAGTTATGCTAAAGACACATTTCCCCGACTCAGTTATTATAAAAAACGAATCTGACAACCAACATCCCGTCAGGACTCAACAAGTAATTCCTGATTGGGCTACAGCTGATCAAATCATTACAATGTCCAATATCAAGTGGGCTATCAATTCATTTCAACCTTACAAATCGCCTGGCCCGGATGGGATTTACCCTGTTTTCTTACAACAAGGGATAGACGTACTGGCGCCTTTAATTTTTAGTCTTTTCAGAGCCAGCATAGCTCTTGGTTACATTCCTGACTCGTGGAAATCAGCCAACGTCACCTTTATTCCTAAGCCTGGACGTCCTTACTCAGAAGCAAAATCCTACCGACCCATATGCTTATCTTCTTTTCTGGTGAAAACTATGGAAAAAATTATTGACAGGCATATTCGTGAGACTGCTCTCACTGTAAATCCACTAAATAAATATCAGTTCGCTTACCAAGCAGGCAAATCATGTGAGAGTGCTTTGCATGTTGTGGTGAACAAGATAGAAACTGCTTTTGCCAACAAAGGATGTGCTGTTGGTGCTTTCCTGGATATTGAAGGAGCATTTGATAATACCTCATACGATACTATTATTAGATCGTTAAAGGATCGAGGAGTTGAAGACACAATTTGCAAATGGATCGGTAATTTACTTCTAGGAAGGAAAATAACAGCATGTATAGCTGGAGAGGCTGTAGAAGCACGAGTTACAAGAGGTTGCCCTCAAGGTGGAGTGCTATCACCTCTTTTATGGAGTCTGGTGGTAGATGAAATTTTATCTACTTTAAATCGTAATGGGTATTTTACCATTGGGTATGCTGACGACATAGTGGTTATAATTACAGGCAAATTTATAAATACAGCTCTTGAAGTTATGCAAAACCCAATATCACTAATTGAAAAGTGGTGTCGAGATGTTAATCTCTCAGTTAATCCTTCTAAAACAGC
>JACMZG010000008.1:79444541-79547041 GCA_018340805.1 Microvelia longipes | reverse complement strand
CGTAAGCTGATATTGGAATATCTCCACTCTTTCTTGAGTTATTATGACCTCCTCGATTAAACCAACCCTGAAATATTATACACATAAAATTAACAGACATGAACATTAGGTAATAACTAGCAAAGAGTTCTAATGGATTGTGTATTTTTTGCAATTAAAAAAAATGAATGTATTGACAGAAAATATCCTAGACAATTGATATTTCTTTGTCAATTATACACTAAAAAAGATCCGCAAATTGTCATAAGTTTGAGGTTTCTCTAAAACCTTTGGTTAGCTGCATATTTATCAGATTACAGAGCATTTTTAACTTATCAAATAAATAGAATCCATTTCCAGGACCAGTCTAAATAAAAAATCATGTACAGGGCACTGTACTATATATAGCAGGCCTGGGCAAACTACGGCCCGCGGGCCACATGCGGCCCGCGGAGCATTTTTATGTGGCCCGCGGGCAAAATTAAAATGTTTAGAAAAAAGATAAAATAAATAAAAAATAAAAAAAATATTAGGTATATAAGCAAATAAATTATCTAATTCAAAATTATTATGAAAAGTTAGATACCTTAAGTTAGATATATATATTATTAATTTGGGTGGTAAATTTGACCTGTAAAGTGCGTTCTGCCTGGGACGCCCATCTGATACGAGTCGGCAGAATTGCAGATCATTGTTCAGAAAGGTATTTACGAAAAATTGAGACCGGTTCAAGCCATTACACTTTTTATTAACAAAACACTCCTGGGCTCTTGGTCTAATAGGAATACTTTTTAAGATTATTTTTACTCCTAGTTTTCTAGCAAAATTTGTCTTCAGTTATATTTCAAGATCTGACGAAGATACTCTGTTTTGTTTTTCCTATTCCTTGAGAATAAATTTGACTTTCGTAAAACACCAGCGTAACTGCAATTTGTTGCGGGTTTAGTATACTTTGAAAGTTAAGGAATGCGGCCCGCGACTGGCTGTAAAAAGACTAAGCGGCCCTTTGCTTGAAAAGTTTGCCCAGGCTTGATATATAGTATACTATATAGTACTATATATTCCTCTATGGTACAGGGTACCTCAAAACTATTCCATATCACATCGGATTCACTATACTCATCCTCACTACTGCGGACTTGCTTCACTTGTCCTCAGAATATACAAATTGGCAAATTTATACTGCAACACATCTTCGCTCGTCATCAGATGGTAAAGGCATTAGTTTAATTTCCGTACCAAATTTCAACTCAATTCGATTATTTTTCGATTTTGTACAATTTTTTGAATAATATATACAAGTCATGCTGTAAAAATTGAACTAATGCTGATACTGAGATGAAGCTTAACTTCATCATGAAAAGGTAACATCTAATATATTGATGTCTCCTTAACTAGGGCAATTAATTTTGACAGAGTTGGTAGTAGTGTATTTCAATAATTACTGGTGGGAACCAATTAGGGCAGGGATACACAAACTTTAGTACCCCACGGACCCTTATTGTTGATGAATGGTACTTGGAGGACCCCTATCCATCTTGTAACACCCCTCCCTCTCAACTAATAAATTCTATAAACTTATGGCTAATTTTTTTCTGTTTTTAACATTTTAAAATGTAGACTTGTGAAGCTGCTCTATAATTTGAGACACAATAGAGCTTGAAGATATTAGTTTGACTTCATCAACCGATTATTCAGATTCAACAGTTAATCAAATCGATTTAATAAACTGGAATAATTGATAATAAAATCTTATAAATATATTACCACCCTGATAAAACACGATCACTTGAACAAAAACCAATTTCTTTTATTACCTTTATTTTGCCTGTTACATAAAATATGTAGGGAAAACGTCCTGAATTGTATTTCCAACAAATGTAATCTTTGTAATTATTAATTATTACTACTTTTATTATAATTATTAATTATAATGCGTTCTCCGATAGCATACACAGCTAGCTACTGTTAGATTAATATTACTAATGTTTCTTTTTTATCTGTAATCTGATTCAGTTTGGAATAAAACTACTTCTAAAAAAGGCCTAATTTATGGACAAAAGCTCAAACTTTGTGTTTTTATACCTATCTGACCACTACCTCATATAACTATCTTGATTAATTATAATAGCATTAAAGTTAATTAATTAATGTTTAAATATTTGTTATAATGTTTTGTCCATTAGAACATGGACCCTCTGAAATCATTCCACAGTCCTCTAGGGGTCTGCAGACCACACTTTGTGTAACCCTGCATTAGAGCCCAGAGATCTAATGCGATACATGCATCAAAAATTAATACACATACTCAATAATACTAACCCTGAAGAGGTAGGTTTTCAAGTGGCGACAGCGTCAAAGTAGTTAAAATTCCGACTTTTCACTTACACTGTGGGACGCATCTTCAGGGATGTAGGACATCATGGATGAAAACACAACGCTCTACAAAACTTAACATCAGTTCAGTCTCCAATCTTCAGATTGGAGACAAGGGTTGCCTTGCTGGACCTTGTCTTACAGGACGCCCCTTCGCGATCTTCAAGTGGATCACATCATACTGGACCTTCAAACCCAACAATCCCTTCCCATGGCAACCTTTGTCTCCAATCTTCAGTTCAGTTTTGTAGACCATTGCTTTTCATCTATGATGTCCTACATCACTGAAGATGCCTCCCACAGTGGAAGCGAAACTTCAGATTCTTCATCTACATTGACTTAGTCATCACTGGAAGACAAACCTTCATGATGACAATAATTATAGAAGCATATGCAGTTTATTAATACTAACCCTGCCAGTTCTTTGATGTTTATGAAACGGCGAACTAAAGTTACTATTATTACTTCCTCCAGGATCTGACATGTTGAAATATCTTTTATTTTTATTATTATTTCCTCTTCTATTATAATTATTCATTCTTCTATCGCCTTTGACAGGACTGCTGTAGTTAAAAGGTTGAAAATCTGGACTAGGGCTGACATGAGGGCTGAATTTCCTCTCGCCAGGAGTCTTGAATCTTATTTCATCAGACATTTGATTATTTCTGAAAAATGTGTCTCCGGATGGACTAAAATTATTATCCATGTTCATTACAGTCACAAAAAAGCTAATCCACAATAAGCTTACTCCTAAATCATACAAAGTTGAATACCATGCTCATAAATAAAACTATCACTTTAAAAAGCTATGTTTCAATTGTCTAAAAAACAATAAAAAATCTCAACAAATTATTATATAAAATTGAATTTTAAAAAGAACAACAAATAATATGCTCAAAATGTAAATAAACAAGCGACAGCGCTCATCTCTGCAAAAAACGCAAAACTGAACCTCAATTATTCTTTTAGATATTTCACCAACGTCTTAGAATATGATTTCTGTCAACAGGATTACTGTTAATAAAAAAAGAAAATTTGAAGTCAATTATTAACACTAGATATGTATTTTATGGCTAAAAATTGTAGAATTTCAATGTACAAATTTGGAATGAAAGTATATGAGCATTCTGTAGTATGCTATTTGTTACCTTCTGTTTGGTTGCTTTTGTTGTCGTTTTCAAATTTGCCCACTCATTAATGCTATACTTTTTTAAATAATTTTTTCATTTTAATTAATTAGTAATTAATCATGAGTTCGTATAATTTAAGTTGGTTTCAAAACGCGTTTTCAGATTTACAGAACGATGCGCTGGTCAGTCAGAAACTTAAAGAGATAAAAGTTGCTCTGATTGGACTTCATTCATCTCAAGTTGGAGGTTTAGCTACTTCATTGTCGTTAAAAATTTTATTTGACTGTCTCAACTCCTTAGAGAAGTGAGCTTTTTTATTTTTTGCTAGAGCTGTGGTTACTGTTTAATAAAATTGGTAGCAGTTTCTCTTTTAGGAATTCATTGTCCCTCTTAGCTTCTTATACTTGTAATTCGCGAAGCTATTTCGGAGTAACGTAAAAATGAGGGGTCAGCAGCAGTGGCGGAACTTCAGATTTTTAGCCCTCCCGCTATAATTTAGCTGGGCCCTCTGTTCCTTTGTACAAAACCAACAAAGCTCTCTCTTTCTGCGGGTTTAGTATATTTAATTAAAATCAGTACACTATGAAATAGGAACATACAAAACATGATAAGAAAAATATAAAATAATTCAAGTATTATATTTTAGTCTTCCTGCCTTTAGTTTGTCTAAACTTCGTCTAATAAGCAGCTAAGTCCTATGTGAACGTCGACTGATCAAAACAGAGAGTGCTGATTTTACAATGTGGTCATAGTTTTTTGGTTGGTGGTTCTGAATGACCTTAAAAATAAAAGGGTGATCGAAATCATAGCTAACATGGGAAATATTAGTTATTTTACGTTTTTATAGAACTTAGTTTGTAATTATATGTGTTTTCTTTTTTATCATTAATATTTTTTTTAATAAATAAAACAATAAAAAGTATCGAAGGTAGTTGATTCTTTATTTGCTTCACAGTAACTTCTATAGGTTGACTGTTAACACACCTATTTATATGTTTGTGGAGTAACTTTCTTTCTTTTATTTATAATAAATGAATTTCATTGTAGATTATCTTCTATTGTTTGGTTTATTTGTAGGAAACAAGTTGAAACGACGTGTGATGTTCTCAAGATACTGCTGTCATCAGTGCCACCTGTATCCATGTTTCAACAGTACGAAGTGGAACTTGCCAGAGCTCTCAAACATCCTGATACTTGTGTCAAGCAAATTGTTTTACTTGAGGTATGCATAACTTGATACTTGTGGTAAGTATAGTAGACTATTGATCAAGCAAATATTGTAAATTTGCAACAGTGGATTTTGGAGTTGGGAACTTAAGGGCTTTACTGATTACAGTCACCTTTCTGTGTAAACCAAAGTCATATTAATAATACAAAATAGAGTTTTGGAGTCCAGATATAAGGAAAAATAAAGAACAAGTCTCTCCACTGATGTTATTGTATAATGACAAAGCCAGCTTTCAGACTTAACAGTCCATCATCAGTGCCTAATCCAAACATCTATTTGTTAGCAACCATGTAACTGTTTTTTTGTTATTATTTATTATGTTAAGCCTTGCGAAAGATAAAATTATATTGAAAGCTCGGCAAAATTAGTTTTATTTATTAGTTTGGACCTATTCCTCCGCAAAACCTTTAATAACCTAACAACTTCGTTTTAAAATGCCAATGACAGTCTCCAACCAACGGACAAGACTTGGCAGGACAGAAAAGCTGATTTCTCTACTATTTTTTACCAAAGTCTTTGGTAAGATTTCATGACTTCTTTTATGGCTCCTGTTGAATGTAAAAAGTAGTAAGTAAACAAGATAATTGTTGTAGATAAAGGTTGTCAAGAGATTGTATACTCCATTCTCAAGCTCTGTTTTCTGTGGTCCATGCAGTATAGGAATTATGAATTTGGGATTTTTTTTATTATTTATATACAAGTGAAAACAGACACTAGGCCCAAAATATCACAGTCAAAAAGAAAAGACAAACAAGTCAAATAATTAATTAAAAATAGAATTTACCGAATTTATACTAACACTGCTCCTCAATTGCTGGAGAGAAGAATTAAAGAGGTCAACTTGTGGACAATGATGGCTGAACATATTCATGGACTGAGTCATAGTGCTCGACAAACCATATGTCGTCCTATGAAACTCAGCAACGAATATGTCTGAACTTCTGGATTGTTGACAAGGCTTTCTGAAATTACATCTGCTCAACAATCCAGGAACAGTGTAGGAACCATATTTTTATCTTAAATAAAAATATAATTAAAGCTTCTATCCTTCTTTCCAAAAGCGAGTCCATGTTGAGATTCTAAAGTCTCTCTGTATACTTCACTCCTGATTGACCATTATTAGCAAAGCCATGGAGGTAATTTGTGAATCTCCGTTGAGATCTTTCCAAGGACATAATGTGAGTTTTTTGAAGAAGTGACCAGACTACTGAGCAGTATTCCAACAGTCTCCTCACTAGTGAGTTGAACAAGGTGATTTTTAGGTTTCTGTCAGTAAACTCTCCTGATAAGTAGATAATGAAACCTAGGTTTCTATAAGCTTCAATACAAATCTCCTGATAATAAGGAATGAAAGATACAGGAATGCCCTCATCCTTATGAGGAATTATTGATGCAGAATTGTTAAAAGGCATCAGACAAATCCAAAAGTCCTCAAACATCAAAATCCATTCAGTAGTAAAGAGTGCAGGTGGGTTAATGTATATAAAAGTAGTGTTCACTAGCTTAGCTCTTTAAAAATTTCATTTGGTAGGACTGCACACGGGCATAAGGAAAACCCAAAAAGCCTGCATTTGGATTTGCAGGCTATTTTTTATTTTTGATATACAGGGCATGCCCTTTAAAGATATTATAATAATATTTATGTACCTTTAGTTGTTTTCACGCTATAGACCCTTAAAACCCCTACTTTGTCATGAACAGTATAATAAAATAAACAGTATATAAAACTTTTTTTTCTTGACTTGGCGGGGTGGAACTCTGCTGAGTTCCTTAATAACTATATTTTATATAAATATATTTCTCTTGCTTTACTATTTCATCAAAACGTTCTCAGATTCAACAGTGACATACTATTGTTGCTTACACCAATATCGAATTCTACGCTGGTGCTATCCTTGTTTGCGTACACAGGGTTTCTCTATTCTGTCCAGGGTTTCACAACCCAGATTCGTCCATCACCCTATGCAGTTCTCTACACAACAATCCATTTTCATTTAATATGATAATTATCATAGTGATAATTAATAAATTGTGAATTCCGTGCATTTGCCGCAATTAAGTTCCCATAAAAGTTTTTGAAATTGTTATAATTTTAAGTTTTTCTTTGGTTGATGTTTTCAGCTGTCAAGGCTTGAAGGGGAAAGAGATATAGAGATATTGATAAGTAAAAGAGCCGCATTGATTACAGATATTCTGGAGCTAATTAAAGATGAAAATTTGTCCACGGCTCAGTTAGCTATTGATCTTCTAACCAAGGTAATATGATGAACTTCACCTATTTCTATCCATTTATTTATTCTATTAAAAAAATCAGGTACAGTGCACATCGGAACATTTCCTCGCTTTAGCAGATTCGCTACGCTCATAGCCACCACTTTGAAATTTTTAGTTATATTTTTAATTATTTCATTAGTTAACCAATGAAATAATTTCTTCATATTTGGTCTTGCTGTGCTCATCCCCAGACAAGAAAGAACACTTTTATTCCTAGCAGTCACCTATCTGTCTACTGACCTCACCACACTGGATAGTCCATAGCAAAACTGATTTGACAATAACCATAGATATGTACTAGTCGTATTGAAATGAAACTTGGTTTATATGTGCACTATTTTAAGAAATATACTCAAAATAAATTTCAACTCAATTTATTATTTTTTTTATTTTTTTACAAAACATTGAAAAAATTGAACTAATACTGATAATGGGATAAAACTTGACACATGCGATAGTCTTATTTAGTACTGCATGCATGCCAAATATCAAATGGATTAAATTATTTTTCTGTGATGTATACATTTTTGAGTATTGATGATAGTTATTGACATCATAGCCAATAATTTTCTGATTCGCAAAACTAGACCTTAAGATTGATTTTTGCACTAAGTTTTTAACTCTACCATAAACATACTGGCAGCTATGATGATGACAGACACACATATGCGAACACCTGCACATACACATTCAAAAAACTTACCCACACATATACAAAAAACTTGATAAAACCACTTGAGGGGTTTTAAAAACACCTTATGCATATAATTCAGATGAAACCCCTGTTTTAGATTTATTTGCCAACATTATACTTTTCCTATATACCTACAATATAAATAAGGAAAAGTAAAAATTATAGCTCTCACCAGGGATTGTATTTTTACTTTTTCTCATTTATACAGTTGGTATGTATAAAAAGTATTCGGGATTCAATGAGATAGTTGTAATGTTGGCAATACCAATGGCGGGAAAACGAAAGGGTGATCAAATTTTCTTTATCATAGTATTAGCATGGGAGCCAATAAAAATTCTTCTTTTATTTCTTTATTGTTAGTTAATTTGTAATAAATGAGTTAAAAATTAATAGTACGACCAATGGTGCTGAAAAAATTGCCAATATTTTATAGATAAATACTTTGATTATTCCAAGATTTTAAATATAGAATCAGGTTCTTATCACAACATATTTAGATTTGTCCAATTTAACCCAGAAATAATGAATCCTAAATGGATAATTTAAACAAAAATTTTACAAAAAGAGTAAATTTAGTGAGTTATTAATTATTTTAGTGAGTAAATAAAATAGATTAACAATGAATAAATTAAAACACCATTATGGTGAAAATCAGAGTATCAGTTAATTTAAATACCTGTTACAACTAATTTAAACAATTTATTGAAACAAAAAGGTAATTTTTAAAGTAAAATTGTTTAAAAGTAACTTTAATTAACAATAACTAAAATAAAACACTGTATTGTGATTTTCACCTTCTTATCACTCAATTTAAATTCTCGTGGCAACCCATTTAAACCCTATTTTTCAATGAAATAGTTATTTGGCTGAGTTCATACGCCTTAAAATTAATTAAATTAAAGCACTTTGAGAAAAAATTTAAATAAATAACCGTCACAAATAAGGAAAACCCCCATATGGATTTTAACAACGATCACTCTTTCGTTATCAATTTCTTATCAGTGGCGCTGCTACGGACTTTGAATTGCGAATTGTGTTTGCACTAATCAGAAACTTGGATTTCATTATATTGAATTTCAACCGAGTCATCTGTTGCAAATGTTTTTAAGACTTCTTGAGTGGTTTTTTCAAAGTTATGGTAAAGAAAAGTTCCGAGGTACCCTGAACCCAATTTTTTTAAGTCTTCTACAATATTTTATGTTTAGAATATTTATAAATCAAATTCTTATCACATTATGTACTTTTAATAGTCCTGGAAGCCAGAGGTAATTTTCTACCTCCTAGATCATAGAGTAAAGAAATTACTTGTGTGGTATTTTATTGTAGATCTTGGAAATAACTATATTTTTTATAACTTTATTAATCTTTTACCTGCAATCTGGAAAAGTTAAATAACAAGTTGAACCGCTACTGTTCAGGTTACAAAACATATACCGAAAAACTTAAACAAGATATGAATTGATGATTAAGAAAGCACATATTTCAAAGAAAATTGACCTGCCTTGTGGAGTTCTTTGGCAGAATCATTATTTTTTGCTTTAATGTTACTTTTTTTTCTTAGATTGGTTCAACAGACATTGGATTCAAATGCTTATTAATGGGAGATATTGACAGCTTTCTTCATGATTTGGAAGATTCAGGTGCTGTTCACTCTTTGAGAGTTTACCAGGTAAAATTCATTAAAAAAAGTTCTGACTTACAAATCTTCTAGTTGATAAAGACAGTATTGCCAAAATTATACTTGGTCATCAAAAACATTTATGCCAACTTACTAAATTCTTACTTGTTAAATAGTGTTGCCTACAATATAAAAAGACTATGTTGGTATTACTAATCTGATAATAGTGTCTACACCTAAAAGGAATTATTTGGTCTACATTGACCAAAAAGTCAATAATGTTTGTATTATTGACTTTTAGGCTTTATTATTTTTTTTTTAATAGTGTTTGGAAGATTTGTAACTATTCATTCTTTAAAAATTAACTAAATTATTTTGATAAAAAAGTATTGCCAACATTACAGTGTGGCTACACTGCTTGTTTTATATTTGATAATCAGTTTTAGTAAAATTCATAAATCAGTGAATTTGCCCAAAAATATTTTTTTCTGTATTTTAAGTAAATAATTTATCTTCTTGTAATTAATAATTTTGTTTTTCTGGTGGCTGTAAAGTAGGCACTTAACATCCTGTGTTTTTGCGTTTTTTTACCGTTTGTGACAGTTTAGTGGTTTTTTTTACTGTAGGCGGTTGTAAATAACTACAAAACTGTTGCTGGTGAAGTTCCTCAAATGTCCACTTGGTGGGTGCTAGTAGTTTACAACAAGGTTGTGATATAACCTTCCTAGTTCTTCTTTTGTTAATCAAATAAATAATCGAACGTTTTTGTTAACGAAGTTTTGTTGTTTTTGGAAAGTAAGTTATTAATTATTTATTATCAAATAATGATGAATGTGTTATTCAGACATTAAAAATACGCCTCCAGAATTGAAACTTTTTGCGAACGAGGCGATGTAAAGAAGTGTACCGGCAAAGTTTTATACATTATACTAATTTTATTCTAAATAGTTGTTTACTATTAAAACGCCCAAAAAAAAGCATTTGCTGCACGACTAGGAATGGCTTTTTTTACATCGGGTGCTTTTACTGTCTCACTTTGCTTGACACTAAATATTATCGCCGCTGTAAAAAAGAGACCATCACAGTCTTGTAACATAATGTACTATATCATTTGATACTACCGAGTTTTGCAAAACATGAATAGTTGACACAATATAATCGTGCAAGAGACACCTAGGAAATGTAACAAACAGAATGCAATGCTACAACATTTATCAACAAATGATATATGTTTTGCTAGCCATGCATGATGTTGGTAAGAGAGCACTGCTCGTCTCTGGTAAGTACTTCATATTATATTCTTCGGAATTGATGGAAGGTCAGAGTGAGTTTAGGCTCTGTCAGCACCCTGATGAGTTAGACGTAACGAAACAAAGTGGGACATGACATTATGTCAAGCCATCAATGATGACGGATGTCGAATGATGGAACAGTACCCATATGTAGCATTACATTTTGCTTGTTACATTTCCTAGGTGTCTCTCGGACAATTATATTGTGTCATAATGTACTATATTTAAAATTGTATAGTATGGAGTAACAAGTCATGTTATGAAATGTGATATTTTAAAGGTAGAAATGAAATGAAATGAAATTTCATTTTGTTTTATTTTTAAATAAAAAGAAAAACTAAGCTGTAAATTACAGAAAAGGATGGTAGAGACAAATCACTTAGGACATCTGAGTTTCAGTAGATAAGTTTGATATCAATATTCTTCTAATAAAACATAAATTTCGAAAATCTTAAGAAAGGTTTAATTTAGAAGGTGTGATATCAAATCTTTATTATTATTAATTTATAATAATGATTAACAATAATAACAACAAAATTATTATTATTGATTTTTCTTAGAGAAAGAAAATAAATTAAATACAATTAGACCTAAAGTCTGATTTTTGTGCCAAGTTTCAACTCTAGCATAAACACAGTGGGAGTTATACTTGACTCAGACACTCTTACAGACAGACAGACAGCGTGATAAAAACCACTCAGAATGTCATAAAAATGCCTGAAACGGATAATTGTGGTGAAACTGTTATGTATCTAAGTACATAATACAATATTATATAATATAAACTAATCATTTATAATAAGAGTTCAATGTAGATTTTAAGAATCCAACACAAAAACCATTTATTAATAATATAACAAAACAAACTGACAATATAGTTGTCATAGTAACACAAACATAAACAAAAGTAATAATTTGAATCTTGGAAACATGACAATATTTCCCCCCTGAAAGGAATTATGGAACATATCTGTTTGGTGAGCTCCGGATTCGGTAAGATCTTCGCAAAGGGTGTTCCACATCAGATTCTTTGGATGGCAATGGGCGACTAACAGGCTGATTGTCTTCGGAGTGAAAACTAGCGCTTCTAATTTGATCCACATGCCGCTTGTGATAGTTACCATCAATCTCAACAGTATAGTGCAACTGACCATCTCTGCTTATAATTATCCCAGGAGCCCACTTTTTATAAGGCTGGTTGTAAATGCGAACAGCAACTTGTTGACCAGGAGCGAAAACCCTATCTTCAAAACATAACTTATCTTTGTATTGATAATTCTTGATGGAACTTTTGAGATCAGGTCTTAATGAGGTTAAATTAGTTCTTATTTCTCTTCCAAGAAACAATTGAGCAGGGCTGATGCCTGTTGTAAGATTAGGAGATCTTCGATAAGATAATAAGAAGGTATTTAGTTTATCTGGTAAGGACCCTGGGGTTCCTCTGAGTGATTTAAGAGTATTTTTCAATGATCCAACGCATCGTTCTGCTTGCCCGTTAGTGGAGGGATGGAAAGGAGCACATGTTATATGGTGAACTCCGTATCCTCTCAAAAACTCTGAAAATTCACAGCTTCTAAAAGCAGGGCCGTTATCACTCACAAGATATATTGGGAATCCATATCTGGAAAATAATTCTTTTTAGTTTTTCTATGGTCGCCAGACTTGACGTGGACTTGACTATAAACACCTCCATCCATTTGGAGTAAGCGTCTGCAACAACCAGAAACGTTGATCCATCAAATGGTCCAGCAAAATCCACGTGGATTCTTTCCCATGGCTTGGTGGGGTATTCCCAGTGGTGAACCTTACACTTCGGCGGGTTTTTGATTTTCTAAACATTTCAAACAACTGCTAGCTATCCTCTCTATGTCTGAGTCAATTTTAGGCCAGTAGATGAGGGACCTTGCCAGACACTTCATTTTTATAATCCCTATATGACCTAGGTGTAGTTCTTGAAGGATAAGTTTTCTAAATTTTGTTGGCACATACAGGCGACTGCCATTAAAGATACACCCACTTTCTAAGGTAAAATTAGTTAGTCTGCCCCCTTGTCTGAGTTCATCGTACAGCTTCTTCATGTCCTCATCTTTTTGGGTTTCCGCTGCAATCTCTTTAGATGATACAGGTAGAGAATCTATTTGAGAGAGTAAATAGAGGCCTAAATCATCTTGTTGGAATATTTCTTCTGATGTAGTAGGTAAACGAGATAGGCAATCAGCGTTACCGTGTTGATCAGTTTTTCTATATTTTATTTCAAAATGAAACCCTTGTAGATATAATGCATATCTCAGTAATCGAGCAGCACTGAGACTGGGTAAGCCACTTTTACTACCAAATATATGCACCAAAGGCTGATGGTCCGTATATAAAATGAATTTACGACCATATAAATATTGAAAAAACTTTTCAACACCCCAGCGTATGGCCAATGCTTCCTTGTCTAACTGTGAATACTTCTGTTGAGTCCTTGTTAGGGTTTTTGAAGCGTAGGCAAGAGGTTTTTCGGTTCCATCAGGAAATGCATGTGCTAGCACTGCCCCAATTCCTACAGGAGATGCATCAACAGATAAAACTATTGGTAATTTTGGGTCATAGTGAGCTAGTACAGGTGGTGATATTAGAGTTTCTTTTATTTTCTGAAAAGCTTTTTCACACTCGTTACTCCATAAAAAAGGTACATCTTTTTTAGTAAGTTTGTTCAAAGGATACGCAATAGTGGATAATTTTGGCATGAACCTTCCATAGAATGTAACTAATCCTAAAAATGCTTTCACATCTTTTACTGATTTTGGTTGAGGGATTTCTTGTAGAGCTTTAATCTTCTCATCAGTGGTGTGAACTCCGCTTGCATCTATTTTAAAACCAATGTAGGTAACTTCCTCTTTAAAAAATTCACTCTTTTCCCTGTTTACTCTCAAATTAGCATCTGATAACCGCTTTAAAACCTGGTGTAATCTATTTAAATGTTTCTTCGTTTGTTTTCCCAGTGATAGCAATGTCATCAAAAATATACAAACTCCCGGTATATCTCCGAGTAATGAGTCCATGTACTTCTGCCACTCGGAAGGAGCAGAGCTAACTCCAAACATGAGCCTGTTACACTTGTACAAACCCGGTGAGTGTTAATAGTCAATAAGTGGGCACTATCTTCAGTCATTGGCATATGTAGATAAGCTGTGCTAAGATCTAGACGAGTAAAGTGCCGTCCTCCATTTAATTTTGCAAAAAGGTCTTCAGTTCTTGGAAGTGGATACTGGGTAACATGTATTTGTGGGTTTAGAGTGACACTGTAGTCAGCACACAAACGTATCTTTCCATTTGATTTCACGACGGGGACTACTGGTGTCGCCCAGTCAGAGAAAGGTATCTTTGTAATACATTTGTTTTTTCTAAATGGTCAAGTTCTTCGTCAATTTTAGATTTCAGTGCAAAAGGAACAGGTCTTGCCTTTTTAAAAATTGGTCTGGCTCCCGGTTTAAGATAAATTTTACATTCATAATTTTTTATTTCACCTAAGTTATCGTCGAATATGTTGGGATAAGAACTCAATAGTTGATCCAACTGGTCCTGAGATATAGGGTTCGGCTCGGTTTTTATAGAGTAAACTTTTGGCAGTTTAATGTTTAATTTATATATCCAGTCTCTTCCTAAGATAGTTGGTAAATTTTCTTTAACTATAAATAATTTCAGTTTCTTTTCTTTATTTTCGTAACCAACTTTCACCCACACTAACCCCAGTGGTTTTACTAATTGTTGGCTATAACTTCTAAAAACAACTGATGTTGATTCCCATGTTTTATTTGAAAATTTTCTGAAGTTTTTCAAACTCATCACTGAAAAAACAGCCCCCGTATCCATTTCCATAAAAATTGGGTGGTTTTCTACTTTTATCTTAACCATAATAGGATTTTTAAAAGAGTGCTTACCAGATTGAGAGGTCTCAACTTGTCTCAAAGGAACAGGCAGCGTACTTTCAACACTGTGTACGCTCTCTCTAGAGCTGTACCGAGATCTTTCATCCTCTTGATCTATATTGCCTACCATCCTTCGAATATTTGTAGATTTCTTCATTTGTGTCTTTTTAATTTTGCAGACTATTTCTAAGTGATTTTTTCGTTTGCAGAAATTACATTTCAAATTCTTTTCCTTACACTCACGAGATAAATGTGAAGCACCACAACGGAAACAAATTATTTTATTGTTTACACGTTTTTCGGGATCTACCTTATTACATGATGTGGTTGAGGCTTCATCTTGATTACAACTAGATATGCTGTATTGTTTTGTTTGGTTAGATCTTAACAACAAATCAGAATTGATCGAAGCTCGCTCTATTGCTTCAGCAATTTGTACGGTACGAGCTAAAGGAATATCATCTTCCTCAAAAAGTCGGTCTAGTATGTGTTTAGATCTTATTCCTCCAACAAACACATCTCTTAGAACTATAGGCAACATGTTCTCTGGGTACTCGCAGATCGAAGCCATCTTCCTTAGTTCAGTAAGGTATTGAGAGATCGACTCGCCTTCTCGCTGCTTTCTATTAACCAAGGCATAACGACTAGGAATTACTAAGGGTTTTGGATGTAGATGTTTGACTAATATGTTTTTTAAATCTTGAAAAGATTTATTTTCATACGTCTCGGGAAACAGAAGACTCTTTAGCAAGGTAAACATTTCAGGACTCAACACTGTTACGAGAGCTTTAGGCCGCATACAATCTGAAACATTTTGTATGTCTAAATAAGCCGTGAATCTCTCTAAATAAGTTTCAAATGTTTCTACCTGATCGTCATACTTGTCAAATGAGAGCCCCGATATACCGCGGGACGTACTAGCCTGTGATCTACTTCCTTCCTCCTTAGACAGAGTTGTAATCGTTTGAGCATTTATCAATAGAGCGACAGCTTCCTGAAGTTGTTTGTTTTGCTCCAGCAATGCTTTAAAGAAGTCATTAGTTTCGGTCCCTAGCTCAGGTTCTACTGTTTTCCTGGAACTTCTTGTCTTAACCATAATGACAGTGTATGTATAATTAATTCGCTTTTATACTTACTGAAATTATTAAGTCTGAATTAACCAAACGATTACCGATTATTCTAAATCCAATACCGCACTGCGCCACTGTTATGTATCTAAGTACATAATACAATATTATATAATATAAACTAATCATTTATAATAAGAGTTCAATGTAGATTTTAAGAATCCAACACAAAAAACATTTATTAATAATATAACAAAACAAACTGACAATATAGTTGTCATAGTAACACAAACATAAACAAAAGTAATAATTTGAATCTTGGAAACATGACAGAAACCTTAGTTTTAAATCTTTAGGGTGAACACTATACTTTACCTTATACCTACGGTAGTAGGTGAGGAAAATAATAAAAGGAGAATATAGTTTGAAGAAGTGTAGTAAAAAATAAGTTAATTTTAAGAATAAAGGTATTTGCTTGAATGAAATAAAATAATTTGTTTTTACAATAACTAAAGTAAAAAAGTTAAATTTAGTAACTTTGAAAAATTTGTTTGATGTATTGGCAAAAAATTAATAGTATAGGATAAAAAGTCTGCATTGGGTTCTTGCCCTTGGCAGGGGTTTGATCCTTTGCATATCTATGCATTAAGTGGTGCAAGTCTTCAGTTTTGATCTCACACATGATGCATCGCTACCCGAGCTAATTTGTTTTAGTTTTCTATTAGTGGACATTAGTCTAACTTGGCAAAGTAAAGTTTTCTCAATAAAGCAGCTATCCAGACTTTAATAGTCATTATATGGTTACATTTCTATATATAAGTTGCTAAAAGATGTATTATTGATTTTTTCTATGCTTAACTGACTTTTATGGTACTATGTCAGGGTAAATTAAGCTATCAAACATTATACTTACCAGGTGATGCTGGATATTGGTAGTAAATCAGAGGAAAAGCTAAGCAAGCTGGAAAATGCGGGCTTATTGAAAGGGTTTGGAAAACTGTTAACTTCAGATGACATCCTGGGTAAGATGGCAGCTGTGGAAGAACTCTCTAAACTTGTTGCTACTCCTCACGGCTACAGGTAATTAACCATCAAGGGTACATTATGGCTATCAAGGGTTTATGCAGCTGTTTCCTATTTGTCTGTTGTGATTTTAATATAGAGGCTAAACTATTATACAGGGTGGATCAAATGTCACCCCTTTTTAAATTTTGACCTTTAGACATAAATTAATGAACTTGGCATACTTTTCTTGAGTAAAGGAACTTCTTTTTAGGGTGTAGTTAACTGGGTGTCAAGCAGCACCAAATTTTTTGAAAAAAGAAAATTGGAAGGAAAGATTTTACTGGAATTTGTTGGATTCTGGGATGAATGCAAGACATTTTGCCTGTTACATATTTTTCTCTAGGTTTAAAAACAAGTAATGCGCTGTATCAGGAACTCACATCAGTAGAATACATCAAATAAAATTAAAGTGGTAGAGTGTAGAATTAGTTACATAGAAGAGGACCTACTTCACTTGATAGATTGCTATAAATATATAAAAAAAGCTTGCTGCGCTTGCAATCTATCTATCTATCTATGTGTGTGTGTATCATGTTATATTATATTTATTAATTAATAAATAGGGGTTTTCAATAAGTTGTGACATTAATGTTTTAGATTTTTATCAAGGCAGAATTGTATTCACCTTCTTGCCAAAGAACTAGCCGATGCACAAAACAATCCCCTGTCCTCTGTTGTTGCTCCAGGTATTCTATATATTAATATTATTATTATTTTTTTTTCAAAGCCACTGTCAGTTAGTGTGGAGGGCAGTCTAATTTATTACGATGTCTGCGTGAATAAGTTGTGTTGTTTATTTTATTTTTTATTTATTTATTATAAGCTTGTGGTTGCCTTACATTCTAAGGCCTCACAATAGTCAATTCATAAATACAAATTAAAACATAAAAAAAATACAATAAATAAAAAGTATTTATCTTGAAGAGTATAGTTTAAATAAGTAATTATATATATTATATATATTATATATATATATATATATATATATATATATTATATATATATTATATATATTATATATATGTATATGTATGTATGTATGTATCTAAATGTCGTTAATGTATAACGTTAGAGAGTTTGGGGGGTAGTTGAAAAGTCCATCCTTCACCACCACTATGGTTAGATTACTATCCTAGTTAGACTATAATTAGTAGTCATGGGCGAAGGGTCGGGGGGGGGGAGCATGAAGCAGCCCAATGTTAAAATTTAGCTGAATACATGCCAAAATGCCATGTATTGTTAAAAGTAAGGTGGGCTAAAGCCCCTATTTACTTTCCTCATTTATGCAGTAGGTATATAGGAAAAGTATTATTTTAATTTAATTCCTTCTTATCAATATCTTAATTTTAGAATGATACATTAGTCTGGACTTCAATGCAATGGTATTAAAAACTATAAAACTACTCAAATAAAAAGGATAACCAAATTACTTTATAATAGAAGCTCAACCTGGATTATTTTTTATTAATTTCGACTATGTTTTAATTTTGTTCTATTCTTTAGGTTTATTAAAATTTTTTGGTTGTGCGTGCCAGAAGCAATCTGTTGAAATTCATAAAGACTGTCCTCAAGTAAGTATTATTTAAAATACATTTGTGCTCTTGATGCTAAACATATCTGAAATAAAACTAAAAAAAATCTGGAAGTCTGCAAGCTAGGCAAATTTACAATTCTCGAAGTCTGCAAGCTCGGAAAATTTCCTTTGGATTGCATGATTCCTTACTCACCAATCTAGTTCTTATCAATCTATTTAGGTTTTAGGTTTATGCTTCATAGTAGAAAGAGTAACTCTACTACTTGTTTGTCAATTTGAAGGGAATGCGCTGTATCATTTAAAAGAATAAGGCCTACTTTACAGCCAAATGCACAAATTTGTGTTTTTATTTTATATCACCACTACCTCATAAATCTAAACTTATTCAAAAGAAATGCATAATTTGTATGTTGTCTAGAACTAATAAAGCTAAGGGTTGCATAAATTTAAATTCCCCGTGGCAGCGGTTTTATTTTCTCTCGGAGCCCTAATAGATTCACTTTTATTTGGCGGAGCCTTAATACAACTACAACATTTTTTCATCTTAATGTAGGTGCATATGCCTGTGGCTCATATTTCAAATAAAGTTTACACAATTTTTTTGGAATAAAATTTGCTTATAAGATGCCTTGTGTGGTTGGTGGGAGGACCCTGTAGTGTGTCCATAATCCATTTCAGAGGATCCTAATCACAAATATATATTATATATATATAATATATATATATATATATATATATATATATATATATATATATATATATATGTATTTTTTTTTATATGCAAAACTTAAAGCCATGTTGATAAGAGTTGTTATCAAATTAACAACTCTTATCTTCTTGTGATCTCACGTTTTAACGTAACAGTTGTTTTCCTTTCTTGACTTAAAACTTTGTTCTTTACACTATAGTAATCAAAATGAATAGTCTCTCAGAATGATTTTAGGTTTTTATGCTACGGATCTAAAGTACATGTTTCCTTTGTCTTAGGTAGTAGAAGCGGTTATCTCTTTAGTTCACTCTGAGGATCTCATCACAGCTACTAATGCTATTGAGGCTGTTGGTTTTATATCTTCATCTCACCAGGGCAAATTACTCCTCAATGAAACTGGTATTACAATATTTTCATTAGTACTTAATCGTGTGAACTGATCAAAACATCAACTGATCAACTGTTTCAAAACATTTTGAGTTCGCGCATTATTACTTTTCCTTGATAATACCGCAGTTATATAGTGACAGTATTGTGTTTGCACTATAACTAGGATTTCACCTGAATCATCCATTTCAGATGTTTATAAACATCATGGAGCGGTTTTTACCATGTTGTCTGTTAGTGTGTCTTTTATCTTTGTACCTTCCTTTGTGTTAATGCAAGAGAGTTGAAACTGGGTAAAAAAACATATCTTTAGGTATAAGTGTGCTGTCCAGAAAATAATTCTTGCGTGACGCCATTAATTAACCACCTTCATGATTTAACAAAATTTTGAAAATTAATAAAATAAGGATCCCCTGTAGAAAAAATAAATAACAATACTAAAAAAGAAGAAATGTGGGAAGAAAAAGAAGACGCCATATGAAGGAGAAGAGTTGAAATTTGGGCAGAAGACATTTTTAGAGATAGGGGTTAAAAAGAAACCTCAGTAAAAGATAAAGGGTGCAATATCTGTTGGAACAGGAGTAGTTTGAAAATAACAAAATGAAGGGGGAACAAAAGGCATAATTCTCATAGAAATGAAGGGAGAAGGGATAATTAGATACAATTCTCATAGAAATTCATAATTTACTTTATAATAAAAAAACCTTGTCTATTATTTTCAGGTGATGAGGTTATGAGGAAAGTGTGTGGTAGAATAGAGGAGATGATCAGGATAGGACATACAGAGTGGAAACATAGGATACTGTCTGCTCTAGCTAATCTTATTACTCTAGAGGTAATATTTCTTTATTGCCTACTTGATTTCATTGATATGTTTAAATCATAATGATTTAGTTTCCGGTGACTGAGCATTATTTTGCTAGTTATTGTGGAATACGCTGGTTAGTTAATATTCCCGAGTCAATAAGTCTATTTGACAAAGGAATATTAATAGACTAAAACTATCTTGATTTTCCTTTTATATATAGTTGTTGGGTTGTGTTGTTTAAGGTGGGACAATCATCGCTCCACATCAGATTTATTAAGAACTACTTGTGGGTTATGTTTTGTTGCTTAATGTACACTTTATTTTCAGACTCCTAGCTGCTTATTTCTATTGCAAAACTGCTTTACAATTTTATTAGTATAATAATGTTCTGGCTGGAAATCACTCTCATCAGGTGTGATTACAATAAATTAATGTGTTATCAATGTTATTTTTTTAACAATAATAATGCTATCTTAAATTAATAAAACAAAATATTAGTGATAATTTATGTAGTTCAAAATGTTTGTGTGTACGTAATGAAGTATCAGTGATAGATTTTCAACTTCAACCTTACGCAAAGCGGAAGGACTACGAAGTGGCTTCTTCATGGTCATAGGTATTCGAAAAACTATTGGATAAATTGGAATTTCAGGAGAGGAAGCTTTAAACTCATATAAATGCTTGTGCTTAATTTGTTTATAGCTAAATAGTCAGTATGAGGGTTACAACCGGGACGTCAACATAACCTGACGCGAAGTTTTGCTACCGTCTTTTGTAAAAGTTTTAATTGAGAAGTAGTCATAAAAAAATGATAAAAATGATTCAGTTTTTATTTGTATAGTGTGTCTAAAGTATGAAAAGTAAAATTACCGATATTGGAACGAAATAAGAAATAGCACAACAGAAACAAAATCGGTAGATCGTTATCAGTGAATTCGCGAGGTTTACGGATTCGATTTGAATTTGTTATCCAAATAAGCAGCATTTTTGAGTTAATAAATACGAATAACAAATACAAGCCTAGAATTAGATTGAGTGAACAGTTCAGTAATTAATTTGGACTAGTGCGAACATTATGGATGTGTGAACTGATAAGAATACTGTGCGTATAAATGTCGGAAAATAACCAAGTAAATCGTCTCCAAGCTAAATTATTTGGTAAAAGAGAAAGAGAAGAGCATTAGAGGAAGAAAATATCAAAAGAGTAAAACTGGTGACATGGATTTAATAGGACAAATGACAAAACAAGACTATGAGGACTGGATGATAAGAACAATGGGTGCACTTATTGATACCAAATTGGATGCAAAACTGGCCAATGTTCCTACCAAAGAAGACTTAAAAGTAGTAGAAGATAAAGTTAGCAAGCAAGAAGCATACATAGCAAGTCTGGAAGAAAAAACCAAGGTACAGGAAGCAAAGATTGATACATTAGCGGACAAAATTGAAAAAATGGAACAGCGTCAAAACAATCAAGATAAAGGTATTGAGAATCTAACCAACACTATTAAGAAATAATTTAATCTTTTTAAACATTCTAAATCAGGAAAAAGAGACAGCTTTGACTACCATAAAACAATTTTTAAAGGATACACTACAGATAAAACAGGACCTAAAAATTAACCGAGCCTATTTCATCAATAAAGGATTAGAGAGTGAACGACCAATTGTGGTAAGTTTTCCCTTCTATGAAGATATTGAAACAATTTTCAAAAATGTTCATAAATTAAAAAATACTAAAATACTAGTACTTAGAGATTATGCGTACTCTTACAGGAAGCGTAGAGGCAAACTAGCAGCGTTAATGAAACATATTAACGCAACAGACAAAGAAATATCTACCAAAATGAACAGGGACATTCTGCAGATACAAAATGAAGAGTTTACATGGGAACTTGAGACAGGATTGGCCTTAGTAAGCTCAAGTTATACTAGTCAAGCAAATGCTGTAGAAATAATATCTCAAATAGTAGGTTTCGACTTAGCAGATAAAATCAAAGAGATAAAAGAAAAACAAACAGAGATAAAGAAAAAAACAGCATGACTAGAGGAGTTTATTGGCCTACAAATTATGTAGACTGGCGGAAGAGGACATCCAAATAGAGACTAAAGCCAAAGAAATAAAAGAAAGAAGCGGAAAATTAGAAGGAATACATCCGGAGAAGAAGGCAAGTCAGAAAAGAAAACAGAGACAAACAGCAAGGAGAGAACAGAAGAAGATGACATAAAAATAGTATCCCTAAATGTTTGTGGGCTTTCGAATAAAATGTGGTATACAGATATAGTAAAATTTGTAAGTCAATATGATATTTTAGTTATACTTGAAACACATTTATTAGAAGGAAAATCAGATAATATTAAAAAATTCTTTCCTAACTTCAATCTCAAATTTATTCATGCAAATAAATATAACAAAATGGGACGGGCCAGTGGAGGAATCATGGTAGGTATTAAACACTTCAAGATTAAGAAATAATGACATTCAGCGAAGATGGAGACAAGGTAAAAGTAAAAGTGAAATTGAAAAATAAAACTATAACGGTGATACCGGTGTATATTAATTGTAATAAATGGGAAGAAGATTTCAAGAAATTAAAAGAGTGTATCTTGGAAAAGGATTCTGAGAATTATATCATAATAGGAGATTGGAACTGTAGAGTAAGTAACGAGCAAACTTTAGATAAGGAAATTACCGAAGGAACAGACTTGGATAAAGAAAGAACTTCTAAGGATAAAGTGCTCAATAAAAATGGTAAGGAGGTTCTGGAAATGTGTGAGGACAATGGACTGATCATATTAAACGGTAGAACTGTAAGCGATAGGCATAGCGAATTTACCTTTATAAGTAATGTTGGCAAGTCAGTAAACGATCTAGGAATAATAAGTATGAGCTTAATTAATGAAATAAAGGACTTTAAGGTAATACCATATCCGTGCGCAGACCACCTGCCTATAGAAGTCATCATTAAAAATAATGAAGACAAGCAAGAGGAAAACATGTTTAAAAACATACCTAAACTACAGTGGATTGAAAACTATAAAGAAGAATACATTAAAAAATTGGAAAAAGAATTAAAAATTTGTAAAGAGAAGGAAAGTATAGAAGAAGAACTTAAAGAAATAGTGAACATTATAAATAAATCAGCTGATAAGCAAAATATCCAGAACAGCAGAAGAAATTCTTATAAACAACCATGGTTTGATCACACCTGTGATAAAGAAAGGAAAAATATGATGGCGTTACTTAATTTATTCAGAAAATCGGATGGTGAATTTACCAAAGCACTGTACATAAAAGCCCTTAAAGAGTATGATATTGTATGTAAGAAAAAGAAAGAATGTTATTTTAACAATTTGTGTGATAAAGTAAATGAAAGCAAAGACAGTAGAGAATTTTGGAAAAATATAAAAGAAGTAACCGGAAACAAAAAAAGTTTAAAAATAGGACAAATTGATAACACAGAGTGGGAGAAGTACGGAGATTAAATGAAGGTAACTCAATTGGGCATGAAAGAAAAAATTGCGAAAACAAAAAGAAAAACCTATCAGGAAGAGAGGTAGAGGAGGCAATTAATAGTATGAAAAATAACAAAGCTCCGGGTGGTGATGGAATACCAGCAGAGTTCTTAAAAAATTCCAACGAACAGCTTCTATTAAGATTATTGGAACTTTACAATAGAATCTGGAATACAGGGGTGGTGCCTAAAGCTTTTAAGCAAGCCATAATATTCCCTATCCATAAAAAGGGCGACATTAATAAAACAGAAAACTATAGGGGGATATCATTCATTGATACTATGGCAAAGGTGCTCGGTTTAATTATCCAAAGACGCTTACAAGAGTTTATGGAAAGAAAGCATATCTTAAAAGAAGAACAGGCTGGATTCAGAAGTAAATATTCAACTATCGACAATATCTTTAACTTGGTTAATGTAATAAAACTCAAAACAAAAGGAAAGGAGGAAAAGTATATGCATTCTTTGTCGACCTAGCTAAGGCCTTCGATAAGGTAGTAAGAGAAGCGTTGTGGTTCAAATTATTTAGTCTAGGAGTCCCCTATAAATTGCTCAAAACATTGATGGAACTTTTAATGGTACAGAAGTAGCAGTGTGGACAAAAAAGGTAGGACCAGGTACTTTAAAACAAATGTTGGGCTAAGACAAGGCTGTCCAGCCAGTCCACAATTTTTTCCTTGTTTATCAACGAATCATTGATTTTTTAGAGAGAGGAATTAAAGTTGGAAAAGTTCTAATTAAAGCACTAATTTTTGCGGATGATTTAGTGCTCTTGGCATCTTGCCCAATAGATTTGCAAAATAGTATAAACAGACTGCAAAAATTTTGTGAGATGTGGGGATTAAAAATCAATGTTGATAAATCGAAAGTGATGATATTTAGAAAAGGAGGCAAATTGAAAAAGACTGATAAATTCTATTTAGGGAAGGAAAAGTTACCCATAGTAAACGAATACAAATACTTGGGCATCATACTAACAACAAAATTGTCATTTGAGAAATACCTGCAAAATCGATTAGCGAGTGCTAAATATAGTATTAGTTATATTTGGAGAAATCTGCTACAAAATAAAGAGATCAAGTTAGAAAATAAAATAAAAGTTTATAAATCTGTGCCCAGAGTATTATAGGATATGGATGTCAGGTGTGGGGATATAAAGAATATGAAACAGTGGAGAAATTACAGAGATATTTTTTTCAAGAGATTATTCAAACTACCTAATCATACACCAAACTATATTATTAATCAGGAATTAGGAGTAGAGCTGCTATATTTCCAAATGTTAGAATGGCAAAAAAAGTACATATTGAAAATTATAGGAATGAAGGAGGACAGATTACCAGGCCAAATATTCAAATTAATGTGGGAGCAAAATGTAGGAGCTGCTAAGTTTTGGAAGGATATGGGCAAATAAGTATAAATATCATTAAATATATTAAATAGTAAAGAATTAAGTAATAATTTTAATGAAATAATAAAGAAAATTAAAAAGGAACGCAATACAGAAGTGAACAAGAACATAAAAATACTAAAGCAGTAAAATTGTACAAAGAACTGAAAAAGAATGTTGGTAAAGAAATTATAGAGGATAAAATACTAAGTGATAACGAGAAAAATATAATAATTAAATTAAGGAGTGAACAGATAGAAATAAATGATAAACATTGGAAAAATGAGTTAGAAAGGCAATGTACTATTTGTAATTTAAAAGAAGAAGAGGATATAGTACATTTTATAGGAAAGTGTCCAGTGTTAAAAAGTTTAGGGAGTCTTGTTTTGGGCAAGGGAAATTAAACAAAAATGAGGTAATACATATTTTAAATGGGGGAAAGGGATGGAATGGACTAGTAAAGTACTATAAATCAGCCCATAGATATAGAAGATGGATAATAAAGGGGCCTTCATAAATAATAATTAATTAAGATAAAATAAAATGGTTTAAATATATATATATGTGTGTATAGAGATGTATGGGTGTGTGTATATGTATGTGTCTGTAGGGGTGTGTATGCATATGTGTGTATGTATTTTAAGGTATTACGTGTGATGGTTATATATCAGATATTGTAGTTTTAAGTTGTATTATTATCTTATTTCTATTTAAATTTTTTTATTTTTTTTCCTTAATGTTTATTGTGCTTTAAAATTCTTGCCTGGATTATATTAGTTAATAATATTGTACTTGACTTTAACTAAATAGATTTGCAGCTATAGAAATTTGCTTCTAGAACTGATATAAATATGCTTTAAAAATTTAATTTAAGCCAATCCTATTATATAATCTATTTTGCATATCTGTTTAGTTTAAGTATTATCTCTGAACCTAACCATTAATTGGTATTTTTTTTTTTTTATGAATTGGTATAGTCTATTAATTGGGCAGAATATGTTAGTGGGTAGTGGAAGGGTGGTGTGGTATCATGTCCTCTGAGGATTAGCACCTGAGAGGCCTTGATCTTGCTGTTTTTTTTTATTTTTTATTTATTTTTTATTTTTTCTATTTTTATTTGTTTATTTATTTTTTGCAAAGGTATCGGTGGCATATGTCTGTTTTGATATAATATTTAAAAGTAATTAATATTGATTTTAATAGAGAATAAATCAGTACTTTTTACTATACTCATTATTGATTTGTAAAGTCGGTGCCTTTTTGTTTTAATGGTATTGTGCAGTTCAAAATTAAATAATTAAGGGAATAAATAAATAGAATGTATATATAATGTAGTAAATTAAAATAGTCATACTATACGATTAAAAAAAAAATAAATAAAAAAAAATATATATATTTATGTAATAATGTTAAAAAAAAAAAAAAAAAAAAAAAAATGTGTTGTAACCTCGGCTGACAGCCTATGGCTAAGCCTAAATTTATATTTTTTCATTGTAAAAATAATGTAAATATGTTTGCAATAAATATTTTTTCTATTCTATTCTATTCTATTCTATTCTAGTCAGTATGAAGTCCCCATGATAATTTGTTGTTAATACAGATGTCTAGAAATTATAAAGAGTTTAAACTGTTATCCTTAAAATGAAATATAATATTAACTGTTTTATTGCTATTAAGATTTACCTGGTTGCTTTACACCGGTCATTTAAAATATTCAGAGCTGTTGATTTTAGCTCAAGCAAGTTGGATAGAGTTAAATGAAAAAATTACTTCATAATCATCAGCGAAAAGAAAAGCAACAGCTACTAATAAACGCATGACGTAGGGCAAGTCGTTAATATAAATAAGATATATTTAGGACCTAATGTAGATGCCTGTCTATATTACAACACATGGTCATAATCATTTGACAACATTTCATAATGGACAGACCTCATTGGTTCCTCAGCAATTTTTCCCCTTGCTATCAACTGATTATAACTGTGTGCTATACTATAACACTGTGAATTATGCTTTGTAACTTTGAGCATGGGCCACCTCTGTCGATGTATTAAATGCTCAGCTTGCAATATTTTTGATGGATATAATATTTTCCTGTAAGTTATTATTGTAAAATTAATGGTTTGTTTGCAGGAAGAAGATCTAGATAATACTAGTATAGTGCACGTTACAGAGAAATGGTTCTCTTTTCTCAGCAGTACCAAGGAAGCCATATCTCTCGTATTCAATCTATCTAAAAATCCTTTCCCTGAGATCAAGCTTGCTGCTTTTCAAGTTATTTCTAAACTAGCAAAGTTGAAGTGGGGGCAACAAGCTATTAGCAACTATCCAGGTATTTTTTTTAAAGAATTATCGGTGAAATATTATACAAGAGACAAGCTCAAAGAGAATTATACTACTAGAGAGAGGTCTTAAGTAGAAAGGCACAATGGTAAGGGTTTTATCACTGTATATGGTACCTAATATCCATTAGGTACCATTGTAGTTATTTATGCACTAAGTGAGTAAAGAATGCTATTATTTTCTTGAGCAGTTAATTGGTTCCTAAGGCGTAAGCCGAAGGAATCAAAACATTTAACTCCCGAGGCGAAGACGATAGATTTATGTGTTTAATTCCCGAGGCAAAGCTGAGGGAGGTAATTGGGAAGGGAAAAATAGCATTTTACTCCCAAGATGCATAGATTTTATATCCAGATGTTGAAGTCATTTAATTATTGTTTTATTCTTATTTTTGTGCGTTTTGTTTTTTTTATTCTATTTTTTTTTGGTCTGGCCCCCCTTGTAAATTTTGGGGGCGCTATCCCCAAAAGAATCAATTTTTTTTTTATTGCTCCAAACAACGTCTTTTGACCTGAAAAAATTTTGTTGGTTGGGTCCTTAATAAATAAATTTTGGAAGTGCCGCCCCCTTGGAAAAGTGTTATAAAGTTGATTAGTCCTCTGTATAATTTTGCTCTAATACCCCAATAATAGGAAACATTATTTATTCCCAAGGGAGTGAATTTTTTATAATTAAAAATAAGCTTACTGGTACTCTAGAATGCATCAATTCTAATACATTGTATGGGAAATTTAAAGATCTGGGGAAAAATTACTGGAATCCAGCGATATTTGTATCAAATTATCTTTGACATGACACACTTTCAGATATGATCCATATAATAGTATGCTCCAATTTTTTTTAAGTTGCCATAAAAACACATTTTGGTAATCAGATCACCCACCATACAAATAAATAATGAATAAATACTTTATTCCATTTAGGCTGATTACAAAACTAGCATTAGGATACGTCAAAAATAATTTCAAAATTTAACAACTTTAGCTTCGAAAAATTCCTCTATGGCGTAGAACGGGTTCTTCAACAAGAATTTTTTTATGTGACTTGAGAATTGTTTTTTTATCTTATCTCTGAGGCTTTTGTCTATGTGATTGTACAGCTTGATTCCGAGTACTCCGACTCTGGCCTTATTCAGCCGGTGTTCTGGGATGTATAGGAGGTTTTTACTTCTGTTTTGGTGGTCGTGTTGGGGTTTTTCATACATGGCTTGATTTGCTTTAACATGTATCAGGCTTACATAAATATACAAATTTACTATAGTCATTATGCTGAGATCCTTGAAGAGTGGTTTACGTTTTTTTCTATGGTGACTCCAGCTATTAGTCTTAATATTTTAAGACTAGACTTTGCAACCACAACCATGTGGCCGCAAAGCAGCCACATAGAGGTGCAGGGGCACCAAAGCGGCCCCAGTGCTAAAACCGGCTATGACTAGGTATACCCAGGTTAAGTTCTTTAATTGTTCATGAAATGTTTTTGTCATTTCACAACTTGTTTTTAATAAATTTATTCTTTGGGATGTATGTTATATTGTTAATGTTCCAGGTGGTTTAGACTATTTATTAGACAGATACACTGAGACGGCGATGCCTGCAGTCCTAGCTAAATATGAGATAATCTTAGCTCTCGCTGACTCACCCTCTTCTGTTAATATTTTCAATGAGCTTGATTACGCCAGTATAATGGAATATAAGAAACAGGGAGCCACTTACTGTCCTGATAAACTATTTGTTGCGGTCGAAGGTGCCGAATAAATATCCCTTGATTTTTTTCATTCATTTATCTTTCTTACTTTTGTAGGGATATAAGAAATTTTATACTAATTATAACTATATGGATTTGATGAAAGTTCCTTTTTTACCCAAGATTTGGTACAAAAAACCAAGAAATGTTCCCTAGTATTTAATCATTAAAGTACCATTACTTCTAATATTTAGATATAGCGTTTTCAAATGTACCCAAACCTTGAGGGAAATAGATATGTTGGTCCGAGAGTCTATAAAGTACCAAAACCTTGAAGGAAATGAATATGTTGGTTCAAGGGCCCATAGAGTAATTTTCCTCTAAGTTTTTTGTGCCTTTGATAAGCTAACTCTTGATATTAGTATTATCATTTCTTATAGAAGTAGGATCATCAGGTGAATCCAAAACCATACTTTTGGTCCTCTAGCGTTATACATAATGTCCTTTGAGGCAGTATCATCATTTATTTCGTTGGTGAATTTAAAAATGTTATTTTGTGTAACAATCTGGTTATAGCCGAAGAGAATCAACAAATAAATTCACTACTGTATTACATTCTGCCGAAAAGGTTAGTTTCAGAGCTGCCACTAGAGACCAGCACTGAGTTCACCCATTCTGTCAGACCCTCTGGGATACCTTTCAACATTCTCTACCTATTGTATTCTTTGCATTAATTTATTCTTATTAAACATTTTTTATGTCACCAATCCACCATTTTTAAAATGTGTCTGATGAAAAAAAATGTTTAAGTTTTAGAGGAGTATTCACTTGTTGATTTTATTCCACTATAACTCTGAAAAAAGCAGTTATAATTTAATTATTATTTTATGTTAAGATCTATTAATCTCTTTAAACAAGGTGTAATAGCAACAGGTTAGCTCAAGTCTAGAATAAAAGTTGATTCAATTATACTCATATTCTCTATACTATTTTTAAATCTACTACCTGTAGAGTTATTACTAAGTATAAATGTGAGATCTAACCAATCTAAATTAATAAGTTTTATAATAATGTAAAATATTAACTGTATGTGATTTGGTTTGAATTAATATTTGATAAAAAGAACTGATTTTTTTAAAAAATTAAATTAATATTTTAAGTAAATTTGTTTTTTACTATATCATCCTTCCTTCCTTTCATAATTCTTTCCTGTGCTGAAAGCTGTCAAATAAATTGTTTGGATCTAATGAAAAAAAGAGGTACGTACCACCGTACCTGTTTTTGGTATAAAATGTTTTCCCTGGCTTCTGGGAGATAAATTAATAAAAATACATCAACCTATTTAGTCTTTTGTACCTTACAATAGATTTTTTTTAAAAATTCATCTTCAAATATAACTAAACCTGTCTTCCAGAGCTGATTTTTTTTATTGTTAAACCTGGGAAATGATGGCTGTTCAAGAGGTTTGTTTGATGAGATAGTTTTCAGTAAAATCAGAAGCCGCAAAAATAAAAAATACAACAATCACAGTAACAAAAAAATGTATTCTACAAATAAATTTACAATGTCTAAAAAAATGTATTCCACAAATAAATTTACAGTGTCTTAAAAAAATGTATTCCACAAATAAATTTACAGTGTCTTAAAAAAATGGTAAACTTTTTTCCTACATTCATACAAGTACATAATAATATCCTACCTTAAAAAATCAAAAACAAATTAGAAAACTGAACTAACGATTGCTTTAAAACTTGATGGAATAAATAAATTATTAATTTACAGTAACAAATAATATACTCCGGTCATTCCATATCAAGTCAACACAGGTAAAAACCCACAATATTTTGACTGACTGGTAGGCACCGTAAAATGAAGAAAATACAGATTTTTGCTCATTCTGTCGCAGTAATGTTGAGTTTCCAAAATTTGTTATTTTTTTACTACATAATGGTTGTACCTGAAATTTTTCTTAAGGTACAATATTTAAAAGCTATGGATTCATCATAATTTTTTGATACTTTGAGTTTTAATTATAAGTAAATTTAAAATAAACATGCTAATATCCCAAAAGACTAATTTTTTTATATTCCTAAAAGTGCTTAAACTGAAATTAAAATGTCCACAAAGTTTCATATTGGGACCCCTATGGGATTGGACACAGTAGCGCATGACGTGTGTCTAGGAATGCCAAAATTATAAATAGACAATTATTGATAAATCATAACGTATATACACTTTGACATAATTAGATACAAATTATGCGATACAGCGTCCAATTCCATGGCAGTCTTAAAATGAAACTTCATTGATATTTTACAAACGGTTTAATTTCTTTGAGCATTTTTTACAAAATTTTAATTCATTGTACCAAATTATATTAAAATCAGTGACATCAAGTCTAAAAATTTCCATGGTATTTCAAAAGGGAAATGAACATTTTTTGTGTTGATTTAACATGGAGGCAATCATGCTAATCCAATCTAGCGGTTCTTGAAATAAATCAATGATTTTAATTTTCTATTATCTTAAAAATACTTTTTTTATTCAGTTCTCAGTAAAGTACTTAACAGAATTAAAAACAATCCATTTAAATGAAAATAAATAGCAATTGTTCACAAACTTTATTCTAAAACTAAAAAATAAGAATCTGACATTACCTAGCTTCTATAAAACAGGTATAATCTAATTTCATGACGAGAATTAGCTAATGTTAACAGGCTCACTTATTTATCTAATTTCATTAAAAGAATTATCTAATGTATGTAAGCAAGCTTTTACAAAAAGGTTACCTTTTTTCATAATAAAAACTAACGGATTAAAAAAACACTTGTAAAACAGATTACATATTTTTATTATTAAATAAATTAAATATTTTCACAATTAAATCAAAACTTTGATTATGTTGTGATATGAAAATAACTTCAGTTTGCTTAATAGTTCTCTAATTATATTATATTTTTAAGATGAAAGTGTCAATTCAATAATATTAATTTTATACCTTTTACAATAGTTATGGGGTATATTTATAGATTTTTATTAAAAAAAATGAAATATTTTTCATCAATTTTCAATAAGGCCATGATTTTAATACACATGGCTCTTTAATACACATTAATAACAATATAATAAAATAAATATGAGTTTGAGTCGTTTAATACAAGTTTGTATGAATATTTAGGGGTCTGTAACTATTAAAAGATATATAATTAGGTTAAAATTATCGAATCAAGAATTTCATAATAAATAACCCTAAAACAAAAATTTGTAAATTCCACAGCCAAACCAATCAAAAATTAATTTTGTAAAAAAATTTAAAATAAAAACATTAATTAGAGACAACATTGTAGAAAAGCGATTGAATAATAATTGTAAAAGATAAATAAAACATTAAAGGGAACCAAAAAACTTATATAAAGAGGAAGGAATACAAATATCCGCGAGGTCAATTAGGGATATAAATTATCCGTTTCTACTTACTTAAATTTTCTGCCACTTGATGCTGCTCAAGCTAATTTGATTTACCGCCATTTTTAAACTAGATAAACTTTAAAAGAAATTGTGGAGTTTACTAATAAAATCATACAGTTTCATATTATGAACAAATTAAAAAAAAAAACAATTCTTGTTCCTCATTAGGACTTGAGGCAGTACCTAAGAGGATTACATGAGTTTGAGTAAGACTTTTCTTGAATACGCACACTTAATTGTCACTCAAACATATTTAATGTTCAAGACTTTTATAGCAGTCCAATTCCAAAAATAATTATGAGAATTTGGTAGTTTTAAATTGCTTACGGTAATAAATCCAAATTGTAAAAAAATCTATAAAGTTTTAATAAGAACTATAGAAGTAATAAGTTTTTAAGGTTCCTAAAAATTAAGTAAAAATTCACTATTTGTTCACTTGTATAAAAGATTATAACTTTAAATGGTTTAAAAAAATAATTAAATTCCAATAAATCCAAATAGCTATTTGTAACAAAGTACGCATGATTGCACCATTTTCTCAAACAAATAGTTTTCCTGCTCCTGGGATACAAGAAGGACAAAGATAACCTCATAGGGAGGTTTTTCGAGTTCCCGCCACAAATCTACAGGATTTTCATATCTATAAGTCTATTTCTTTTAAAATTAATATAATAACTTATCATTTAACTAAAACACATAAAATGTTGCCTTAAATACTAAGCAAATTTATATGAATTAACATTTCTGAAATCCCCCACTAGTTACTGGAAGGTCTTATAGCCTCTATCACCCGTCAGTGATGCCAACCTTAAGAATTTATTACAGCTGTCTATTGAATGACTCATACATGCATAGAGATATATACTAGAGGGGGCATAGCCTATCTAAATACATGAAATACAGGAAGCCTGAAACATCTTTTTTGGGCTCTGTGTAACCTCATTGAAACCTTGTTCAATAGTAAAGTTAAAATAAATCAATTGATTTTGGCTTCCCGCACATTGTTTGTGTTTTGATTTGTATTTTTAACGTTCTACTAAGTAAGTTACTGTAATTTTTTACTGATTATTTAATAATATTTAAAAGGAAAAGTGATCAGGTTACTTTTTCAATGTTTCAAAATTTAACCTATAGGGCCCCTCTAGTAATATATCTCTATGTATACATATAACTCCTTGTTCTCATATCATCTAGGATGGGCAAAACACATATTTCTTAACGTTTATAAACAATTATTTATTATTTAAAAAAAAATAATTCACTCTAAAAAAAGAAAAGATATTTCCCTCATAAAATTTAAAAATAAAGTGTTCAAATAAAATTTGATAACTTTTTTCAGTCTTAAAATTGTATTAAAACATACAAAAACAAAGTCAAAATTTAGTTATAAATCAATAAATAAATGATAATAAGATATAAATAAATTGTTTGATTTTTTAAATATACTTATATAAATTAACAAACTCAGTACATGTTTTTGAACAAAATGTCTTACAAAAATATTATTATGTTGTCACAACATTACCTTTGCTGCACAAAATTCTTAGATTTGCAAATCTAAGAATAGATACATGTATATCAAAATCAGTGCCGACAATAAAAAAAAACAGAAAATTAGACTAGTAAAAGATCTGGATTTTCAATCTAACAAACTTAATTCATGGGTAAGATTAATATTTTATAATTTCACAAGCTATTTTCAAATAAACTTTAAAATAAGCAAAATCTTATCAGCTTACAATTCTAAACCTGTTTTAGATATACTAAAATATTTTTTGCTTAAATTAATAATCTATATTTTAGCACACTATTTTTTTTTAAATTTTAATATTTTATAATTTTTTTAATCCTATTTACATTTACAATACCCTACATGAAAGCAAATACAGGTTTAAGTACAATTATCTTTTATTTGGAATTTAAATTTCTTGAAGACTACAGTCCTTTAGTATTTTATTTACCTCTATACCGATAGATTTAGCAAAAAGTTTAAATACCCTCTTTGGGAAAAAATAAAAGATTCATTTCCAATTTCTCAAGAAAGTTTTAATAAAATGATAGACTTATGTCTTGATAACTCTTATTTTTCACTCCGTGGTATTTTATACAATCAGAAATCAGGACTACCGATGGTGATCCCTTTCACCTATCATTGCTGACTTGGTCCTTGATCATATTTTTAATCTCATAGTTCCTACATTTTCCTCAAATATCAAACTAGTAAAAAAATACATGGATGATAGTCTGTTTATTATAAATAAAAACTATGTTGATAAATTATTAATAGAATTCAATAAATTTCACCTAACTTAAAATTTACTATCGAGTTTGAAAACAAATAGCCTTCCCTTCTTAGACATACTAATTACCAAAGGACCTACATTAAACCTAATGATAAAGCACTACACAAAACCAACATATTCTGGTCGGATTCTTAATTATTTTTCACATCAAACCCATAACTATAAAATTAATTGTGCAAAAAAATTTAATTTCTAGAACTCTTAACCTCACAGATTTTCAATTTCACGGAGATACCATTCAAAAAATAAAAATTATATTAAAACAGAACAATTACCCGGCAACACTTGTTGACCGATTAATTAAAGAATACATTGAAGGTAATTTAAATGATAATAAAGTTGAGAATTTAAATTTAAATGTCAATATTCATTCCACTCCTATTTCTTATAATCAATCCCGTGTTAATCTCAATTCAACTTCACAAAATCCTTTAAATTTGACATCTCCAATTAGTCCTATAATATATAACAAATCTCCAATAACTTCAATACACAAGAATCTATCAAAAAATAGTAATAACAATCCCTCTACAAATATAAATTCAAATAACACCAATGTTCAAAATCCTAAATTTGCATCCATACCTTATTTCGGAAATCCTACTAAACAGATTATAAAACTTTTCAACCCATACAACATCAAAATTGCTCAAAAAAATCCATCTAATTTAAAATCTCGTTTTTATTCAAAAATCAAGGATCCTATTACAACTTTAGACCGTTCAAATATAGTTTATCGAATTCCTTGTAAAAATTGTGATAAAACATATACCGGTGAAACCTCACAGTTATTTCTAAACAGGCTTAGGGTTCATAATAAAAATGCAGACAATTTAGACACAAATACAGCTATAGCGGAACATATGACCAAGAAAAAACATAAAATTGATAACGACAATGTTAAAGTATTACATTCCGAAAAACATTTGAACAAACGACGCATTTTGGAAAGTCTTTACATCAAAACTGACCCCAACACCATGAATAAAAAACAGGATACTAACAATATAAATAGCATTTATTCAAATATTTTAAATTTAAAAAGACCCCCTAAAAATACAGTACCTCCGTCTACAAATCACCGTCATCTTAATAATCTGTCTATGCCTCCTTAATATTTTGGTTTACTGACATTTTCTGTCATTTTCAAAATTAATTTATATTTCGTTTTATAAAAAAAATTTTTTACATTACTTAATTTAGTTTCATTTGATTTTCACCTGAAGATGTTGAGCTTCGCTCAATGAAACGTTGTAAAGATGTATGTAAAGTTTATTAAATAAATTAATATTTATAAAGGACTGTAGTCTTCAAGAAAATTTAAATTCCAAATATATATCATACCAGTCCAACAAATTTACTCTTTTATAATTATCTTTTATTTTGAGCAAATAAATTATCTAAATATATCTTCTTATATTATCTAGTCAATATAGACTTGTCTTTCAGATAAAAGAACTCGTCAACATTTATTAGAATCTTATCTATAAGCAACTATATATTACACTTTTTTACATTATCTTATACAATACATTTAATCTTTGCTATAAGTTTATTTTATAGAACTGTTATTTATCATATTCAACCATGATGGTTAGACATGACACACCAAATATAATTAATTGGAGACCAACAGATATAAAATGGGCAGGAGTTTCTTATGCGTATGTTTATCACTCTCATTATGTCTTACTTGTAATATAATGTAAATGAGGGATAGATGAGAATCACATGATCAATCATTTAGCGACTATAAGTCTAGGACACTTTTTACTAACTCTTTATGTACACAGTCATACACCGAAGCCAGTGACCAAAAAATCAAAGAGATAGAATCATGGACCATTACAGGCTAATCATTCAACACTTTGCAAAATGAAGCTGCTTGTTCCTAAGATGACTGTGGGAATCCTAAAACTCCAGCAAAACTAGCAGCAAAATCAAGCATATGGTTGATAAGTTCCATGATTCTGAAGCTCAAAATTTATGATTTTTTTTGGATTCAAGAAACAACTGCAGCGCTGGGTGGCCACTACGGACAAAGGAGAAACTAAAGAGTTAAATTTCCCCAATAATCCCGCCTCTTTACTAACTGCACACATACTTTATTAAATTTAATATTTTTTATTTATCATAAAGAAAACAACACTTCATATTTTAGTTAAAGACTCTTTTAATGCTCTCCCAATGTTGAACTCACGTTGTTCTTGTTTTTAAATTTCAAACAATTCATTGTAAACTGAGTTTTTATAGAACTTATCAGCAGTTGAAAGTTACAGCTTGAGGCCATAACATAATAAATTGGTATCAACTTATAAAAATAAAAATAATAAAATAAAATTTTTGTAATAATTGATCATTTTGAAATCAATTTAAATTAAAACTCATTAGCTTTTTAAACAAAAATAATTTTATCATAATTATGTTTTGACAATTATTGTTTAAAATACAGCTGTAAATAATAAAATTAGTTGCCCAGAAATTTGAACTACAAAAACTAGCTAAAATAAATTATTTTTCTAAAGAGTAAAAAACGCAGTGTTTTGACATAAATAGTTCATTTTTTAGCCACCAGAGTGGACACACAGCACTGGTGTCAGTCTAATGTGTTGACTACCCTCTCTACTTCTACTCTATTTAGACATCCCTGGACCTCATATTCATTTATTTTTATACAATAAGTGATATCAAACCACAATAACAAACACTGCCACTAAAATTTTTGTTAAATTTGGGCATTTGTGATTTGATTAGTCCCCTTTTTTCCATCTCCATGTTATATGTGTCAGCTCCAAATATATATAGATTGATTATTTATAGAATTAAAAATAATAACAAATTTTATTTTAGTTTTAAACTAAAGAAAGGATGTTTCAAAGCATCTTCAGCTGAGATTCTTTTGTCAGGGTCTATATCTAGAAACCGGTTGAGGAGATCGTAGGCTTCATCAGGGAACCTCTTGTTTGGGGAGGAGTAGTTAGGGTCGGGACACAGGCACTCATCACCAGCAGACATCTTACATGTAGAGCACTCAGTGGTGAGTAGGGTCACATGTGAGTTCTCTTCCCCACACCGTCTCCTTCTCAGAGCATCACACAGTTTCCTTAAATCTAATCTACCGCGGTTTTCACTACATATTATATTTCTCCCTGTAAAAAATAAAATCATAAAAACAAAGGTTAGGAAAACTACAATAAGTGGCACATAAAGTAATTAAATAAATGCAAAGCACAGGTATAAATACCTGTGTAGTGAAAGTCATAAATTTAATTATTTAGTTCTTGGATAAATATTTCTGAAGCACAAGTGCATAAACTATAAACAATTGTAATATAAGAGCTCCTCCTATGGCTTACGACTGTTTTGAGATCATTTTGCATAATTAAATTAAATATAAAATTTGTTTCTTTAGTTGTACAGGTTGAATAAAAAAATATGTACTGAAATTTTTGGCCATTAATAAATAATGGCTTGATAAATACCTGTTTACAACGATTAAATTACAAATTATATATAAATAAAATAATATTGATAATTTGTGTCGCATAAGCTCAAGGCTTGTGTGACACAAAAAATAAACAAAAATAAAGATTGTTTAATTTTTTTAATTATTTTGATTTAAACTAGCAACAATTTTTTTTAAAATTACAATTATGAATAAAAGTAACAACACTTACAGACCAATTTTACCACTTGAACAAATGATTTGTGTTCCTTTAAGGTCTCATGGAGATTCTAAATGTAGTAAAAATCATAGTTACCTAATTTCTTAGCTAATGTTTTCATTTCTTCAGTGCCAAATATAGTTATTAACTCGGCTAAAGCTGTTATGTCATCAGGAGATCTAAAGAAAGGATAGGTTGTACTCATTATGCTCAGCATTATTACACCAACTGCCCAGATATCAACAGCTGAAACAAGATAACTTGACACAGTTTTTCTAAGCCTTAAAGTTAAGACAAGTGACGGAATTTTTCATTGCCAAAAGTTTATTACATTGGTTGTTTATTGATCGTACATAAGTTAACAAATAAATTGAGCTTTTGAAAATTTGCTTGTGGTGTTTATAATTAAAAAAATTGATTGGCAATGTCAAAAGAATTTGTTACTCTTACACCTCTTCTTGATAACACACCAAATATGCTACATTAGTACATAAATCCACAGGAAAACATGTTGGTTTAAAACATATAAATTCAAAACAAATATTTAGTTGTTAAACTCTATTTGTATTGCTTGTTTTGTATATATATATATATATATGGCAGATTATATCCTTGTAATGTTTACATAATGAAGAAAAAAATATTATTATTAATAGTTTGCTTACCAGTAGTTTGATTAGGATATTTAAGAAGAACTTCAGGAGGTCTGAAGCCAGGTGTACCAGCTCTAGGTGCCTGGCGACCTCTTCTAATCATACACATATTGCAAAACCTAGCTCTTCCATCACAGTTGCATCGTTTTGCTAATGTATTGGTTAGAGGGCTGCTCAAACAAGGGCTACCTAGTAGGGACTGGCTACCGACGGAAGGAGGCAGAGGTTTCGCAAACACACCACCTACCATTTTAACCTGAGGAAAAACAAAATACAAATAAGTATCAAAGTATGAAGTTTTTAAAAGAAAATAATCAAGCAACTAAGTAACAAGTCTAGGAAATAGGTATTGCTACAAGTTAAGTAGTAGTCAATTCTTTTACACCTTGCGCAACACTTCAGGTTTAACACAATATTTAACTTTAATTATAGATTAAAGTAGACAAAACAAATACTATTATAAAACTAAGCATAACCCAGAACTCCAGGGCTCAAATCAAGTGCTTTCACAATCAGGGTTACAGAGAAAAACCATAATAGTAGTAAAAAGAAAACATCCCCTCCCTGCTTTTCCATGCTGCTGACCTCAAGAGCTCGATTTTCGTTAATACCATTTAAAAAAAAATCTAAAATGCTTCATTTCCATAATAGATTTACTAACAAAACTTTTGTCAAATTGATTAGTTTAGTCAAAGCAATTCTAGTATTACTACAAAAAATAATAATTAAACTGAACATACCTGAGAGTTTTGAATTCTAACGAAACTATTCTTTAATGAAGTAACAGGAGATATGTTACTAAAAGACTGACTGAAAGGTTGTCTCTTGACTACAACAGCTCCCAACTCACTCGACTTGTGTTTACTCTCGAGATATGTGTTCTTGAGAACAGAATCACTCTTGGAGTGCACTATGTGAGGCTGAGAGATAGGGTGTGGCTCGGAAGTCTTGGATAGATACAGGTTTTTATTTAGTCTTAGTTCTCTGGAGGGAGTTATGTTGTTGGATATCGGCTGAAGTGCTTGTCTTTTATTGATTTGTTTTTCTTCCGGACATTCCTGCAAATCAAAATTCAAATAAAAAAAATTTAAACAAATAAAAATTCTACAAACAAATATTATTGCTTCATGCTTGTAAAGAGTAAAAATTGTTCTTAACATCTTAAAAAATCTAACTTAAATAAAAACAAAAAAAAATACATACATGTGACTTCAGAAAGTAGTAACTATGGTCCTTCGAAATGGATTAAGACTTAATCTTACTTATTATAATGAAGTTATGAAATAATATTTACAATATATAAATAAAAACAGATTAATTTACAATATAATAAAAAACACAAAAGTCCTATATTTTTTAATATTAAAATTTTCAAATAAAATAATAATTACAAGTACGTATGTAGAGTTAATTCAAATAAACCTTACAAGATAACATTTAATTTTTTTTTGTAAATTCCAGAGGTAATAATTTCCTTGTATAATAGATTGTAAAATAATAGACCTCATATGAAGGTTCATTGTACCTAAACAATTAATTGACAGTACTACTTTGGCTATTTAGACTAATAACACAAAAATCTAAAAATTTGTTCACAAACGAAATCAAATATCGTACCTCAATAGATTCTCGTTTCCTCTTTTTATCTTGACTAGTTTGCTGAGGTTTCCTCAATTCAATTTTAATAGATGTAAAATTTTCACCGTTCACACCAGTAGTACATTCTTCTACGTTCTGAGCCAAACCGAAATCAACGAGCAGAAACCTGTTACATAACAAAATTAAACTATCAAAATAATAATTGCTAATAGGAAATTAAAAATAACATCAATTGTTAGATAGTCAGAAAGGCTTAAAAGGTAGAAATATTGACATCTACTGCCAATTAGTGCTGTAACAAACATTGCTAACGATATGTTCCATAAAATTATTCTCAGTAGGATACATTTTACAACCAATTTTGCATTTCCAACTGTTAGTCCAACCAAGGCCAGATGCGCCGAAGACATTTAAAATTTCAACAATAATTATTGCATGAATTTATAATAATATCAGAGACCAAAAGATTGTTATTATAGTCTTTAAACTACTTTAAACATCTTGACAGGTCAGTTCAGGCACTGCCGATTCTAAAGAAAAAATCCCGGCAAGAAAGGAACGGGGAAAAACCATGTAAACAAATCAGGTTATTTTACCCGTATTTTCTTAGCGTAGTGTTTTTACATTTCTTTTGCGAAGTTTTATTTTATAATATAATTTTTATGATTAATTTGAAAGTAGTTTTGAAAACGGTGTAAACACAAGAAGAACCACAAAGTGAACAATTCCTGTGAAGAAGGTTATTTCCCTACAGCTGTTATGGTGGTAGGGTTTTTCCTCTTTTCAAATGAGATTGACAGCAGCTTCTCTGATAGACCAATCTCCAAAATGCTTATTGCCTGGGGGATTTTTAAACTAAATGATAGACTGTAAATGTTTTTATTAATTTTTTAATGCATTTTCCCACAGTATGCCTGGTATTAAAACTGTCTAAGCCTTGCCTGGCAGAGGGATAAAGTTTAACAGATTTTATTTGTTATACTTTAAAAAATTTGGCTTTTATTTTTGTGCCAGCTATCAGCTGATCATGAATGTCTGATTTTTTTACAAAGCTTAGTATAGGAGTTTCCCTATACTACTTCATAGGTTTATATATTACTTTAGTCAGGAGATATTTAACAAAAATATTCTCTCTCTCTCTGTCTTGGTTAGCCTACAATCCTTGCAGGCCATGAAACGGCTAACACGGCAAAATGCCATGAAATAGTAAATAATAATGAAATAAAAATAATAAAAAAACAACAACCAAAAGATAAGGGACTTTTTCGAGTGTGTATATTTTCCTACAATTTATACTTCAACAGGTTCTAAAGTAAAGAAAAAGATCTAATATAATTCATTACCTTTGAGATTTCCTATGAAAGAGAAAGTTAGAGGGTTTAACATCCCTATGTATGATGCCATAAGAATGGACTCTTCTCAGAGCTATTAGTAAGCCTTTCAAATATATCTGCAACTCTCTTGCACTCAGCTCGCTGTGATAACTCTGTAATAGCAACAGAACAAAACCCATGATACAATTAGGGCTCTTGCAAAGGAATAACAGATAAAATAGAAATTAAAAGAAAAGAAGTCTCTCCCAAAAACAAAAAATTATAGGCAAACCGCTTTCAACTTAACTGGAGGCCATCATCATGAGTCAGACTCTAACGCCTAGTAAGAAAACATAGACTCATTTCTCTTTTTCTTTAACATCTCAACAGTTTTGCACTGATGATGGCCTCTAGTTAGGTTGAAAGCGTTTATTGCCAATAAAGTTTTGTTTTTTGGAGAGACTTCTTTTCTTTTATTATTTATGATGAACTTCATGCTTTTCCTACTAGTAAAAATAAAATAGAAATATATATATAATTTGATACAGTAGAGTTTTGCAAAACTGCAATAGTAGACACAATAGAAAGGATCACAAAATATAAATTATCACATTAAAGGAAAGAACTCAACAATAATTGACACATAGGTACATGATAAGTCCAATACATCTTTTCCGTTCTGGAAGACGTCTTCATAGATTTAGGAAATCATGGATGAAAACATAATGCCACATTACATTTTCACAAAGCATCTATTTAGACACTGTCATCACTGGAAGTCTTAAACCTCCATAATGAATAATAATAAAATAGTAATTTAAATTGCACATCATAAAAATAATTTTATCTTCTGATGGTTTATGGTGAGAAGTTTAAAGCAAGAGTAAAAAGAATTAGAGCCCACAAATCAGTGACACTACCTGAAATAATAAAGTGGCCAAAAAAAAGTTACAAAATTGGTCTTTCCCCAATATAAATTCAGGAAATGTCACTCCCATAAAATGTAAAAATATTCATTCTCATACAATTTGGGGGCTTGAACACTTTTTATTCCTTAAAAATGGGTCAAAATCGGTTCAGAGCAGATAGAGCAGAGATAACATCTTGTAAACATCTGAGGAGTAAAATGATATATTTCCCTTGCAATGATTACCTTCCTTGGTTTCGACTAGGGAATTATTGCTCAAGAAAATAGTAGCATTACTATAAATAACTATAGTACGAGTTGAGAATACAGTAGTTTATTATAATCATCATTAAGAGAACAAAATGTATAAACACAATATACTTACACTAAACTTGTCGTGTGGTTGATACGGCATGACAAAAACAACACAATCATGCATTCTATAGCATGATATCACTTCAACTATATTGTCTTGTCCCCTGAAATAAAAAATATACCTTTTATTTATTACATATAAGTGCAAACAATTACAACAAAGTACAGTTGACATAAAAAGTTATTATAAAGTAAGTGTGGTGAAATGAGTCCTAAATTGTCGCAGAGTGATAAATAGGTTGATGGCAGAATAGTACAAATCCTCATTGCTTGGAACTTAGTGCTACTCTGTCGGTACAGAGTTCTATTAGACCAAGAGCACAGGGGTGTTTTGTTAATAAAAAGTGTAATGGCTGGAACCGGTCTCAATTTTTTGTAAATACCTTCCTGATCAAGGATCTGCAATTCTGCCGACTCGTATAGGATGGGTGTCACAAGCAGAACCTTTGACCCCTAAAGTGCGTTCTGCCTGGGACACCCATCCGATACGAGTCGGCAGAATTGCAGATCTTTGTTCAGGAAGGTATTTACAAAAAATTGAGACCGGTTCCAGCCATTACACTTTTTATTAACATAACACCCCTGGGCTCTTGGTCTATATAGAAGGTTAAGCTCAAAAGATGTTAGCTCCTCAACTCTTTGCTCGGAAAGAGTTGAGGACAGACAGGGAACATCAAAATCTCTTTGCACTTTTTCAAATAAAAAAATGCTAATGCTTGATTCCCCTTTTCTTGAAGTGACTCATACTTAGGGTTTTAAGCCCTAAGTTCCCAAAATCCCATTATATTATCGATAAAGCACCTCTGTAGTCTTCCTAGGTAGTTAGAATGCATTAATGCAGTAGGATTCCACACTACACTGCAATATTCTACGGCAGGTCTGAAGTTTTGAAGAGGACCATGTTACTACTGGCACCAAAATCTTTGGACACCCTTAGCATTAATCCAAGATTTTTAAAGGCTTTAGAGTAAATGTCAGCAATGTGAGGTACGAGCAATAAAACTCTCCAATTCTGTCACATTCCGAGGTGATGATGAACTCATGAGAAAGAAAAGCACTTTCATTATAGAGCTGGTTACTCAATAGATGGAATTACTTAATGCAATCATATTAATCATAATTTATTATTGTTCAATATTTATGAATATTTAAGATTGAAGTTATAAGTTTATTACTATGTTATTTAGCGAATTTCCAAAAGAAAAATATAGAGTACGAAATACTATTTATTAAAGAATATATAGTAAAACTTTAATAGTAAGTTATTATAGATGTGTACTATTATGGATATTTTATGGCAAGCATTTATTTATTGAGTGTAAGGTCCACGTGTAGAGGTATCTCACCCCAGATGATGCATGCATTTCAGCTCCCTTGCTATCCTAGCAGGATGACAGGTAGGTATAAGATGTTTGATGGCCACTCTCAGTTTTGGATCCAACTTCGATCTACCCAGGTAAACAGAACTGAACGTTCCTTCGCCAACTTTACAATCCAGCTCATATTCCTCCCCGAGCTTGGGTAGACGGGCTAATAGTCTATCTACTTTACCTATAAACAATACACCACTTTGAAAAAATAAACTTACAATAATCTATTAATAATCACAGTGAAAGTGTTAAATAAACTTTACCATAGAAAGCTTCACAAAGCAGATAAGCTTGCTATAATTATAAGCATGAGAAACTTAGTTACCATAGAAACCTTCAAGAACACAAAAATATATTTCAAAAAAATTGGGTACAAGGTACCTCAGAACTTTTCCTTACCACATCTGATTTGCTATGTTCATCCGAATATATCTGATAATGACAGGAAATTAGGCCCATATGTTGCTCTTATATGACTACAGGCTTGCCAAATTTAAAATTAATGGAAACATTTTTCTGTGATTAATGATTTTTTGGAATTTATGGCGAGTTAATAATTGCAGGTTCATAAAAAATATGGGTCATACAATTTTTTATGCCGTCATAAAAAATTATTTTTTTGAATATAACCACTAGACCTAAAGGTTGACTTATGTTCCAAGTCTCAATTCTCTAGCATAAATACACTGGGAGGTACAACTACTACGTACACACAGTGTATTTAACAGATGATCGTATTCCATACTTCACTGTCCATTCGTATTCACTGTCGTTGTATTTGTCCAGATCCACTGAACAAATATAGTGCAAGAAACAGATCATATTTACTATGCACATACACACAGTGTATTTAACAGTTGATAATATTTCATATGAATTTGAAACAATCCGGTTCAAGCACCATATTTGCTCAGTCAATCAAGTTAGATGACATTATAAATGATCCTGGCAAAACATTGCATAATTTATTGTGAAGTTCACTTAGGTTATAAGGAATGTCAAAAATTTTAATTAAATAGTGTTTTATTTGCATAACATTATTGTAACTTTAAACTTATACAAAAATATTTAATAAGATATTAAGTGAAAAATGGTAATACTTAAGTGAAATAATAGTTCATCCGAAACGTTATACTTCACATACGATCGCCTCTAAAGGTACATGTAGCGTATCTAGGGATCGATTTAGATCCCATCTCCTTAGTTCTAGCGTATCCGACTGGATTCCCTCTGCACGGTTCTTACAGCGTATTTAACTATTGTACTTAATATGATCTGCAGATTTAGTATGCTGTGTGTATGAAATAATTAAATGGGTATGGAAAACGATCACCCGTTGAATACACTGTAAGTGCATAGTGTATAATGATTTTAAGTAAAAATGGCGGGAAACTCAATATCAATAAGCAAATATGCACCAAATAAGAATTTAATAAGACTACTTTACCAGCAATAAAATACTGTACAGGAGCCAAAAACTTACTCTGATGAGGCTGATGTTTTGATGAATGAGGTGTAGAATCTCCATAGCTGACTGGTGTTGCGGCTACTACTTCACACATCTTTATCTTTAACTGGTAAAACACAAATGCAAAGGGGAATTACTAAATAATCGATAAAATGTAAAAATAACATAGAATTAAATTCAAGGATAAAACCAACGCAAGTAGGCCTGTCTCCGGGCACGTACCAGGAACAGGAACAAGGAAAACCTTAAAAATTAATTAAGTACACAATTTTAAGGGCGTAGAGTGAATTTTCTGTTTAATTTGATAAATCAAAGACAAAAAGCAAGTGTTTTAAACTTAAAATAAGCAGTACTTACATTTGCAAAACTAAAAATTCGACATAAAACTATTCACAATAGAAGGACTTATAGAAACTGCTAGAACGATCTCACTGCGCAGTAGCCCACTTTAATAATTAAAATTTGACCTACTTTAGACTTAGAACAAATAAAACTAAGAGCAAACCAACTAAAATAAATAAAAATTGCTAATAATACTAATTATTGCCCGCTCTTTTACCGTTCCCGCTCTGCATCAGCAAAAATTTGTTGTTGTTTTGGCGTGGTGACACGAGGTCAGTTTTGCCCGCGACTCCATTACCCGCTAATAAAATTTCGCGTACACTTTTTTGATTAAACTTTAATTAATCAAGTTAAAAATTATTAAAATATAAAGAATTTGAATGGATATTATAAATTTTAAAGAAAAAATTAATCTTAAGATGTGAAACGATAAAATATGAATTTTAAGTTAGAGTACTAAAAAGAGATATTTAACATCTAAAATAAGATACGTTAATCAATAGGTCACACTGAGAAAAGCCGCGATTTTTAAAATTTTGTTATTGTTATCATATGGCTTAAGTTTATTTTTTTAATTAATTTGTTTAATAAAATTTAATTAAATTTGTTATCTTTTTAATGCTATTATTAGTGCTTTAAATGCTCTGCAGCGATATTCGTTAATTAATAGTGTGATAGTTATTTGTCTATGATAAAGGTATAAAGTAAACCCATTTTTTAAATCTTGAATGGTAAAACTTTTTTGTTTTAATAAATTAAAGTTTTTAAAATGGAAACTAATTCTTTAAATTCAGTCCAAGTTTTATTTCAAAAAGCCTATGTTGAGGCTCTTATTAGCAATCAGCAACAGGTGGAGAAATGGGTGAATTATAAGAGAGATGTTGTGGACGTTCAAGACAGACTTAAACTTTTTCTCAATGATTTAAATGTCCCTGTTATGATTCCAATTGGAAATAAAGCTTTATTTAGAGGGAAATTGGTTCATACAAACGATATTACTATTTCATTGGGGGATGGTTACTTTGTCAAAGGTTCTGTGCAGCAAGCCCTTGAAATCATATCAAGACGGATTATCAAGTGCGATGAAATGCTTCACAAATTAGCAAAAGAAAGAACTTTATTAGAAAGTAGAACTAATTTGACAAAAGACAAAGATTTATTCCCTACAGAAGATACAAAAGAAATTATAGAAGATTTTAATGAAGAAGAAGAAGAAAAATGGAGAGAAAAGCATCGCTTGAAAGTTAAAGAATATAAACAAAAGATATCAAGCATAAAAGAACAAGAACCTCAGCAAATCAAATTGGATGAAGATTTATTTAAAAGGTTAGAATTATTGGAAATGGAAGAGGAGTTAAATGATGAACTGGATAGGCTAGGAGTAGAATCGGAATCAAGTGAATATTCTGAGGAAGATAGCTCAGATGAGAACGAACCTATAGAAGAACCTGTAGTAAACAAAACAATAGTAGAACACCCGGGTTATAACAAAGCTCCTAAATCATCTATTATTAAAAAACCTCAAAACAATATTACTTCTGAAACTAAAATTGATAAAAATGAATTAGTAAATCAAAATAAGGAACCAGGTGATGACGATTATATTAAAATAGAATTTAAGCATTCTTCCTTTAAACCTGAGGTTAAAGAAAGTGATAATGAAATCAATTCTCCTTATGATATTTATAAAAAGTTTGATAACAAGAAAGAAAAGCTTTCGAGACGTGTTAGCTTTGCTGATGCTCCTGAAGTTAAGACATTCAAGCAAGAGCCGATAGTGTTTACTGAACAGCCCAAATCAGTGGAAGATGTGCCAGTTGCGTTCGGAGATGTGGTTGAGAGGATTGTAACTACCGATAGTATGGTTACTGAGAGAAGACCTGTAAGTAAATTTAAATCTTCCAGAAGCCAACAGAAATCATCATAGTATTACATAACTTGGAAATCTCCTTACAGTATCTGTAGAGGTTGTTTTCTTAATACCCCAGGTAGGTATGTAATAAAAATTTAATTTCATTAAATCTCGTTGATGACTTAAGTGTGGGTGGGGATATTTAGGGTGCATTAGACCGTTCAAAGTGTGCTGATCATAATGCTCAGGAGGGGAAGGGGGTAGAGGGGTTGAACATTACCCCTATCAATGTGCTGTCTAGACTGGTCTCCCAAAAAGAGTGTTTTCAGGAGCATGGATCAGGTTCAGAGAGGATGGCATTTAATCAAACTGGTTTGTATTTCATATCGACTGATGCGCACTTAAATCAACGACAAAATAAACAACTACAAATTTGAAAAATTTTATCTCATTTAAGCTGGACAGTTTTCTTCTTATGTCAATTTACAGCAAACAATTTCTTTGGAAACAAATTTGCGAATTAATTAAAATAGTGAAAATAAGGGTAAGCATAGCAATTCATCTTGTCCTCCCTTGGAAAACTCTGAGATCCATTTTTAACAAGTTTAATTTCTTTCAGCATTCCTTTTCTTTATTGATTTTTCAAATTTTAATGCCGAAAAAATTGGTCAGTAGTTTAGTGGTGAAAACTTTTTTTCACCACAAGCGTGTGCCATTGTTGACTTCTAATGATATTTCTGTCATTGATTTAAGTAAGCTAAGTTTTACTACACCAATGTTTTGGTGCACAACAAAGAGCTCTGTATAGTCCAAGAGCCAGGCCTAAAACATCTGACTCAGTTTGTACTACTTCAAACCAAATTTTTCTGAAAATACACCCTAATTTATGCAGGAATGGCATAGTCTGCCTATCCAGAGTGGACTCTTTCATATGAATGTGCTCGCTCAAAATATTAGAAAATTGCACAAATTCCCGTTTTTTGCAACAAGTGTTTCCCTGTAGGTTGTGTGGAATACTTGAAGAGAAAATTTTTTAAAGGTGATAAAATTTACTATAAAATGAGTGTTTATTCGTAAAAATCGGATAACTACTACTAAATTTATGACGTTTAAAATTTTTTGTTCAAAATATTTACGTTTCCATATTTCATAATTTTATCAATGTCAGTTAAGTACTGACCTTTTAAAAAATCGCTAACGGGATAGGCGTCATAACGGGAGTCAAACCTCAGACCATGGCCAAAATCTGTTTCAAAGGTTCCTGATCACGAAAATATAGATATCAAATCAAATCTTTCAACAGATACATTTTTTTGATCAAACTTAATACAAAAATCAACCTTGGTGAGATCCACGAACCCTATTGAAAACCAGGTTGTTGTGAAGTCATTAACCCGGTTAGCTGAGTTATCAAACGAATAACTTTTTTGCCCTAAAGAAGGTCCTTATTTATGTTTTTGGGCGCTGAATGGAATAAAACTGGTCCAAAGCAGAAAGGACCACTTTCAGTGAACCAAAAGTAAAAGTAAAAAAAACCGTGGTCAATTACCGGAAAACCTAAAATACTGCCAGTAAACAACGGAAGACGTATTAAATGTTATTTGGGCCTGTGTGTCGAAACAAGCATGATGATATATGCTCCTTGATGATCGATGATATATGATCAAATGATCATATACTACCGAGTTTTGCAAAACATGAATTATATTGTTTTGCTCGCACAATTATATTATGTTTACTTACGATTATTTTTGATTGTTTTATTTACTATATAAGTTTATAAATACAAAATAATTCTGGCGTGGCGGTCCAGATGTGGGGCAAATTTCTTTTGGAATGCGTGTTTCTGTGCTAACAATCCATTTCTTGCATTTCCAGTTTATGCTTTATATCTTGAGCAGTTATTAAATTATCAAGCACTACTCGTAACCCATTTTTGTGTATTTTTCAAATGAAATGTGCTGAAGCCTTTAAAGATTAATACTAACTGAGCTTTAAACTCCAACTAAAACTCTCACTATCAATTTCAGAGGCATAGTTTTTTTTATCCAACAGGATAATTATGCCTATTTCCTTTGATAAACATAGAATATAATAGAATTTATTGTGAAAAGCTAATTAGATAACATAATTAGATACAATGCGTCATACAAATTCAAAATTAAAACACAATAATAACTTAATACTTATAATGTTGAACTATAAAAATAAAATGGCTTTTAATAGATAATCATTTAAACTTATTTTTTTTATACTTTCATTAATAGAGTAAATCCATTTTCTTTTAAAAACTTGGTTACTGCTGGCTTGAATTTTTCATATGAGTCACAGGCTTTTATTTCTTTTGGAAGGGAGTTATAAAGTTTTGATGACAAATTAATTATTGAATTTTAAAACAAGTAGTCCTGCAGTAAGGGGTGATTAGATATTTTCTATTCCTTAAATTTATTTGCTTTTCTAGATTTTGAACAAAGTAGTGGGGATATGTTTTTACAAAACAAACTGATTCTTTTATAAATAAACACGGGAAAGTCAACATCTGATGGGGAATAAACAAAGGTTTGGCAGTTTCCCTATTAGGGATGCTAAATATTAGTCTGACGATCATTTTTTGCATTACGAATACTCTCCTTGCTTCAGGACATCAGGAGGAAGATTATACTTCAAGTGTGAATAAATCCAACCATAGTGTACTAACATAAGAACGTTGCGTGAGTTATAATGCTTTAAATATTGTAGGGTAATGTGGGCATAGTTTAACTTCTTTAATACTGCTTATACTTGATCATGGAATAAATGCTTCTCATCTATCAGAACACCTAACATTTTAAATATTTTAGTTTTCCTCCAATCAATGTGATATTGAGGTCTCTGTTTACTGATAATATCTGCCTCCGTAGCCGCGGTCGTATAGTACTGGACTTTGGCACCAAAGGTCTGGGGTTCACAGCCCGGGCTATGCTCTCAGTTTTTGTGAATAGAATTTGTTGTAAAAAGATTTCACCAACTTTAGCTTTACTTTGAGCATAGTAGATGTGACCCATCCGAGGTGGTTCCCGCAGGGCGAATACCCTAAAATGGGCATTATTTATTTATTTATTATAATAAACGGTATAAACCAATACAAAATACAAAAAAATAAAGATAAAGAATAATAAGTGGCACATAAAAATGAATTAAGAAAAAAAAGTAAAAAATTAACAAAAATATGATAACTTCAGATTATTATAGAAAAAAATTAAATTGAAAATAAAAATAAATCAACAAAAAGATAAGTCGTAAGTTGATATTACAAAATATGAAAATGAAATTAAGAATATTAAATTACAAATTAAATAACGTAGTTAAGAATAAAAATAATCCAAGTATAAAACTAAACAAACATACTTTAAGCCATATTGGTATTTTAATAGTGGTATTATTATTATTATATTATTGATAATTTGCTGTAGTGTGAAAACCGTTTTGTTTGAGGTTATAACAAGTTTGTTGTAACTACACCATTCAAAAAAACAGTTTCGCAACAAGGTTTAAACCAGGGTGGGTTCACTTAAATGAGAAAAAGTTTGGATTCGATTATTGCAAGCTATTAAAAATTAGCTCTGTGGCGGACTGGTGCGGACAACTCATGAACTAACCCTAAAAGTTTTCCAAAAATTACCGATTATATTTTTATAATTAAATTTATGAATACCATGGCAATTTTTGGTTATGACAGCTACAAATTATTGTTATTATAAAATGATTGTTTTCTTTATTTATTTTTAACAAAAACAGTTCGCTGTTGTCATGTTCTGTATTAAATAATTCAGACCCTAAAAGTAAATAGAAGTCTTTTTAAACCTTTCACAAAACGCTACTGATGGCAGGTAAGTGCCAATTTCATTTAATTAATTTATTGATTTAGTCACCTTTATCAGGTAATTATATTTAACCACTTAAATGTAAGTGTGCCCATCTTTCCAATGTAATTAAAATACAAGCTGCATTAAATGCCAAAATCTATCTTCTAGCATGTGTAAACTTTAGCCATTATTTTATTATTACATAATTGAATCAATTAAATTAATAAATTATTTGAATGAAAAACTTTAAAGTAATCAGAAGCGTTCCATGTAAGTTTAAAGACAACAAAAGCCTTGCGAAGCGCTACGGCTAGTTAGAAGTATAACTATACAAAGCATAAAAATTTAATTTCAAACTAATTGTAGGCAAAAAGCAGGAAATTAAGACACGCCCATGCAATCAAAAGGTATGTCCCCCGCCGTGCTAGTGTCGACCAGAATCCAAATTTTTCCACCATTGAGTTGACAGTCTTACTGTTTAAGTATCTGTAGTCCCTGGTTTAAACTCTTTTCTAGTCTGGTTTAAACTCTCTATTGATTTGCCTGATATTCTGCATTAGAGTGTTCATTAATATGCTCGTCGCCATTTTTATGTCCTTACTTAGCTTTTAAAAAAGATGCCATATACTTTAGACTACTCAGTTGCCATAGCAACATATATAACACTAACTTTTCCAGAGCACGATTAGTTTATTCACATCCCCCCCTCTGCATTGATATTGAAACTAAAAATGTAAAAAAAACTACAGCGTTTTCTCTTTGTTTTCATTTTTGTCCTTGTTTTTTGTGTGATCCTGATTTATATGTAGCATCTTGAACAATAATAACCAGTGTAACCTTGCTACTGATAACACTATGGGGTTAAACTGCGTTCAAGAGATAACTTATGATCATTAGTATGATAGGGAAATTTTCATCCACCATACACCTTTCTATAACTGATCAGAGTGGAATGATCAGAGTGCTTTGAACAGTTGAGCATCACAAATGCACCCCTGGATTGCTTTATGTTAATCTTCAACTCATAGATGCAATATGTGTTTGGTAATAAAGTTATTCATTGATATAGCAGTAATGTTTTATTTATTATATTGACTGTAGCTATTCCTTAATTTGTTTATATTGTGTTCTAATTATATTTTGGGTTGTGCTGGCGCACCAAATGTTCACATTCATTGCCTTGAGAAGTAGAGGTTACTAGATATCAAGATTGCTGAAAATAGCAATATTGGCCCACTTAACACTTCATTCTTAACAAACCACCAATGTGGGGAAAATATGAAATTTAAAAAGTTAACATTTCTGAAATAGCTTCATCATTTTGTTTTTACTTTTCTTCATCTATACCGTTGGTATGTAGGAAAAGTATTGTGTTTGCAAAAAATCCAAAACCAGGATGTCACCAAGATTATCCAATTTAGATGTTTTTAAGACCTTCTGAATGGTTTTCACAATGTTGTCTGTAATGTGTAAGTGTGTGTCTGTTATCATCGTATCTCCCAGTGTATGTTAGATTTGAAACTTTGTACTAAAAAGTTTTTTTTCTTTACGTAATAAATAAGTATTAAGTTTTGTTTTAATTCGTCAAGTCTATCTATGGTTTTTGTTGGACCATTAAAGTTAAGAAGCATCGAGGGAAGTCAGTGCCTGGATGGGTGACCGTTTGGGAATAAAACTAATGAAATTATTATCTGAGGGTGAATCGAAGCATGTCGAAAGTAGGGAGGATGAGCACAGCCAATCAGATGTGTTGAGGAAAAGTTCCGAGGTACCCCGTACCCATTTTTTTTTATTATGAAGATGATTGCTTGAAGTGAAGGGATAGCATGGAGTTGCTGTGTCCTGGGTTTTGTTCATCTTGTTTCTATCTTCCGAGACCAATTAGGTACTTCAGGTTTTAAAAGTCAATAATAAAAGAGCCATTTAAGCACATCAAAAATATTTAATTTGCAACAGCTTGATTGTAAAATTACATTTTGTTTTTTATCGTAAATAATTAATTTAAAATATCTTTTACAATTTACAATTAGATTTAATTATCAATAATTATTTTGTTTGTAAAATTAAAAAAAGAAACTATATTACAACGTTCACCAACGATATTTTTTTACATCCCATAATTCTACATTCCCAATAAGTGAAAAAAATAAAATTATACTTTTTACATTGTAATCAAACAAAATCAGTGTCAGACATAAAGGACTTAAGTGGCCCTAAATTGAATAATGCTATAACTTGCAGAGAGTGATTTTGGGCCTGGTCTGCTTTTGCCAGTCTTATGCATGCTACTGAAATGAAATAGACAAGAAGAAAAACATTTAATAACTTATAAGAATTAAAAATTATTGACTACAATTAATCAGAAAAATGAATAATAAATAAATTACTAGAATATTAAAACCAAAGATTATTAAGTATACCACATAATCTTTAATTATTAGGTATACATACTTCATAATATTTGATTACTGCATTTAAGGAAATTTGTGTGTTCAGGAAAGTTTAAGGATTATTTTAAGATGACTCATAAATTGAGGCCTTTTTATTATTTTATATGCATGATGTACCATACAGCATACATAAAGAACATTCTCAGGTGTAGACGTTGCCTTCTTTACAATTGGAAGGCAGTCCTTAATTTTCTTAATAGTTTGTTAAGTCAAAATTTTTAAAAAGGTTGTATTTACTGCAAGTAGAAGAATCAGCTACCGTCGATATTTGCTGCTGTATAAAAATATCCCTGGACCAGTTTTCATCATCATTCTTCAGAAGGTTTGTTGTGCTCATTGAGACTAGGAGTTATATTCACAGATATAACTTTATTAGTTGAGAGCTCGAGTGTTGCCCGCCTGTTGATTATAGCATTAATAGGGATATTCATATCCAACAGCAAGTATTGACGGTAGCTGATTCTTCAAAATTTTTATTTCAAAATAAAAGTAGCCACTGCTCCGCAGACCTTTGCCCCCTCCCTCCTTCTCAGAAGAAATCTTATCTTTTGGTTGTTGTTTTGTATAATTTGTTTTTTATGACAAAGGCATTTTGCCATGTATTTACCAAAATGGAGGTTGTTCGGGATGATGAAAATATTGTTCATCAAGGATTGTTCGGAGATCGATTAAGAATGGCTTCCTCATTCTAAAACTATTTATTTGTGTTCAATATATATATATATATAATATATATTATATATATATATATATATATATATATATATTATATATATATATATATATATCTGTGTGTCAGTATACATCTAATTCCATATATATGTACACCTATATGTCAATAACCTATGGTACTGAAGGGTGGGAAGGTAGTTGGAAAGGACATCTCTACCTTCATCTTAGTTAGCTAACTATCCTAATCAGTCCCTAATAAGAGGCCTTAAAGAGGCCACTGAGAGCCTCACAAAGCGGGTCTACAAGGCTAGATGGTCCCAAAACAGTTCACATGATGCATGGCATTTGCCATGCATTTCACTGAATGTATGGAAAATGTCATGTAATAAAAAATAATATTAAGCAACAAATAATACAATCATTAAATAAATAAATAAATAAATAAATAAATACGAAACAACAAGCAAGACATAAGTACTCGAGGGACTGGTTCTGACCAGGGCTGAGGTTGTCTTGAAACTTAAACTTTGGTTATGTTTATACTGACGGGATATTCACACTGGCCTGACTCTTCAATGTGATTGTACAGTTCTAACTTTCCTTAAAACCTTTCAATTATAATTATAATTAGTAAAACAAATATTTTTGTAACATAAATAAATATGTAATAGAATACTAAAGAGCAACAAAAACAGTTTTAGAGATTTTGCTTTTAAAATTAAGTATAAAAACACTGAAGTTGCTTGCTATTCAGTGGTGGATTACACCAGCCATTGTTTAATTGATTCATTTAATCACTTTTTAATATTTATTTATTCATACTTAGAATCTCAGTTTTTGTCTTTTGATGGCTAGATACTTTTTCATCCAAGATGTTGTAACTTGAATTTTTTCCATATTAGTTGATTTATTCCATTATTAGTTGACTCTCTCCGTGGTCAAGGTCGTAAAAGCGTTAGTTCTTATACTGACCTTAGGCACCACGAAGGTCTGGGGTTCACACCCCAGGTTACGCTCTCAGTTTATATAAGATTATTATTCAAATAAATTGATGCCAACTTTAGATGAAACTTTGTGCGTAATGGTTGCAGTAACCATCTGAGATTGTTCCTGCAGGGTTTATAGACATATTTATTTAAAAGGGCATCATAAACTCTGTAAGCTTCCGTGGTTATTGTCATGTAGATTTAGTTTTTCTGGTAGTGACTGCATGTATAATTTTTCTATTGCATGATCTAGATATTGCAATTGAAATAGATTTTTCATCTATTTCTGTAGATAAAAAATCCGACGATTCGCTTACACTGTGGGAGGCATCTTCAGGGATGTAGGACATCATGGATAAAAACACAATGTTCTACAAACCTGAACTGAGTTTAGTTTTGACTGAACTGAGACTGATCTGAGTTCAGTTTTGTTGAGTGTGAAACATCAGATTCTTCAGCTACTTTAACGCAGTCACTATAGAAAGACCTAAATCTTCATCAATAGGCAATATTATTGTTATGTACTTTGTTCACACGTGGGGTTTGGCAGGGTGCTCAACCCCAAGTGTTCAGTCTTTTTTAACCTATAGTTTAGACTCTACCCCGATAAAAATATGTTTCAGGGTTGAACCCCGTGTTCAATCCCACATGTAAACAAAGTATTAGTTGCTTAAAACTTACACCAAGTAAGGCAACTCTCACTAGGATAGGAAACATGTAGAATAAGAGTTTTTAAGTATATCCCCAGTCTAGTGGTGCTACCTAGGAGATCCTAGTGAGAACTACGTGACCAAATCCCTACAGCAACCCTGCTTAAACATAACCTTAATTCTAAGTTTAATCCAAATCTTTATACATTCAACTTTTGATTAACTAATAAACATAAATAATAAACCTAAAATAAAATAATAATTTACAATAAAATTTATTTTAAAAAACAAACTTTTTTTCTTAAATTTAATATTAATATTAAGTTATAAATGTACTATATTACAGTTAATATCGATCTATCTATGATATAATTCTTAAAATTTTTAATGTTTCGAAGCCCTAGAGGCCCATAGGAAGACATTGATGTTTGAGTAATAATTATTATTTTTTATTTATTAGTATTTCATTATTATAGTGTTTATGTAACAGAATCATACAGTAAAATCGCCGAGTATAAAATTAATTATATAGAATAAAACTAATGATTTCAAATATAGGTTTATTTGGTCAAAATTACATAAATATGAGTAAGAAAAAAGTATTTTAGTTTGTTGTATGAAAAAGTTTGTCAAGTCAAAATTTTAGGCCCAATATCATTGCATAACTTTTTTTAGTCTTTCTAAAAGTATACACTAGTAAATTGAAAATGTTGACTGTAAAACTTTCCTAATAAAGGTCTGATTATTTACTATGTAACTTAAGTCATTAGGAAAGGAGAGGAGATGTCTACTCAATCTCATAAAAACGGAGGCAAACTAAACTCTATAGAATACACATTTTTTGTCAATCTGTCAAATATTTGTGAAATTGTATACAAATTATTTAATGTTTATGTTATTATTACTTAAAAATGATTAAAATTCGGTATGAATTCTGCTAAATCAGCTGTATTTAAAAATGTATTGTATGAATTTATGTAAAAACAAATAGAAAGAGCATGTACTTATGCCTCATTGAATGTAATAAGCAAAATTAAAAGGAATTTAAAATAATTTATCAAAAGGAAACTAAAAGAAAAAGTTTCAATTAAACTTCACACAAAATGAAAGAAAAATTGTCTTAAAAATGTTTAACAATCAAATAAAAATTTTGTACTCGAGTTTTCCTGTCACCCCCGAAATTAGTCTTGCCTATTGTCTTACATTCTCCACTACCTTGGGGGACCAGTGCTGCTGGGGAACAAACTAATAGCTGAAGCTCGACTCCTCTGCTATAGGGTTCCTGTGTAAATAAAAGAGGAAACTACTATTACTTTCTTTTTATTTTAAAAGGTGTTCTCAAAGCTGTTTTTATCAATCACAATTGATAAAGTTTGTTCTTTAAGAAATGATAACATAAAGATTAAAAGCTGTTTTTATCCTTCATAATTGATATATTTTATTCATTTTTAAGAAATAATAACATAAACATTAAATATTAAGTATTTCACAAACATCTGAAAAAAAAGGTGTGTTATATTGAGTTTTGTTTGTCCCTGTGTTTTTTGAGAGTGAGTAGACTTCCTCCTTTCCTTCCCCCCCCCCCTAAGATGACCTTAGTAAAATAAAACAAAATATTCTTTAAAAGTGACATTAAACCTCCTCTTTTTATTCTTAAAGTTTGTTAATCATTAATAATGCTTAACTTCATCTGTAAAAGGTAATGCCTCTAATGTTTATACCTCTATGAGGTCACCTCAACTTGGGCAATTTTCCCTCTATGAATTATTGGTGGGGACCAATCAGAGCCCAAAAAATATCCAGCTTTCCGTGAGTTGAAAACTATTAGATATACCATATAGAGAATAATCAACGCCTCTGGGTATGTTTCACCTACCCTAAAATCGTCCTCTTATCCATGTCAAACCTTCCACTACGTGAGAAAGTGTTGCTATCATAGTGACTCCAGTTATACCTTGTGTAGTTAAAACATGGAGCTAGTATAAATGCACTTTATCACTGGGGAAACATTTTAGATGTACTTAAATGCACCAAATCCTTAAAAATAAGGGAAAAAAATGGTCCTAGACTTTCAAAAATGGTCACTATCCAAAAGTAAATTGTCTCTTGCAAGTTCAAATTTACCATTATTATTTTGGTGATGATAATCCTAAAATGGTAATTATATTACTATTTTTGGTAACTCATTTTTCACTTTTATTTTTAAAAACATATGTTTTCTTGAAAGACATTTCTGTTTTCTGCATGCTCTGTCCATCCAAACACTACATGAATTTTCAATCTCCTTAATTTGTATGTTGTAGTTAATTTTGGTAACTCTAAAAAGTCAAACGAGGACACCCTGCAATATTACCTAGATTATGGGAACTGCATCGAAACCAATATCACTGTAATCCGGTGATTTGACACCCAGCCATTGCTTGATATAAATCATTGATTTTTGTTAAAAATATTTTTTTTTCTTATTCTGAACAAAAATCTATGATATAAGTAAAAAAAGCTTGGTAAAAATTACTGGAGTATGGTGGTATTAGTATAGAATTTCATAGATTTCAATGCAGTTTCCAAAATAGACAATATTACAGTGCTTGAATTTAATTTGTCAGTTTTCCCAAAAGTGGTAACAAAATTATCATGTTTGGGTAATAATTACCAACATAATAATGGTAAATTTTAACTCGCAAGAGTCAATTTACTGGGGTTAGAGATCATTTTTTAAAGTCTAGGACCATGTTTTCCCCATGTTTTTATGGATTTCATTTTGGTGCATCCAGATACCTGGTGTAAGTGTAAATTTCCACCAGGTATGCTCAAGGTATGTCATATCAGTGATGTGGTGAGTTGAGCTTTCCCACCTCTATACCCCCCCTCTTCCCCCCCTGTCGTACCTGATGGATAATTTGAATCCATTCAATAAGTTGTACTTGGTATGGAGGGTAAAATTTACCAACCTTTTGACATCACATCTAATCAAATTATATTTTCATAATGATTATTTTCAATCTACTTATTATTCAGCATACTTATCCTATGTCCAGTTTTAAATTCTTGAGCTTTAAACATAGGCTAATTTAAGAATGTTTTAAATCTCAAATATTGCCATAATTTTAATTCTTATTACATTCAACGTGGACTTAAAATATGCAAATTTGAAAAGGGATATATATATAATATATATATAATATATATATATATATATATATAATTATATATATATAATATATATTATATATATATATATATATATATATATATATATTAATATATATATATATATATATAATATGGCAAATTTCGTAAAATATTAAGTTAAATTAGCTAAAATAATTCAATTTACTGTTACATCTTCCTTTTATCTGTGCATTTAAAACAAATATCAAATAATATTTAATTGACTTTATACATAATATCACTGAAAATACATTTAGAAATTTAATCTTTTAGTTTTGTTGCTAACAACTTTTAATCTGTTCATCTTGTCTTTTAATTCAACTCTCGCTCACCCCTTGATGGATTATGTCACGTGGTAGATTTCAACTCTGGTTTTTTGTTTCCATGATGGGGTTTAGATGCTTTACTTTCGGAACTTAATTTACTGAGTCTCCTCCCAAATTCCTCTCCTACAAAATTGGTGGGATCTTAGTGACTACTAATTTTTATTTGTTGTGGTGGATCTGTGGTGACAACAATATTGAAACCTTCACATTGACTAGCTACAATCTCCACCCTTTTACTAACCACAGACCCACCTAAGTTCATCCATCCAGTTCTCTATTGAATTAAGAGACAAGCGGTTTGTGAAGAAACCTATGATGGCAATATCTAATGGAAAAAAGCAATTTAAAGGTAAGAGGCCAAATGGAACGGACTAAATAGAAGTTCAAACACAAAGAAGAGACAAACAAATCAGAACATTGCTTCACAGGACGAGTAAGCCAGGAAAAAAATAAAGGACAGATATAGATCTGTTCTTTATTTTTTCCCTGGTTCTTTTTTTCAAATTTTACCAAGGCTTCAACTTTTCAAAAGGTTGCTAGTAAGTTTTTTGTGAAAAAATAACTAACTTTTTATTTATTAAAATTGTTCTTTTCCAAATCCCGGGAAATTTTTTGATAACACTGTTGCAAATTGCTGAAAAATTTGTCACTTATTCTACCCAACAAAAAACATTTTTTTGAGGATATTCTTTGGATGCATTTTTTATTTACTTTTATGGTGCATTATCATCACCTAACATGATGAAAAAAAGTTAAAATTTGAATGAAACCTATATCAATTGCAACCAGCAAAATATCATCCATACTTGCCACAAAATTCCTCTCACAGTCACCTCAGCAGTAGACCAACATCCTCTGAATTCCCATTTTAAAATTCGTATTGGCCATCTTAGTTTTATTTGCTTTTTCCCATAATAGTAGTGTAGCAGTTATTAGTATACAATTCAGAACTTAATATCTTTCAATTTTACATTTTTCTTTGTCATACATAATTTTGTTCTAACATCATATTAATTTCTATTTTCCTTTCCCCATTCTATTAAAAGCAATGACATAAATCCTTCAAACCAATCTTATTATTGTTCAAACCCTCCTTTACCGTAAAAAAATAAAAACAAATTAAACTTAAAATAAAATAATACAATATTTTTTAAAATAGAACAATCATTGATAAAATTAAATATAACATTGACTTAACTTAAACATATTTTAATGAATGACACCAACCAATTTACAAAGCTGTTAATTTTGTTTAGTCATCATTTTATAAAAACAAATTTATGAATGAAAAGACATCCCATTAGTCATAAGAATGTTGCGTGTTTTCCTATTAGTATTAGTGTTTATAATAAATATAATTTTATTTCATTTTTAAGGTCTAGGAAATTCGTGTATTAATTTTTTAATTTTTTTTATGCTTCAAAACTGAAATTATTTTTAATTTTTTAGGTCATTAAAATTTAATTAATTAAATTAGTTATATAAACTAAAAAGAGGGAGATGGCTGCAGAATGGTTCCTGGAGGGCCACAATTCTTTTTGTGAAAAAAATGTGATTTAATGGACAAGATCCATTCTACTAATTCACGAAACTACTTAGGACACCATGGCAGGCCAGTAACCAGCCAAAACTTGTAGGGGGCAATGTTTCACATACCTATAAGGGACTTCCACTGATGACAAGGCAATATTTTTTCCAGGGTGGGAGGCTCCCTAGCTTCGACCTGCCCCATGAATTTTTAGGGGGCTGTGTTAGCCAAAGGTTAAGAACCACTTCCATTATTTACCTGTTAACCATTAGTCAACATAAAAATTTGAAATAAAAAAAATCAAGAAATAGTTACAAATATTTTTTCATTATCTGTATTGTTTCTACAGATAAATAAACTAATCAAAATTAATGTTGCTTCTACTTGTGATATGATTTTTATTGTGTTTGTTTACTTGTAATTATTATTGTTTATTTATTTGTTAAAATACCTTTTCCTTTTTGATATTATTCACTTTTTTATATAAAAATAGGAAGAAAATAGTTTTTTTCTGGATAATTAAGTTAAAGAATGGAAAAAGATTACAAAAAGATATAAACGATTTTTCGTTGTAATTCGGATAGTAAGGAGAGTGGTTTGATTTATTTTGATTAATTATATCATGGATAAAAATTATGTTAAGTACAGATCAAACTGCACTCGGCAAATAGAGGAGTTTAACGGCAATATAATGTCTGAAAAATATGATAAAAAGCCTTTTAAGGTTCCAATCTAATTCTCTTTTATACTAATCAAGTTTAATTTTTTGATGTTTATTTTGTTTTACTCAGAGATCACTCATCTTACTAGCCAAATTATAATAATATGAAAGGTTTTACAGCCAATTTCTACTGATTATTACATTTAATAAATAAGTTTGATTAAATAACTGAATCTAGCTTCTACTCTAATAAGTTTTTAAATCCAGTATCAATTTTATTGAATTTGAAAACTGTCCATGTAGTCGGGCAGAAAGGGTTGATATATGAACCATCTGGTCATTGGATTTACAGGACCATAGTTGAGACAGAAAACACGCCTGTCTGGGGCTGGGCGATGTGCTGACTCAACAAAAAAATTTAATTGTAATGTCCTTGTCATTTATTTATTAACATTGCTTCATTTTGAATTATCAAAATTATAATATCAAATTATCATCTACCCACCCTCTATGAACTCTCTCTCACTCACTCACTAAATTCATGCTTTTATAACTTGAATATAAAATGATCTGGGCAAAACATGACCGGGATGAAAAATGTTGGTTTTAAGTACTAAAACATTTATTTGAAACTTTCTCAGAATTTTTAAAAATAGAATTGTATTAATTTTAAAATTTTGCTGAGTGAGCACATTGTCCAGCCTTGTAGTAAAACACCAAACAGGTGGTTTTCTAACTCTACTCTATGATCCTGTAAATCCCATGACTAAAAGGTTCAAAAATTTTATGACTTTTGTATATAGAAAATCATGCCTGGGCTTCCAGACTAGTGTGTTACCTTGCAAGTTTACAGTTTTTTGATTGTCAGTTAAAAATTTTGACTTGCATCCGACTAAATTTTCTGAAAAGCAAAAAGGGCACTATGCCTAGAGAGTTTTAACCAGTTTGTTCCTTAATTAGTGGGCACTATTGGACTAGTTTACGTTTCAGTGGTGCTATTACGTAGAACTAGTAGTGCAGTGCATTGTCTCTAGATTATTCTGATTAACAGTATAAAGGAAGAGGAGGTAAGTATATGATAATTAGGTAAGTATTATGATAATTCTTTATATTATAAGTGATACCACTAGCACTATCTGTTGACAGAGAGAAGAATTAACAGCAAGCTCTCTAGGTATAACACATAATTTTTGCTAAAAAGCAGAGAAAGTATTATTTTGTAACAATTTACAATAATTATTTTCACCTAAAAAGTAAAAATGTACACAAGAAAAGCCAAAATTTGTTTAGTAATTAGTCATTAATAGAAGCTAGGTTAAGTTTTCAGAACGAATTTTCAAATTATATTATTTTTTATACAAGAGATTCTTGTTTAATTTATTTATTTATGGGTGTGGTTTTAAAGTCAAAGTTTGGTTGCGATTGGCAAGAAGGGGTTTGTAGTTGGAGGTGAAGGAGAGGATGCATTTCACCGGGGAATGATGAAGTGTAAACTTCACATAGTTCTGAAACAAACTAAATACAGGATTTTATTATAATAAATAAATAATAATTATGAAAAATAAAAATCAGATACTTACATTATAATTTTATGCATAATTTATCAAGAGATTACGTCAAACTTTCAAATAAAAAAAGAAAATATTTCAAAGATTTTAATATTTTTTTTTTACTTTTAAATGGTAGGTGTACACTTTTCTCTTAAAGAAAATTATGCTAAAAATTTTTTAAAATATTTTTTTTCTCTTTATACTAATAAATAAATAAATGTACACGCAACACCTCATTTATATATATATATATATATATATATATATATTATTATATATATATATATATATAATATACACAACACACACACACACACACACACACACACACACACACACACACACACACACACACACAATATATATATATATATATAATATATATATATATATATATATATATATATATATATATATATAATGTTAGGGTTTGAAGCCCCTTACTTAGATTTTTACCTGGAATCCCCTATCATCTTTTAAATAGAATGTTATACCTGCTTAGTGAATTTACTAACTTGGAAACAACCAATGAGACTTATACTATTAGTGGGAGGACACGAGAGCTCTTATCACGGCGTGAGTGGCTTGGTACCAAAATGGTGTATTCTACCAAAGTCTAACTGTATTCTAGATCCAAGTCGAGAACTAATTAAACGGTCTCTCTAAATTTGTATATACTTTTTGACATGACATGAACATTTTTGGCTTATAAAGATGGTTAAAAAAAGATGAAAATCAGTATACTTACTGATAATCCTAGCGAATATCTGAGAAGAGTAGCAATACTAGAGAAAGGTAAACAAAGCAACAGGTGGTGTTTAAAGAAGCACTGCTACTTGCTGTATGTTGATTTTTACATTTAGATGGACTCTGTCCTGTAGTTTGACTGTTTCCTCCCGAAGCACTAAGGCTGCTACTTGGTCGAACTTCTGGCTTTATAGCTGTCCTTGGCTTACCAATCACTTCAACTGAAACAAAATTTAATTATTTATTTTTGAGGACCAGTAGCTCAGAGGTAGAGCACTCGCCTTATGACCTGAAGGATAAGGATTGAAATCCAGTCGGTGGAAGACTTTGCATAAGGTTATCTCTACTACCGTTCTCTTAGGAGGTCTTGAGTTCAAGGCCACCCAACTCAGCTTAGGTTTTTTATGTGATTCTCTGGGGTTGGATTTAGTCTGAGACAAGTCCAGACTTGTCTCAGACTAAATCCAACTAGACTAGATCCAGATCCATGTTCCTGGTGTTTCTAGGACAAAGTTCTGAACCTTCAGACTGAACACTGTGAAAGTATTGACTCGGATTTAGCTACACCCCGCTAAATCCATGTCACCACTTTTACAAATGAGATTGGACTCGCTAATGGGATTAGAAAAATATCGTTGGCATACTGTGAACTTAGTCGCGCATGCAGTCCCATAAAGGGGAGGGTAGAAGTATCGAGATCATCCATGGTTGCAGTGTGTCCATTAATTAACTCAAGAAGGGGTCAACTCAACCTCAACTATTCACACGGTATTGTTTACCGTGAAAAATTATTTTTAGGGTTGAACTCAGTGTTTATTCCCATTCACACGACAACTGCCGAGGGGTTGAAATCCCTGGGAGGTTGAACACGGAGTTGAACCCTCTGCCAAACCCCGCGTTTGAACAAAGTAATAAAATCAACAGATGCGCTACCTTTTATTTCGATGGCAGCATTGGTTCAATTCAATTGAAGGACATGTATACGTATTTTTAAAAAATATAAATAAAAATCAAAAATAATATAATTGAGTCGAAACGTAGCCCGAGTGGTTTCCTCTCGTCTTCACAGATTTGTGGTGGGTTAAAAACTGTAGATGTTTATGTTCAAAAACATCAGGATAGTTATTTAGAAACAACAAGTTTTATAGGCAGGAGATTTAAGCTAAACCCGCAAAGTATTTTAACATTTTTTGAAGAAGATTTAAACCTGGGTTAGGTTTTCCCGCCAAAATCTTGCCAAATTCTAAAGATAATGTTATCAACTTTAACAAGTTTTTAGAAAATTTATTAATTAATTTCGAAGTTTATGTTTAACTTTATTTGTGTGGGTAAGTTTACAATTTTAAATTAATTTTCAAGGTTTTAATTGCTAAATTACTGATCTCTTTGTGGGAAGGTTTTCCAGTCCCTCACACATACAAAGACATCTTGGTATAAACTACTCAGGAGGTCTTAAAAACGCTTAAAATGGATAATTCCGGTGAAATGCTGCTTTCGGATTTTTGGTGCAAACAATTCTTTTTCCTGTATAGCTATGGAATTAAAGGAATATAATTATGTGAACTCAAATAAATTATAATTATGTGGGCACTTATTTACTTGGTTCCCAACCTCAATGTATCTGAAAAAAAAAATCTAGTGGATTTGGGTATAAGGAACAAGGAGGACTGTCTAAATTCCATTAAAATCCCTCAGTTTCGATGGCACTTATTTACTTGGGTCCCCATTTTATGTTGGGAACCAAGGGTACTTCCGCATTATATTATCTTATTTACTTGATTATCAATATTTTCTTTTTCCCCCTTCTCAACCCCATACAAAAGCCCCATTGCTTTTTAACATCCCCTATTAAGATTGTTAAATAATTTCTTTTATATAATTTAGTAAATATATTGTCGGTACCCAAGTGAATAATTGCCCTATATCGCCATATTTACTTGGGTCCCAACTTTATGTTACGACCAAATTTACGACCCAATTTTGAGTTTTTCTCACAATAGCTGTTCACTCTTAAGAATGTAATTTATTACATTACATTTAGTACGTTCACACACACTTCTAGATCTGTGTATCGTATGGAATACGATCTCTCAATACAGTAATATGAACCATGCGGAGGGGATCTGATTGCATACGCTACAGTCTATCGTTTAGTTTAAAAATCTTGACAGGTCAGTTTAGACACCACTGATTCTTAAGAAAAAAAATCCCTGCAAGAAAGGATCGGGAAAAAACTATGTAAACAAATCAGGTTATTTTACCCGTATTTTCTTGGCGATGTTTTTTTACATTTCTTTTGTGTAGTTTTATTTTAAGATATCATTTTTAAGATTAATTTGAAAGTAGTTTTCAAAACGATGTAATCAAAAGAAGAACCACAAACAATGTGAACGATTGCCGGGAAGAAGGTTTTTTTCCCTACAGCGGTTATTGTGGTAGGGAATTTTTTCTCTTTTTAAGTGAGAGGTTGGCAGCGGCTTCTCTGATTCGTCAATCCCCAAAATACTTATGACCTTGGGGATTTTTAAATTAAACGATAGACTGTAGAACTAGGGAGATGGAATCTAAATGGATCCCCCGATATGCTGTATGTACCTTTAGAGACGATCGTATGTAATGGATAACCTTCTCGTCAAACTTTTATTTCACTTCAATATTACCGTTTTTGATCAAATAACTTTTGTAATATTAATTTATTAGTGTAACTTTATTATTATGTAAAGAAATCACAATTTTTAAACTTCCTTATAAAGTGAACCTCCACTATAAAAGACGCCATGTTTTGGCGGGATCAGTTATCACGTAATCTCACTCGACCGACTAAACAAATGTGCTGTAAGAACTGTGAAGTTAGTTGTATTGCATACGTATGCAATACGATTGCTTGTTAAATACGCTGTGTGTACGTAGTAATTATTCTAAATCCACGGATCGTATTTAGGTTACATACTCTGTAAGAACTATGCTGAGGGAATCCAGTCCCCTGGCTAGAACTAGAGAGATGGAATCTAGATCAATCCCCTGATATGCTGTATGTACCTTTAGAGGCGATCGTATATAATGGATAACCTTCTCATTGAACTATTATTTCACTTTATTTCACCTAAATATTAATGTTTTTCATCAAATAACTTTTGTAATATTAATTTTTTAGTGTAACTTTATTATTATGTTAAGAAATCACAATTTAGATAAATATATTTTTTGTTTTAAACTTCCTTATAACCAAAAGTGAACCTTCAACATAAAAACGCAATGTTTTAGTGGATTCAGTTATAACATAATCTCACTTAATCAAATACTAATACAAATATGGTGCAAGCACCGTATTTTATTAAATGCTTATAGAATACGATCACCTTTTAAATTTGCTGTGTGTACGGAGTAAATTCAATTTATTACTATTGTTATAAAGCAAACCTAATTTTCTTTCAAATCTTAAGAATGGTTTAAAATCGTATAGTAACAGCTTATTTTTTTTGTGTTTTATTTGTTATAGAATTATTTATAAGGTCTTGTTTAATTTTTCAATTATGACTCTGCAAGAAGAAAAACCATTTGATGAAAATGAAAGTATGAGTGTGGATCAAGATGTTGACAATCAACAAACTGATGATGCTAATTTTGATGAAAATCCTGATGACCCACCTGCTCTTAATGATGACGGTGCTGACATTGAAAAAAATCCAAATGACCCAGCAATAAATTATGACAATATTGAAGAAAAAGAAAATTTAGATGAGTCCACGAGCAAAGATAATGAGGGTTCTAAATCAAAGAAAGCTGTTCCTAGACCAAGAGTTGTGAGTGATAGAGCAGTTAGCCTGCCACTCAGTAGGATTAAACAAATTATGAAAATGGATCCTGAAGTTCACCTGGCTAGCGCTGAATCTGTTTTTCTCATTACTAAATGCGCTGTAAGTTTATTGCTTTTTAGTGAATTTAAATATAATTCTTATGAGGTTAATAAAAGAAGAAGTCTCTCCACAAAAATATACATTTCTTAATATTAAAGCGCTTTCAACCTAAGATATCATCTTTGATATCTGATCTTTAAGACTCATCTATCACCCTCCTTTTTATTTAACGTCTAGAACTGATGATGGCCACTCGTTAGGTTAATATATTTTTGTGGAGAGACTTTTTCTTTTATTAAGATGAACTCCATGAACGCTCACCTTACTTCTTTTTTATGAGGTTGTTCAGATGACAGATGTTGAGGAGGATGAGTGGGGGTGGGATTGATTAAAATTCGCTTTTTATTATTTAGTTTAATGTAATCCAATACTTATGATGGTTGGGGGAGGTAAAACACTTCCCCCCATAAACTAACCTTTTTTACAATAAATGTGCTCATCCCATCATAAAAATAACTAGAGAACTGTGTTATCCACTGAGGTGGTTGAGGCCTATTTGTGCAAATGTCATTGTTAAAAGAGAAAAGGCTAAGTCATTAACAAAACTAATTAAAATTGATTCTTTAAATGAGCATAAATGGTGTCCATCATAATTGAACGAAAGAATAAAAAGTCTCTCCACAGTTAAAGATTTTTATTGAGACTCCGTTTATCAATGCACTACTGCGAGCGCCGCACCCTGCATCCACCAGTATGTATCTTGTTACAAGCCTACTCAAACCATCTTGATTTTATTTTATATTTAAAACTAGTCTATCCTACATTTCAATCTGTGGTCAACGGTGATTTATTTATTTGTTTTTTTTTTATATATATTTCTATACTTTTCTGTAATTTATCTGTTTTCTTTTGTATGATTTGTAATTTTATGTATGAGTTTTGTTTTGACGTTTTTTTTGTCTTATTTGTTTAATAGGCACTGTTGATGACCTCTTGTTAGGTCTAAAGTGCTCTGCTTTACTGTAAATAAAAATCTCCAACTGAGAGACTTTTTATTCTTTCATTCTAATTAAAATTGATCCAATTATTAGTAATTATGGTATATTTAGTAGTTTTTGACTATTTGAGTCAAATAACACCTTTTTACCAACAAAAAGTTCCCTAGATTTAAACTCAGCAACATTAAATTGTCCCTATTTTGTGTGAAATAAAAATAAATGAGTTTAAAACAAATATTTCATTAAAAAAGTGACCCTAATCTCGTTGAAGTTGGTTAAATCATTAGTAATGCTTAACTTGATGAGTAAAAGGTAACATCTTGTAATGTTACCAAGGAGGTCAAGTCATAGACCTCTATGACTTGACCTCAACTAGGGTAATTAATTTTGATGTAGTTACTAGCAGTGGCGGAACCAATTTAAGTCCAGATATCTCCCGCAAAGCGTGCATCGAAAAAATGTCTACACTCCATAGGTAGTAGACATCACCTTTGTGTTTGTTTCAGATACCCTGGAATGTATCCTACCTTCAGCTTTCTATTAACCATTTTTACTTTCTTACTTTTTCAATGCTTTGGAATATTTTTTAGATAACTACTTAGTTATACAGTCTATCGACTACTTTAAAAATCTTGACAAGTCAGTTAAGGCACCGCTGATTCTAAAAAAAATCCCTACAAGAAGGGATCGGGAACATTTTTTGTAAACAAATCAGGTTATTTTGCCCGTGTTTTCTTGGGATGTTTTATTACATTTATTTTTTGTAGTTTTATTTTATTATCATTTTCATTATTAATTAGAAAGTAGTTTTCAAAATTATGTAAACACAAGAAAAACCACTTACGAAGTGAACAATTGCTGGGAAGGAGGTTATTTCCCTACAGCAGTTATAAATAAATAAGCCTTTATTAAAACTTAATTAGTTACATAATTTAAATAATAATATTACATATTCTACTTAATATTAAGTTTTATTTCAGCGATTGCCGAGGCAACCCTAATGGGGGTTGGAGTTACTTTTCCTACAATATTCATTCTTTACATTATTATTATTATAAATTTATTTATATTTATTTCTTATTTTACATTTATCTCTGGGTGTCTATTTTATTAATTCATATACTTATTTAAGTTATATACATATACTTAGATACATACACACACACACACACACACACACACACACACACACACACACATATATATATATATATATATATATATATATATATATATATATATATATATATATATATATATATTATACATACACTAAATTGGTTATGGGGGTAGGAATTTTGTTTCTCTTCAAGTGAGGGGTTGACAGCAGCTTTTCTGATTGGTCAATCCCCCAAATGCTTATGACCTTGGGGATTTTTAAACTAAATGATGGACTGCATGTACTGCTTCAGCTTACTGCCCTTAAGCCACTTGATGAAAATTCCTTATAATTGTATACTTGGTTATATAGCCCAAGAGCCGGAACCTGAAAAAATGTGACTCATTTTGTACTACTTCAAATCACCTTTTTCTGAAAATATACACGCTTTATGTTTTATAGGAAATTTTTTCAGCTTTAAAAAAGTTCTCTTCATGTTTTGCACAGGACCTACAGGGAACCACTTATTTCAAGATAAATGGAATTTGTGCAATTTTTTAATATTTTGAGCGAGGGCATTTTTATGAAGGGCTCCACTCTGGATAGGCAGACTATGCTTTTCCTTCATAATCAAAGATATATTTTCAGAAAAATTTGGTTTGAAGTAGTACAAAATGAGTCATATTTTTTAGTACTGGCTCTTGGACTAATAGTTTATAATAGGACTTATTATAAAAGTATAACTTACTTACTTAAGTATAAAACTGTGTTAACAATTTGTTACTTTTACAGGAAATATTTGTAAACATGCTGACAAAAGAAGCCTACTCATACACATCTAGCTCTAAGAAAAAAACAGTTCAGAAGAAAGACATAGATTCAGCTATCAACAACTCAGAACAATTGTCTTTTCTTGATGCTACTTTTGACTGAAATTTATATTTTGATTTACTTTTAAATTATTTAAATTTATTTAATTATTACTTTTCCTCATTTATAAGGTGGGTATATGAGAAAAGTATTGTGTTTGCAAATAAATCCGAAACCGGGATGTCACCGGAATTATCCGTTTCAGGTGTGTTTAAGGCCTCTTAAGTGGTTTACACAAATTTGTCTGTCTGTCTGTGTGTGTCTGTTATCATTGTTGCTCCCAGTGTTGAGAGTTGAAATTTTGTAAAAAAAAATCAGTCTATAGGTGTTGTAAATGATGTGATCGGATTAAGATTTGGCACACATGTAGGCATGTATAAGATTAACATATGTGCCAAATTTCATCTCATTTCCAGCATTAGTTCAATTTTTATAAGATGACTTGTGTATGTTTAAAAAAAAAAAAAAAATGAAATAATCCAATTGAGTTGAAATCCAGTACAAGTGTATACCATTATGTAATAAATAAGTACTCCAAGTATATCTATGGTTTTTGTAAGATCATAAAAGTTAAGCAGCATTAAGCGTGGTTAGTGCTGTATGGGTGACTGCAGGAAATGAAACGAACGTATTTACTATCTGAGGATAAACGAAGCGAATCTGATGTGATGAGGAAAAGTTTTGATGTACCCCGTACCCGATTTTTTTATCCTGTTATGTTTGAAATCACTCTAGACAGTACTTTAAAAAATCAGATTATTGGAACCCAGGTGAAATGTAGACAAGTTGAATAGATAATACACACTCTTTTCTCCCTTAGTAAGGTAATAACTATTTCTAAGTTCTGATAACTATGTGCCAGTTTATAAGTATGTGAACCAGTATAGAATGTGCCAGTGTATAACAAAATGTGAACCAAGATGCATAGCTGACCAATAGGATTGCTTGGTAATATTTAAATGCATAACCAACCAATAGGATTGATTGGTTAATATTTAGATGCATAACCAACCAATAGGATTGATTGGTTAATATTTAGATGCATAAACAACCAATAGGATTGATTGGTTAATATTTAAATGCATAACCAACCAATAGGATTGGTTGGTTAATATTTAGATGCATAACCAACCAATAGGATTGATTGGTTAATATTTAAATGTATAACCAACCAATTGGATTGATTGGTTAATATTTAGATTCATAACCAACCAATAGGATTGATTGGTTAATATTTAGATGCTTAAACAACCAATAGGATTGCTTGTTAATATTTAAATGCATAACCAACCAATAGGATTGCTTGGTTAATATTTAAATGGTAACAAGCAATACAGCTTAGTTTTTGGTTTTAGCTTACTTACTAGCAAGGAACTCTACTAATATTATAGCTAAACTATGCACACTTCTTTTTATATTCCTTTGAATCTTTATATAATGAATAAACATTAAAATAAAATTTTAAATTATAATGATCGTAGTTATATATCTAACTTTGTAAATTTTAATGTAAATATTGTAATTTTTATTTTTTATTCCGACAATATATTAAATATTTTTTTTATAAAGTTCATTTTTAAATTTTATACGATAGCACTATAAATATAAAAGAGGATCTATTTATCTTGTGGTTTACTGAAGCGAAGGGTAGCTGGCTCGAGTGAAGGCAGGGTGTGAGGCTAGAAATGTATTTGAATATAATTTTCATTTTAATAGCATTATTATCCCTGGATGTCTTGCCTTGAAACTTATATTTTATTAATGATTTTCCTTTCTGAATTCATTTTGTGTTTTAGATGTTAAAGTATGGTCACTACAACAAATATTTTGTATAATAATATGTACGCAGATTTAGTCATAGAAATAGAAAGAATTTGGAATTTGTTTAAAGCTCGGATCATAACCAATAGTTTTCTTCTCAACAGGTGTTATCGCTATGTTCTTACAAGATGGTAACTATTGACAGTTTACCCCTCGATTCAAAATTATACCTTCAAATGCAGAAAGCAGTTTTAATTAGTACTACAAATATTGTTTGGAAATTCCTAGCGGATATAAGGTAGGGTACCAAAAGTCATAGATTGAGAATACAAAAACATAATACTAATGCTTTTTTCAACTGCTATGATTCCTTGGGGAATAACCTCAGGTGGCAACTGTTATGCTCCGAGCTGTAATCTAAATTTGTTGATAAATTATTTGACAAAATCTTATATAAACTAAGAGCGTAACCTGGGATGCGAACCCCAGACCTCCTTGGAGTCAAAGGTCAGTGTACAAACTGACACCTCAACCACAAAGGTAACTTGTTATACTTTTATATGATTTTTTTAAATTATTTATACATTGACTAACAATTTGGTTGTGAAAATCACCATGAAGTGTAATTTAGTGTTCACTCTAATGAGTGTTGAATGACCAAGATAATATACTTTATATACTTTACCCAAGATAATATACTTTACCCTAGATATTATTCTTGACCCAAGATATTATACTTTACCCAAGATATTATACTTTACACAAGATATTATACTTTACCCAAGATAATATACTTTACCCAAGATAATATACTTTACCCTAGATATTATTCTTGACCCAAGATATTATACTTTACCCAAGATAATGTACATCATTATTATTTGATACTACTTGATCAGTAAGTTTCCTCTTTCAAACTCCCCTCCTCCTTGGTCCAAAATCTCATGAGCAAATTTTTACTTTTCCTCACCGTAGGTATAGAGGAAAAGTATTGTGTTTGCAAAAAAAAATCTGAAACCAAGATGTCACCGGACTTATCCGTTTTAGGCGTTTTTAAGGCCTCCTGGATGGTTTTTGCAAAGTTGTCTGTCTGTGTGTGTGTGCCTGTTATCATTGTAACTCCTAGTGTATTTATGCTAGCGAGTTGAAACTTCGTACAAAAATCTGTCTATATGTGTAGTTGTGCTATTTGGAAAATAATTTTTTTATTACGTCATTAACCCGCAATAATGACTCAGCGAAAATTTCGAATAATCATAAAATGCGGAAAAATAATGCGATCGGATTGTGATTTGGCACGCATGTGGTTATGTATAAGTCTAACATATGTGCCAATTTTCATCTTATTTCCAGAATTTTATCAAATGACTTGTGTATGATTTTTAAAAAATATTAAAAACCAAAAAATAAACTAATTGAGTTTTTAATTTAGTACAAGTGTATACCTTTATTCAATAAATAAGTTCATCAAGTTTCGTTTTACTATGATAAGTATACCTATGGTTTTTGTTGGATCATAAAAGTTAAGGAGCAATTGAGCGTGGTTAGTGTCGTATGGGTGACTGCTGAGAATGATACAGATGCATTTACTATCTGAGGACGAGCGAAGCGAGTCCGAAGCAGGGAGGATGAGCGTAGTGAAACCGATGTGATGAGAAAAAGTTCCTAGGTGCCGCGTACCCAATTTTTTTCTTTGGATATTCGCTAGGACAAAAAGTCTACTTTGTCGTATTAAATTCGATTAAAAACTTTAAATAGAAGTTAAAAGACTGAAAATGGTGAATATGAATCCTTCTAGTGGCTTCCTTCCTTCTTGTCTGATATTGTTGTTAAAGTGTAAGCTTCTTAGCAAATGTTATTGTTACACTATCAAAGTCAGCATGACAAATATTTTGATCTCAAATATCTATTTCTGTTACAAACAGATTTAACATGAAATCTGTTTGTTAGATCAAAGGTCATAAAACCCAGAAGAAATTTAGAAGGTTAAAGTTCACTATGAAGGAACTGTATATCGCTACCTCTCTTTATCTTTCATTCATTGATATTCCTTTGAAGCTACTCCATTTATTCCAACCCCTTTAGAAACACCACTTAAATACCTAAATGAATAGATATTGTTTTAGCTCTAAGGAAAGCAAGTTTTATGAATTCAGTTGTGCCACTCGAAGATTGTTTTGCTATTTCTTAGAAACAACACTGGTAAACGTGAGAAGCATTGCAGATGCTTGGTTTAGTTGCCTTCAATAGAGAATCAATTGAGCCACTGCCTCTTGAATTAGACACCTGTTGATGTATAGTTAGTTTACTCTTTGTTTTGAAGTTATTTCTGAACACCCTTCTCTTACTAGAACTCTCTATTATACTAATTTTCATTGTTTTTGTAGAGAGTTTATAAGCGTTACCTAATAATAAGGAAATACATCAGTTAATAAATTTATTTTTAAAACTTAAAAGTTTTAAGTTTTAGATGTTAAAACAGTTAAGTTAAGTTAAGTTTTAGAATGTTAAAACATTATTGTCTTTAAAGTCTACTTTTTAGTTCTGGTTAAGAAGTGACTTCGTTCCGCGTATTTTTAGATAAAATATGTAGAGAGTAAATTAAAATAAGCCATGTTAAGTAATATACTTTCAGTACTATTGTCAAAGACTACGTTGCGGGTATCTTGTGAACCTAGGTGGGTGCAAGATGTTCCAGAATGATCAGCCAGTTATGATCCTACGGCTGAACTTCGGTATACGGTGCACCCTGTTATCAACGTCCTATTTCGATATATATCGAACTCTCCTTGTAACCATGTATCGATATGTACCGTGTCCCCCCAAACTACACCCCCGTCTTCAGATGTTTATGTTTCTCCGTCTCTACCATCCCCCACCTTAGCAGTCGAATAATGAAATAATGATTATTTAACCAATACTGAAGATTGTTTATGTTTTTATCTCATTTTATATTAAATTATCTTATTATGAGTCGTTTTAATACGATAATATTACCCCGCCTCCTAATTATCCCTCAGTATATGAGTACGTGTCGCCGTGAGATATTTATATACATTAAGTGCTCAGTGCCGCCAAGGAATATCTTTTTTTTGTTACTCTTTCGTCCCTTTTGAACATATAGTTTTGAGTGTGTAGTTTTGTGTCTTTTTGAACATATAGTTTTGAGTGTGTAGTTTTGTGTCTTTTCGAACATGAGTCTAAGTTTGAGTGTGAGTGAGTATGAACGTGTGGATTTGAGATGTTTATATCAATTGTATGAAAAGTGGATGTCTGGTGCGGAAGGTATGTTGAGTGTTCTGAATTTTTGTATGGATAAAGGACTGATAGCGCGTGAATATGAGTGTCCCAAATGTGGTAAAGATATGAAATTGACTGAGAAATTACAAAAATACGTAAAAAATACGCGTAACATAAAATAAAATGTGGTGTATCATCGATTATTCTTATGAAAACATAGTTAAAACATTATAAAAACATTAAAAAATATGAAAATAGTTATAAACCACTTTACAACAAATAATTAGAAACACAAACAACAAAAAACATATTCAAAATTAATAAAATATGTTCATAAACGTAAAACGTAAAAGAAAAAGCATATATCGATTGTTCCTACGTCATATCTCGAAACTGAAAATATATCGATATATAGTATTGATAACAGGGTGCACCGTATACCGAAGATTTACCTGATCCTACAATCTGTTTGAGTTTTCTGGCTTCGACGTGCTCTACTGAAAGGTATTTTTGAGAAGTGATTTCGGGCGTTATAGCCTTAAGTCAAAAGAGTATTTGCACAATTTGTTTTTATTGCATTATCATTAAGTACATCATATAAAAGAACACCCTGTAAAATATTAGAATAAAAAACTTATACTTTTGAGAATACAGCAAAAAAAACGAAAAATATATTTAAACATGTTCTTTTGGCGGGAAAATGGCCTCAGCTGCTTGGGTGACGTAAGAATACCGCCGTGTAGTAAAATATTCACTAGAGCAACACTCATCAGAGTTAATTCTATAATGTCAACAAGATGATACTGGCAGCTGTAGTCATCACGTTCCGTAGGCATTGTATTACCTGGAACATGGAATTGTTTTGTTTCAGTCTTCTTTGCATTCTATTGAACTGTAAGCAACTGTCACCTTACTATATTTCTAACTAAAACTCCCATCTGTGTCTTAAACGACCCAACCTTTAGAACGCTCCGTTTTCACCCCACTCTCTCACCCATTCCCCCTCTCCTCTTCTTAAAATGTTTATTTCGACTGTTTAAAATTAAATTAAATATTTTTTTACAGCTTCATAATTTTTTTTAAACACATTTATGAGCAAAACAAATTTTTTCGAAAAATGCAAATACTCTATTAAAGCTTAGAAAGTAAGTAGATAAGCATTTAATCAAATAATACGGGTGATACTTTTATATTACGCTCACGAATGCATTAAAGACCTGTGATCATACATGGCGACATAGAGATATTATTACTAGAGGGGCCCTGTAGGTTACATTTTGAAACATCGACAAAGTAACCTGACAACCTTCGATTATAAATACAATCAAATAATCATTACAAAATTACAATCACTTATTTAGTAGAACGTTAAAAATGCATATCAAAACTCAAACAATGTGCGGGAAGCCGAAATCAATTGATTTATTTTAACCTTAACTCACTATTGAAGGAGGTTTTAATGAAGTTACACAAAGCTGAGAGCCCCAAAAAATGTTTCAGGCTTCCCAATGTATTTAGATAGGCTATGCCCCCTCTAGTATATATCTCTATGCTTGGCGATATATTGAAAATCAGTAAACAAATTAAAGTTCGTAGACCATTAAAATTTTAAAATGTACTATTCAATATTTTCACAATGGCGACAATACATCAGGATGGCATTCTATGGATCAAGATGGTTTTTATGGATTAATTGACCTCCTATAGAGGTACATTTTCTTTAAATTTCGACTCGATCAATCAAATGTTCGATGACTCAGCAAAATATCATCTTCGGGGCAGCACAACTAGACCTAAAGTTTTCTTTTCGATACCAATTTTCAACTCTGTAGCATGAACAGCGGTTTATTTGGGGTAGAAGGGAAATACAGACAGACACCATCACACACAGACACTATAACACACAGGAGCAGCTTGATGAAAACAACTCAAATAGCCATGAAAATGCCTGAGACAGATAATTATTGTAAATACCTGGAATTTAGAGGTGAACACAGTGCTTTCCTTATACCTACGGTTGTAGGTGAGGGAAAAGTAAAAAATATATTACAAATATTTTTTCCTAAAAGTACATTTCATATCTCTGATGTTATTACAAGAATTATGCACGAGTATGAAAGATAAATATATGATTTTCTTAGTGTAATACTAAAACCAAGCTCTCAATACTAGAAGTTCTTATTGACTTTTAGTCTTCAGGTTTTTCTAAGAAATATATCAGATAATTCATCAAAATAAGTATTTTTTAGATTTACATTAGATTCTTTGGCCCATTGACGACGTAAGCTATCCGACTTTTAAATTGATAAACGTAAGGTTTTTATCTCTTTTAAACGTTAAAACTAATTTGAACAAGAAGAAAAACTATCATTTATGGTGCAAATTCCCATTATCATCAGACATAATTAAAAATTTAATATAATTAAGAAATTAAAATAAAATCTAAAAAGATACAGCTCGTTCAAAAGAACATTTTCTTCTTCGTCTTTTTTTATCTTCTGTTATGAAAAATATATTTTTCTTTATTAAATTTGGAACTACAGAGCGCTGAAAGATCGGTGTTAGCGGCTTTTGCTGCCGTAGTGTTGGGTAAATGTGTAACCATCATTTCTCGCATCGCAATGACCTCTACGCACGCTACGGACGGACGCATCGCTTCCGCAGTATTGTGATCCACCTTATGTCATAAATGGGGTCAGAAAAGTTCCCTTTTGTGTCATCCTCTTTATTCAAGATACTTGAGGTAGCTTTATTTCTTTCAATGCAAGGTCATTTAAAATTTAATGAAAATAATTCAACACGTCAAAAGTCGTATATATATTCACCGTCATATTTTTTTCTTTAAATAAACCTAATTGAAAAATTCAAAAGGTAAAATCTTTGAACATACCGCCTACACTTAAATATCTTTGAAATCTAAAACCCCCACATAATATTTACTTTGTAAAATAACAATTAAAATGAATAAACGAGTATAAATTTGATTTATCAAGTGAGTTCAAACTTAAATTTGTTGGAAATGCGTAAAATAGAGGTGTTATAACCAGGTTAAATGTTTTGCAAGAGAATCCCGGTAGATGTCGCCACCTGCTTCGTTATATTAAACCATCTGCGACCTGGTGTTTGGCCGCCTACTACCCTATATTGCACTCTACTTCTTGAGACCGTTTTTCCCAGCTATTCCTAGAGGGAGGGGAAGCTTACACATAAATTAAATTAAATTTTGCCACCAAGCTCAGCAGCACATTTTCTCTGCTTGGTTGGGAGTAAATAAAATTGAAACAGTAAATCTTTAAAAGCTTTCTGTCATTTTTACTTTATTAGACTTTATTATTTTTTTCCTCCCTTCCCTCGCATTATTTTAATTATTAAAAAAGTAAAAAAGCCAGAAAGTAAATCCCAGCTAAACGAGCAATAATTTCCAATCTTTGTAGTTGACCATTTCGTTGTTGATATAGGAGCACGTCAGTTGCAATGACATTCAGAACGCAGTTTGATCACATTATGACGTCACTCGTGGTTAACATATTAGAGCATAGAGATATATACTAGAGGGGGCATAGCCTATCTTAATACGTTGAGGCTTGAAACATTTTTAGTGGGGCTCACAGGGGCTCTGTGTAACCTCATTGAAACCTCCTCTAAGAGGGAGTTAAGGTTATAATTAATTAATTGTTTTCGGCTTCCCGCAGATTGATTGTGTTGTAATTTGTATTTTGAGCATTCTACTATTTAATTTACTGTTTTTTTGTTATGTTTATTTGATGATAATGATAATTGAATGTGGTCAGGTTACTTTTTCGATGTTTCAAAATTCAACCAATAGGGCCCCTCTAGTAATATATCTCTATGTATTAGAGAAGATAGAATTTTCACGTCTTTAAAATTTAATGAAGTCTAATAAAATAAAAATGAAAAAAACTTTTTAAACAATACTGTTTCAATTTTCACGAGTTAAGAATTTGAATTCGTTTGTTTTTGTGTTTCCTTAATTTATTTTTGAGCCGTACTTAACTGTACCATATGACTACTTTATCCGAAAAACTAAAAATATGGTTGGTTTAATCAAATTTGAGCATGGAGTTATCGATGTATTTGAAGACCCTGAGTAGAATGAATCCGGTCCGGAGTCGTTACGACTACTTTAAATAACAGAAAAACCAAACTAACCGGAAAAATTATAGAATAATAGGTGTACTAAAACTTGAATCTTTTATTTTGGTTAGATGCTGAATGGAATAAAACTACTCCGGAGATTATTAAATGACCTAAGACCTAAAGTACTTAAAGCTAGGGACCCGGTCCCAGTGATAAGTTGCTACATTTGTTGCTTAACAGTCAATTTTTTTGGTTTTAGCGAAAACGTTTTATTAGTAACACATTAACTTGTAACTTTCTGGCTTTTTTTTTAAAGAGAATGCGCGAAAACAATTTAATTGTTAGCATGAACTGAGCCTTTAACTAGTGCAAATAGAGCTGCTTTAGGAAGAATTAGCATACTGCTGAATAGCTTATGGAATAAATGAACGCATTTCCTCTGAAAAATTCAGACAAAATAAGTTACCAGTAATTTTGTCTAAATTTTTCAAAGGAAATGCGTTCTCTCCCTTACTCACACTCATACATTTTCTAAGTATAAAACGACGTGGGTAAAAAATTACCGGGACCAAAACTATTTGTTTTCTTAAGATCTATTTTAGAATTTTTAAACATTTAATTTGAAAATTTCCATTAGTCAGCTTACTGTGCAGCCTTGAGTAAAAAACCAGACGTGTTATTTTTACTCTATGGTCCTGTAAATCCTATGAACAAACGGATCATAAATATTATGGCTTAGAAAATTAACCGTTGGCCGACGGACTAATGTCACATATAAAAGATTGATTGTCCTCCCTCAAACAGCTCCTGTTAATTAACAATATCAAAATATTATCCTCCTATCGGTTTTAAAGACTTATTAAATTAGCCGACGATTAAACAAGATAATGAACGTCAATTAATAACGCAAACAAAGAGTTAAAAAATTAAATACAAGTATAATATTGAAATTGACATCGGCAGAAATCAGTTATTTAGTATTCCTATAGATTGCATTATTAGAGGGGAAATCAAATCCGGAAAATTAATCAGTTTATCCTGATCTCATTTAAACAAACCCAACATGTTTCCGTGCGGATTTGAAAACAGAATTGAAATTCAACCTGTATTAAAGGATTTAATTAGTGCGGACGTGAATTGATTGCATAAAATATCAAGTTTTTTTTTTAGGGCTGGAAAAAGTTAATTCATAAGATTTGTCAACGTTTGTACTCCCATCTTTAGAGGTGAACTTTTAGCTTGTTTTGTTCCCTTAATAACCTTTCTTGAAAATTTGTTTACCTTCCTTTATATCTGGAATCCTTTATTATCCAAAAGTTCTTTAGGAAGGAAGGTTCTATTATTGAATTCAAGTTAAAATCCGAATGGCTTTTGTTTAGGAGGGGGTATTTTAGAACTTGGTGAAATGGGTTTAGGAGCAATAGATTCAATCAACCTTCCTTATCATGGTATCCTTGTTCGACTTATTACAATACGAATTAAGGAGGTCGCAACTCCGATTTTGAAAAGCTCGCTTTCCCAGCCGATTAAATCATCGAGTTAAAAAGAACAAAAGGTGAAAATCAATGGGAAAACTCTCTTGACTTTTCTATTCCACTTTAAGAAATCTTTAAAAGGAATGTTATTAGCTTTATTCTGTGAGATTTCCACACATATATAACTAAACAGTAAATTTAAGACATCATCCTCAAGGTAATATAAATCATGATACTTTTCATCTTGCTTTAAAGCGGCTAACATTCATCTCGTGACGTGTGTCATTGACACGACCAAACGAGTGTGGTTCAAAGAATTTGAATTCCTCATTACTTGAATACAATGTGTGGGATTGAATAAATAATGTATCTAAAAAGCATGTAATTGATTCAAATATTTTGCTCCAACGTCTAGCTGTTGTACTAATTTAAGACATAAAATAACTTTGATGAAATTGAACACCAGTATTGAAAAATCGGGTTTGTAATTTTATTGAAAGTGCTTAGTCAATTAATAAGTAATAACCCTTACTGCAAACGGAGTAAGCGAAGAAAACAATTGGATAATAGGTACGCCTACCTCGGTACTTTCTAACTTCGGACTCGCTTCGCAAATTAAATTCATCAATTAATATTATCATACGACCATCGGTCCTACAAAATTTTCATAGAAAAATACTTCGATTATTCCAGGATTTTAAATATAGAATCAGGGTCTTATCACTACAGCCTTGGGTTTGTCCGATTTAAGCCTGAAATAATAAAACCTTAACGGATAATTTAAACAAACATTTTACAAAAAAGTAAATTTATTGAGTTATTAATTATTTTAGTGTGTAAATAAAATTGATTAATAAATTATAACACCATTACGGTGAAAGTCAGCTTGTTTCAGTTAATTTAAATTACTGTTACAACCAATTTAAACAATTTAATGCAATAAGTGTGGTAATTTGTGTGTTTGTGCAAACTAAAATTAATTAAAAGTACCATTAATTAACAATAACTAAAATAAAACACGATATTGTGATTTTCCCCTTCTTATCACTCAATTTAAATATTCGTGAAACCCCATTAAAACTTATTTTACAATGAAATAGTAATTCTACTGAGTTCATTCGCCCTAAAATTTTAGACGCAAACTTACCTCTCAATAGTTTCCCATTGTTCATTGCTTGAGAAGGTTATAAACACGCTTAAATTATCACTCACTGAAGTGGCTAAGTATAGTCTAAAATTTAAAATTAAATAAGCCCAAACGATTTAAAAAGTACAGAAGAAAGTTGAGAAGCAAACTCGACAACCTTGCTACATAACCTTGCTCCTTTTTTCATTATAACCATGGGGAAGGTAAGTTTGATCCTATTTCTCTACCTCATACAACTTCCATGGGATCAGAAATGTTCCTTAATGAGTCATCCCCTCTATTTAAGATCCTTGGAACTTGAAGATCTAAAATCAATACGACGACACTAATCTAATCCTGAAATTTTTGCTCTTTATTAATTTTTTTGTCTCGTCTAGTAAAAAAACTTATTTATAGCAAAAGGCATAGAATAGCACTATTTTAATTTTTTAAAGCTGTAAAGTACAGGTACTTTATTGCCGCCCTAAAAATACTTTTGTTTCTTTATTAACCAATTTTTTCAAATTACAGACGACATTTTAATCAAACACAAAACGGAAATGTTAAAGAAAAGGATTTTCCAATTTATTTTTTATTTGACCAGAATAAGCTTTTCTTCAACCAAAGAAAAACTGGTTGTAGTATAAGACATAGTAAGCTTTGTTTTTACAACTCAATGAAAACAGTTTTTTTTTCTTTTCTGAAGGGTATTTATTTAGCGATTTATTTCCGTTCGCATTTCAAACAATGGCTAATTTAATTTTAGCTGTTTTTATTTTTCTTATTTTTTGTGTTTAATTTATTTTCTCAGATGTAGGATACGACATAGTTAGTTTAGAGCATAAAGTTACTTGCTAAACACAGCTAAAACCAATTTTTTCATTATGAGAACTCATTACACCTACACTGTATAAAAAGTATTTACCTTCCAGGAGGAAAACAATTTTATAAATTCTTGGGAGAAACAGTAGTTATAAATAGTGCCGCAAAATTAAAACAATGCCAATTATAGCGCACCAATCAAGATAAAGATAATTATTGTTAATATTAATATTTTCTATGCATTATCACTTAAAATACGATATATTTTTAAGTATTAAACATTATTATAAAATACCTAATAAATATAACTTTTGCATAAAATATTGGCAACACAGATATTCATGGCTTTTTTTAAATTTTTATCAGGTGTTTGAGTCGTCAGATTTTTATTGTTTGATTTGCCACTTATTTCATTATTTGTTAATTAATTTTGATTAAATGTAGTAAAGAATCACCAAAACTGTAAACAAGGTAAACTAATTTTGCTATATAATATAATATACATATCATATAGTATACTTTATGATGTTATTACTCTACATGTTCCTATATCTCAGAGAAAACCATGTAAATTTCCACCTTGGTCTACTCCTGAACTCCGCAAACTTATAATTGATAAGAAAAATGCTCACGACATGTATAAAACTCATGGCAACTTTTTTTACAAAAACTTTCAAGACTTAAGAAGAAATTGTAAATCATTAAATAGGGTCTGTTATCGTAAATACATAGAACAAACTGAAAACGCACTTTCATCTGATCCAAAAAAATTCTGGGGCTACATAAAGAAACATAAAACTCAAAGTGGATACCCTAGTTCCATGTATTTCAAGGACTTATCAGCTGACACCTCTCAAGACATTGCCAACTTATTTGCAAAGTTCTTCTCATCAGTATATTCATCTGAAACTCCATCAACAATTCCTAGTTACAATTTCTACTCTGATACTAATATTAATCTATCCAGTTTACATATTAAAGCAGAAACCTTAGAGAAAAAACTGAAAGAACTTGACTCTAAAAAGGACCAGGATATGATAAAATACCTCCCATGTTTTTTAAATATTGTTATTCCTCTTTACTTCTACCCTTATTAATATTAGTAAATTTATCCTTTGCTCAAGGTATATTCCCTGAAATCTTAAAAACTAGTCATATTGTGCCAATTCATAAAAGTGATGATGTCTCTAACATAGAAAATTATAGACCTATTACCATACAACCCTGCTTAGCTAAAATTTTAGAATCCTTATTGCTAGACATATTAAATCCTTTAGTCAAACCTATTATCATACCGGAGCAACATGGCTTTCAGTCTGGTAAATCAACTGTAAGTAACCTCTTATGCTATCAAAATTTTATACTTGATGCCTTCATTAACCATTTGCAAGTTGATTCTGTCAGTGCTGATTTCAGTAAAGCCTTCGATAATATTTGTCATGTACTTATGATTTCCAAACTGAAAGCAATAGGAGTGTCAGGTCCTCTTTTAGACTGGTTTATGAGTTATTTTTCTAACCGTAAATGTTGTGTCAAAATAAATGGTGTCTATTCAGAATTTTTTATGGTAACATCTGGTGTTTTTCAAGGAAGTTTATTAGGACCAATTTTTTTTGTATTTTCATTAATGACATTAAATCTGTGCTTAAAGCAGTGTACTTCCTATTGTTTGCTGATGACATTAAAATTTATCTGGCCATAAGCTCACTTCTAGACTTTATCTTATTGCAAAATGCACTTAATAATTTGATATTATGGTGTAAAGAAAATTTTATGAAATTAAATTTTAAAAAATGTTTTGTCATAACCTTCTTTAAAACTAATGATGTACAAATGTTGTGACCCTTAGGTCGAAAGCGTGGGGCCAGGTACCAGGGCTAGTTTCAACACAAGCTTGGAGAACTGACCGAGCCAGCTTTGATGGCCCGGGGCTAAGAATTATTAAAGTTAAACAATTCCTGACAGAGAGAGAGAGGGGAAAGGGGCAGTTAAAACGTTAGAAAATACCATACCAAAAATTGGGGAACCAAGATGGGAAACCGGATCTAGACTGCCGCTTCCCGGAAGGTGCGAGCCGCGGCAGCGCGAGAGGGGCGAGGAGTAGGAGAGGGGAGTCAGAGTAGCGAGACAGTAACCCCCCACTACGTCACAGCATCCCCCCCGGGGGGGGGTGCTTGAAACTAAGTCCAGGATCGACTTGAGACATAAGGATGACACTGTAATGGCGGATACCTTAGAGGAGATCCAACGGAAAGGACAGGGATGGACCGGAAAGGATTTACTCTCGTCTGATAGGAAGGCCCCGGAAAAGCTAAGAAGGAAAATAACAAAAACACACAAAATACAGGAAAAACACTTAAGAATAGCCTGAGATAAATTCCATACAATTAAATATTCATGAAATTACTACGCAGTAAACCTAACCTTCCAAGAACTAACTTTTAAAAACAAACCAAAAGACTATTCCTTCAAGATTTATTTATTTACTTTTTATTTATTTTTTTTTTATTTATTTTATTTATTTATTTTTATTTATTTTTTAAAAAACCTTCAACAAACGACCTTTACAGCGAACAACCCTTCTAAGCGACGGCTCTTAAAACAAAAAGCTCTCCAAGGGTTTCTGCTAAACCGCGGAAAGAACTAACATTAAGATTTTAAGATAAACTAGATCCATAAAATTAAATTCTTTACATTTTTATTCTTTATATTATTGTTATTATTATTATAATTATTTTTACTTTTTTTATATATAAACAACCAGAAATATCAGCAATACAATAAAAGGTCCACTTAAGGGGGTAAATCATTAAGAATATATACATAAACCAAGGGCAACAAAATCAAAACTAACTTTAACAAGGGAGCCACGAAGGATACTTTACTGAACTAAATCATTAAGGCTAGGTGGACGTTATACAGCTTATTATTAATTTTTAGGATGGAGTTTGATAAAATATAGTTATATTTTTATTGCTTGTCATATTTTTTTTTTTTTTTTTGAGACAACACCTTATCCATCATACCGACCATCCTCCAAGGACATTTACCAAGTTTAAAACAACCTTGAATCAAAATGTAATGAAAACCAAAACTATTAACTTTGAGCAAAATTTCCCCCACGATTTGTCCCGAAACCCGAACAACATCCGCGGCCCCGAAAGAACAGATTCTAGTGAAGGGGAGGAGGGGCCAGGAAGGATTCGACGAAAATAAGAGATAGCTGACGTCATCACTTCAAACCAATCCTATGGTAACCAAGCATTAAATCGAATCCACGTGACTAAGACTTGTGGACGGAACTTACCGGAGTTGTAAGTCCGTCACCACTTTCTACAGCCACGCGTGTCCTCTTAGACCAAATCAGCGGAGCTCGAAACTCTGGATCTGTGGACTACGCACACCGTAGTTGTATGCGTGTCCGACTTCCAAGTTCCGCGACTACACTAATCTCACGACCCAGTGAAAAGCCCACAACCTCGAGAACGGGCGAGCATACCGGAATTGTACGCTCGTCAACGCTCCCGACGGCCGCGGGGTCCCCAAAGGATAGGCTATACTAAAGAGGATTTTCGCCCAAGGCTTAATTAGCAAGGGAATAGCATAACGATCCTAATTAGGGACCGGATCCTAAAACCGTAGCCGAGAGTCGGATCAAATTCTCAGTTTTACCGGTGCTTAACGCTATCGAAGATAGTAGATATCTCCTCTCCGGGGGAGGGGGGCTAAGGTTATATTAATGAATGTATAATTTAGGAGGATATTTTGGCTCGAAAAGGAAACAACTGATCATTCAGACCCACGGGATGCGCCAGGCCCAGAAACTCCATGGGAGGACTCCTCGCTCGAAATTTAAATATAGGGAAGCAAACTTTACTAAGCGGAATTAAAAATTTTACCAAATGGTTACAAGAAACTAACTGGTTTATCCTTGAAGTATTCGTCAATCTAATAGATTTATAGTTTTATTTATTCCTTTCTACGATTTCATAAGTAAATTATATTTTATCTTAATTATAGTTCTATATTTGTTTACTTTTATTTTATTTGATTTATTTTTTATAAAGGAATCCCATAATTTTATTTACTATTATAAAAATCATATAACCTAGCTTAATTATTAAATTATAACATTTATTCAATTACAAATAGATTTAAATTTCAAAAAAAAATCCAAATTGAGTTTAATTAAGCATAATAATTTTTATGCTTAAGGGAAATTGTGGCTCCGTTGTTTAGATTTTATTCAATCATTTTGAGGAATAAAAAATATTTCTAACTTAAATTTAAGCGTTAACATAGCAAAGAAATTTAATTTATAATATTAAGTTTTCTAAGTTTCTGTGCCAATGAAAAGATGAGGATTCATTTAGTTTTAACTCTAATGTATTCTTTTTTTTGACAAAAAAGGACAATCGGCTCTTGATCATTTAAGGGCTTTAACTAAACAGTTAAATTATCTCAGGGCTCAACAATCTTCCGTCACCTTTCTGAATTAAAAGGCATGGAAAACTGTATTCGGAGCTTAGTTGCTAACTAAATAAACACCCTTCCGCTAAAAAAACTAAGTTAACTATTTCTAGTAGAAACGGTTTTTAGCCTTGGGGGGGGGGGTTCACTTCAGGACACAGATACATTAGAATTAATAGCGTAGTTTTAAGGGACGCTATATACTATAATTTCTTTTTTTTAAAGAAAAATAAAAAGGCTGACTACAAGACATTATTAATTAAGAATTCCATGATGTTACATAACTGAAACTAAAACTTCATACAAAAGCAAGGAAATGTTTCCATACATCTACCCAAACTATGAACAAACATCCTATGAACATCCTTCTACAAAAGGGGGAGGGGTCGGAACCATTTCTACTGAACTAGACAGAAAGGGTCCTCGGACTCTTTAGATCAAAACTCAACAAGGCCAACAATGAATTAAAAAGGGGTTTTTAGAATTTAAGCAGATTTGGGCATTCAAATCAGTAAGGTTATAAGGACGCATGGAAACATTTATTTCAAATTTCTGATGAAGAGCTTTTATAAAGAAAAACATAACTTTTTCAATCAAATCGAAAAAAAAAAAAAAAAAAACCTTCCTTCTCATCAAGGACGGGGCACCCGATCAACGCCTAGAAACGCTCAAAAAATGGCTTCCCGGAAACTTCCGGGATCCACTCAGTGAGCGATTCCCGTCGACGACACCCCTCTCCCATAAAAGGAAGACCCAAACAACATAAATATATATTTTAATTATTCAAAAAAAACAAGCACTGTTTAAATTAAGTTAATAGAGCACAGTAAATTATTGGAAGAATTTATTAGGTCGTTTGTCGAAGGGAAAAAGGCAAAAGGTTTCGAAAGGAGACCACCTTCAGATTTCAATGAGAAGTTGCCGCCGGCAACAAAAAGAGACCGTCACCATTCTTGTCGACAAAAGCGATGTAATATCTCTATTCCGCTCAACCTCAACCCCCATTAACACCCTTAGTGGCCTTCAGTTAAAAGAAAAGAACAGAATTAACTTAAGGTGTATTATACGTAGTAATTTCAAGATTATAAAATCTGAGGGATTATCTAATTTTATTTACAATTAAGAATAAGACGCATTAATCTACATAAAAACAAGGATATAGTAGCTGCTAAGGTTTAAGATTAGATCGAATTTAACAAAGGTTACAATATTATTTTAAACACAAAAAAAATCAATGATTTTACTAATTAATTATTATTATAAGAACAATGGGTTCACCTGGCTGCCCCTTTAACTAAATGAAAAGATATGAAACTATCTTGACAAAAAACTGAAAACTACGATAAGAAAATGATTGGAGCTTCTAGAAATTTCCTGAATACGTTCTTACCTTAGCTATAACTAACAATTCTAAGCATAGTAAAATATGAGGGGCGGCATATATATATACACATACACATACACACATATACACATATATATATATATTTATTTTTTATTTTTTTTTTTTTTTTGGACGGATCCCTACATAAAGAAATGGCTATTCTTAAGGTTCACCTTAACTTACAAGGGAAAACTAAACCTAACATTAAATTTAAATATAATTTTAATCATGTTAAGGGCATGCAATAGGCACTAAAAAGGCCTTTCAAGAGAAACCTAAATAATAATACTAAGAAAAAACATTACGTCGACGAAATAATGATAAAATAACAGTAGGCCTACAGGTTTTTTTTTCATTAATTATATAAACAATAAACATATATAATAAACACAATAAAAATCTGAGATCGATCTCAACTTATTAAGAACTTATACATAGGACATGCAATATTAAGGATGATTATTAATTAACTGTCAAACAAACTCAAAAAGGGGCATTTCTTTTAATAGATTTTGATGCCATTTTGGATTCAATCATAAAAGATATAAGGTTTTGGAAAAAGGGGGGATTTAAGGAGAATAGATCATTTAATTACTTAATTAGTTATTTATGTTTTAATTAAATGAGAGTTAAGGGGGGGAATGTTTAAAACGAAGAAAAAAAATTTATAGGTCTTAAAACTAGGTACAAAACAAATTAAAAAAATATCACAATGACCAGTCCTCATTGCCCTAAAACCAGCCCCTGGTACCTGGGACAAGAACTTATGAACGGGGTTCATAATAAGGTTTTATTTGGGATAAATGGGCAGAAGTATAAATTCTTTTGGAGTTAGGGTATGCCAAATGGACAGTCACCGGCGATGAAAACTTAATTATTTTAAAAGGACCTTTGAACAATGGAGATAAATTTTTTGTGACTTTTTACCTTTATCACTAATATTGTATCTTTTCAACAAAACAAGTTGATCAACAGAATACATATTTGCTAATCTATTTTTATTATACTGTTTTTCATTAGCTTTGTGGGCCTTCTGTAAGTTCTCAATAGCTCTGGACCACAGTTTTTTGGTTTCTTCAATCTGGTCGGGGCCTAATAAGGAGTCTAAATTCCAGTTTAGTTGGAGGGGGTCTTTGGGAATAAACCTAAACAAGAGTTTATTAGGGGAATGGCTGGTTGACATATGCTCTGCGTTATTAAAAGCTCTTTGGAATATATGTAAATTTCGATCCCACATAGTGTGGTTTTTACTGTGAAATATACGTAAGGCCACTTTTACCTGCTTATTTACTCTTTCGGCATGATTGGGCTTGGGATAATATTTACTAGAAACACATGTTTTATTCCCTGAGAATTACACATATTTTTAAACTCTTGTGATTTAAAGTTGGAAGCCTGGTCGGAAACAATAGTTTCACACGAACCAAACAAACTAAACAGACGAGTTTCTAGCATTTTTACTGTTATTTTGGCCGTCATATTTCTAGTGGGGATAAACATACTAAATTTACTAAACCCGTCGACTATGACTAAAATATATTTATTGCCGTTAGTCGAGGTAGGTAAGGGACCAATGTAATCGATGTATACTCTTTCAAAGGGTTTAGTTAAGGTCTTTGAAGACAGATGGCCAACTTTGGTATTGTAAGCTTGTTTAGACATTTGGCAAACTTCACAGCTTTTAACTAAATTTGTGACGTCATTTTTCAAGGACGGCCAATAAAACTTACCTGATATCTTATTTATGGTCTTGTAAACGCCTAAGTGACTACCTAAGGGGGAGTCATGATAGTACTTAAAAATAGCGGGTATTAGACTTTTGGGACCACAATACGGGCTTTAACTTGGGCTTCGTTTTTATGCAACAAAATATTAGATTTAATGAAATAATTTTTTGAAGTGGGGCTGTCCATATTCTCTTTTATACTTATTATGGCGGGGTCTTGACCTTGGAGGATTTCAATATTATTAAACATTTCGGGGATGTCCCACAAAATCAGACACTTTTTTTGATTTTCTAGCCTGGAGGGGGGTACCTCATTGATTATTATGCTTTCGTCTGCCTGGAGGGGAGGTTGTATTAATAAATTTTGGTCTACGTCTTGCTCATGAAACATCCTAGACAGGCAATCGGCAATTACATTTTGGTTAGATCTTATGTGCTTAGCGGTAAATTGTAGGCTATTTATAAGTTCGCTTCATCTAGCTAACTTGCTATTTACCTTCGCTCCGTTCATTATGAACGATAGGGCGGAATTATCTGTTTCTAGAATGAATGGTTTATGCTCTAAATATGGTCTGAACTTAGTTACCCAAAATGAATGGCTGCGGCTTCTAACTCAAATATTGTCCTATTTTTCTCGTGCTTATGTAGCACTCTGGAAGCATAATATATAGGGTGCCTAATTTGGCTTTCATCCTCCTGCAAAAGAACTGCCGATAACCCTGACATGGATGCGTCAGTTTGTAAAATAAAGGGCTTATTAAAATCAGGTAACTTTAAAACGGGGTCTGAAGCTAAACATTCTTTGAGCTTATTAAAGGCCTTTTGATGTTCCTGGGTCCAATTAAAATCAATATCTTTTTCTTTAGATTTAGAAGAGGGGCGGAAATATCACTAAAATTCGGAATGAACCGAGCATAATATTGACACATTCCAAGGAACCTTGATAACTGTTTTATATTTCGGGGAGGGGGGAATTCGTATATGGGTTTAACCTTATCGGGGTTTATGGACACTTTGCCATGTTCAAAAATATGACTAGGAACTCTATCTTTTTGAACAAACCACCATTTTTGAGGGTAATTGTCAAACCTGCTTTTCGTAAGCGCTTTAAAACTTCCCCAAGTAACCTGCGATGCTCTTCAATAGTAGAACTGTAAATTATGATATCGTCGTAATAAAAGTAAATACCATTGTATTTCAGGTCATGAAATATAATATCTAGCAATTTAATTAAGGCACTGCCACTAGTGGAGAGACCCATGGGGGTGCGGTTATATTCATATGCTCCGAGGGGCGTTACAAAACCTGTTAAATGTCTACTCTCGGAGTTAAGAGAATTTGTAGTAGGCTTGGGATAAATCTAACGTTGAGTAATACCGGGCGGGCCCTAAATACTGAAAAGCAGTTTCGACCTGAGGAATACAACATTACTCGGCACTACTTTTTATTTAATTCTTTGAACGAAGTAACTAACCTAAACTTCCCCGATTCCTTCTTACTTACCAGGAAACTCGGGCTAGCAAAACTAGACGTACTAGGGCTTATAATACCTTTGGCTTGCAGCTGGTTCAGGACTTTTTTCATTTCTATTAAACGGGGCGGGGCATAAACATAAGGACGAGCTCTCACGGGAGTGTAATCGGTTAACTGGATATCGATTGAATCAAGTTTGTACAGCCTATTTTTCGGTAATGACGTCTGGGAATTCTTTTAGAACCTTTTCGAAAATTATTTTGGTCGCCGGGTCTAAATTTTAAATTGAAAGAGTTATTTTCTTCGCCTTTATTAGTTACAGAATGCTCTATTTCCTCGATAAAGTCATCGAAGGTTCGAGTTTTATTCTCGATATCAGTACTTATCTCCGGTCGACAATAAACAATGGGAGGGGTTAAAATTGAACCTTATACAATGGTTAACTCCGTTTAATTGAATCCCCGCGTATTGCATAAAATCTCTGCCTAAAATAATATCAACCGGGATGGGGGCGACTAAGAACTTAAACTTCCACGAATATTTATCAATTTTAAATCTTATGTGAGCTTCTTTCTCTATTAACATACTTGAACTATCGGCTAATATAACTTGGTGGTTAACGTTTTTTATACCTTTGATAAATTTTTTATTTTTTTGAATAACTTTAAAAATTTCAGGATTTATATAACTAGAACCGGATCCGGAATCTATTACAGCATTATAGTTAATTTTATCACATGTAACTTGTAACTCATACGGGTCAGGATCAAGGGATCGGGCCCTTAATTCTTTAATTTTTAAATTTTGGTGGCGTTTAGTTCGATGACAGAGTCGAGAACCACCGTTTATCGACTCTGGTTGGAGTTTAAAGGGCCTCCTGCGGAATTATTTCGATCGAATTTTTTATTTTGATTTTGACTTCGACGGTTTTGCTGATTGTTACGATTATTATATGAAGAATTTCTATTGTTACTATTTCGAGAATTTTCGCTCAAGGAACTTGCATATTTATGTTCATGATTACTAATATTAGGATTAGGTCGTAAGGACATAAGTGACGGAATATGGTTAGATTGTCGATTTTCGGCGGGTGGACTAAAAAGTTATAACTACCTTGGTTCTTATTTTTATATTGTTCATTTTATATCTATTGTTTCCATTTTTGGGATAATTTCTAAAATAATTTTGTTCAGCGACCGAAACCTCGTCGCTATGTTTGGCTAACTTATACAAGTCGAATAAGGTTGTAGGTTTTTCGGTACACACCAGGGTTCTACGGGTTTGGGGGTTCAAATTTTGGATTATAGTTATTATAATTTCAGATTCTGCCATCTCGGGTTCTAACAATTTGGCCTTATCGACTACATCTTTAATGAAATCAGTTACCTTTCATTTGGCTTTTGTAACCTATGAATTAATTCTGTCCTCACCTTTCTCATGACACGGGAGGAAAAAACTCTTTAACAGGTACTGTAAAAAAGGTTGCCACGGCAAATTCTGACTCACGGCATTCCCCCATATAACTCTTAATTGGCCTGTGGTGAATGGCAGAACCTTTTGAAGAAGAATTTGTTCCGAAATTAATTTTAAGGACGCCGTTTCGTTTATTTTTAGTAACATATTTGTTAATTCAACAGGGTCCGAACCTGAGGTCGTTTTAAGATCTTTTAAACAGTTTTCAACGGTTTTATCGTTTTGCCGCCAATTTGCCATAACCGGGTTGTACCCGAATAATTGGTTATTGGTTGGGGCCGCATTTAAATTTGCTAAGTTCGGCACGTTCAGAAAATTTTCAGTGGGTAAGTTAGTTTGAACGTGATTGAAAGGACTTGCATATATATTACTCGTTGAGTCTGCATTAAGATTACTCGCATTGTTCAAAACTACTCAGCAATTGCGGATTCATATATAAGCATTATGCACTCCACTCGCTAAATTATTTACACAGCTTTGTGAATTATGTGGATTATTATAAGCATTAAACCGTACAACATTCGAAGGGAAACCAAAATTATTATTATTCTGAAGATTAGTAAATTACCATTATTCACTGATTTATTATTGTCTGCCAAATTCGGCATAAAACTTGCGGCATGGAGTCTAGGTTAACCCACTGGGGATTAATAATATTACTTAAGGAGGGAGCCGTCGGAACATAATTTAAGTTGTTACTGTTCCCGTTATAGTAACTAACACTATTATTTGTAGTGGGGGGTTCAATATTATTCTGGAGGGGTATTGACGTGTTATGATTATCGTTTTTGAAATTGGTGTTACTTACTGGGGTACCCATAATACTAGTATTAATGCAACTTACCTGAGGGTTCGGAACTTTACTTATATCAGAGATTAAGACGCTACTTAAATTATCATTATTAAATGGAGGGTTACTTGTATTCAAATTCATTACATTACCTGCATGAGAACTACGAGCGCTATTAAGCAATGGGAGTGCTCTACTGTTTGTTAGACAGTCGTTTGGGAGAGGCAAGTCTCCAAACGAACGTGTATTGGAAGGATTCAAAACACTACAACTAGTAAATGGGGCCAAATTATTGCTTTCCGAATTAAGGAAAGTACTACAAGAGATCGAACTGATGCCAGGAGTCTGAAAACTTAAGCTTAAATTAGGATTAATCCAAGGCGGATTGTTTGCTGTGCCTTCGTTGTCACTGTTCAAAAACGGATTAGAAACTTTGTTCGACTGTCTCGCTGCAACACTTGGGGCACTGTCGGTATTAACCAAGGAAGTACCGGTACTCGGATAGGGCGTCGGGACACCACCTCCATGGCATAACTCGCTACTATGGTTCCCTATCTCGGCCCTAGGCCCTGTAGACTCTTGGTTTCCCCGTCTACAGGCAATATGAGGGTTACTAATTAAATGTTGATATTGGTTGGAAGCTGTCTCAGTCAAACTTGAGCTTAGAACACTTGTTGTTTGTATATTCCCCGTACTATTACCTTTAGTTTGAGTTATATAAAGCTTTATTAATTTTCTTAATGCCTCTACACTCGATGAAGGATCGAATGGTATATGGAAGGCTTCGCATTGTTCTCTTAATCCTCTTAAATCTAGGGCGTAAAATCCACGCCGTTCCAGACGGGTACGCTATTTCCGAAAAACCATGATTTATCCTATTAAGTAAAAAAAATTTTCAAAATCTAATTCAGGATTAATAAAAAAATAACAAACGCAAAACTAAACATGGATTTTCTTGACCATATAAATGTTCTAAGATCAATTCTGACTCAAAAAAAATAAATACGACTATAAGGTAACAAAAAAAATTAAGAAAATATAGTAAAAGTAATATTAAAGGTATAGAATTATTTTAGGGTCTACTCCCTGGTTACTATATGCGGAGATCTGCTACTGATGTCTTGCTGTGAATCTAGTTATAAGGTTAAGAATAATTTTTCGGACTTATCGAAAGTTAAGTTGAACACAAGGTAAATTCACTGTAAATTACCGTTCGCGGAGTCTAGATCCTCTTCGGTTCCGAGAGCTTGTTTTGGGCAGGGGATGAATCTAAGTTAATTAATATTTAAAAAAAAAAAAAATATATGGGGTTAATATTTTGGTATGGGGTTAAACGGGGCAAAGGGGCTAATAAATTTGTTTCCGCCTCTCTAGCGGCCTGGGGGTGATAATGTTGAAGATACTATGGGGCAAAAATAAAGTGGGGTTGAAATTAAGGTAATTAAAAAGAAAGCTAATCTAAAAAAAACCTGAAATTTAAAGGAAAACAGGGAAAACTATTAAAGGGCTGGGCAAGCAAAAAAATGCCACGTGGCCGGAACCACGCTCGGCTGCCAATTTTGTGACCCTTAGGTCGAAAGCGTGGGGCCAGGTACCAGGGCTAGTTTCAACACAAGCTTGGAGAACTGACCGAGCCAGCTTTGATGGCCCGGGGCTAAGAATTATTAAAGTTAACAATCCTGACAGAGAGAGAGGGGAAAGGGGCAGTTAAAACGTTAGAAAATACCATACCAAAAATTGGGGAACCAAGATGGGAAACCGGATCTAGACTGCCGCTTCCCGGAATGTGCGAGCCGCGGCAGCGCGAGAGGGGCGAGGAGTAGGAGAGGGGAGTCAGAGTAGCGAGACAGTAACCCCCCACTACGTCACAATGTTTAACTATACTTTTTGATAATCATCTCATAGAAAGGGTGTCTGTAATTAGGATTTAGGTGTTATGTTTGATAGTGGTCCTAACTTTCATACCTCATATAAATTATATTAGTAATAGAGCTATAAAAAAATTAGGTTTATTTGTAGGAATACTAAAATTTTTCTAATTCTTCTACTCTAAAAATTTTATTTACTTCTCATATACGCTCTGTTTTAGACTATGCCTCACCTGTTTGGTCACCTCATTATGATAATCATTGTAATACTCTTGAAAAGGTACAAAACAGATTTTGTCATATTAATATACAGGTTCTATAACCTCAACAATACTTATTCTTGCTCCCAGAAAAATAGATCTTAATCTTTGTTCTCTAGCAACTCGAAGGCAAAACACTGACCTAGTCATTTTGTATAAAATTATTAATAGTATATTTGATTTTCCTAGTCTACTAAATTATATTAGTTTACGTATACCTACCTTTACCTCTAGAAATAATGATCTCTTTTTAGTGCCTTACTGTAGTAGTAATTTATTGTATAATAGACCAATTATAGGATGATGAGACTTTTTAATAATTATTTATCTCAAAATAAAAATTTTGACCTTGACTTGTTCAATGTAAAATATTCTAAGCTTCTTAATTTTTTAAAATTTGTCCACAACTTAGGTGTTTAAATTTCTTGTTTCTTTTTAATTTTACAACTTCATTGTAATTCCTCATTTAAACTCCTTTGTTTTCATTATTTACTTATTACATTTTATTTTCTTCTTAAATGATTATTGTTCTTTACTTGACTATTAGATCTCACTTCTCAGCTTTATGCTTAAGTGATATTTTTTATTGTTTATTTTATTTATTTATTTTTTAATTATTATCATTATTATTATTTATTTTTTTAAGATTATATTTATTTTCTTATTTAATTCAACTTATCTTTCTGAAATTTTATTTTGATTAATATATCTAAGTGTCTCTATTTATCATTATCACATTATTATGTCTTCAAGATTTTATTAATTTCTTTTATTTTAAAACTTTTCTTTTAATTACTCATATCATCTATTACAAAGCTTCACCTCTTCTTTTGTCTTTTTACGATTAAAATATGTCTTTTTTTGTGATACCTTTTATATTTTTAATTATTTGTGCAATTTATTTAATTTATGTGTAATCTTTTGTATTTTTTGTAAATTGGGCTCAGCCCGTAATAAACGTCTTATTGTCTTATAATATATCCAAATATAATGGAAAAAATGACTTAGAAATTTGTCATTGTTAGAATTAATAAATTACAAGACCAACTCTACCTGATTGGCAATTTGATGCCTCTAAAATATCGTAGCAAATATTTAAAAACCTTCTTCAAATTGTTATTTATTTAAGTCATGCGTTACCTATCATAATTTATTGTAATCTTGATTTTTTACTGTAAGCAATAAAAGTTAAACATAACATTTTAATAAGAAACATAAGAATAATTCCTTATGTTTATTTTTCAGCCGTAAGTAGATAAAATAGTACAATGGCAGCAAAGGAAACATTGCCGACTCGTGTCAGCAATTACCTGCATCGGCTCCGCCTTTGCAGGAGAACTAATGCTAATAATTAGATGAAACTTAACTTATATGTTAGCCTTATACATAGTCACATGCGTGTCAAATCTCAATCCGATCACATCATTTTTCCGCGCTTCATGATTTTTCTAAATAAATGAGGAAAAGTAAAAATATAATAAAATCATTTCAGGCAAAAAGAAGTCGTTGATGGTGCAATAAAAAATGACAATTATTTTTTGGAGAAAATTCTGACATTTTTGCATTTAAATTGTCTGATCTAAAATAGATGGAGTATAAACAATATTCGTCTTTTATATCTAGGAGCCTCATGTTTATTTAGAAATACAAAGTAGTGATACTTGGGAATTATATAACATCATAATTCAAGCCCAATAAAACAGAACAAACAGTAAATATATGAATTTACTTTTAATCAAAATATAGTTTTAAGTCGTCTGTTATGTATAGATATTAATGAGCCACCCTGATATTACGATATATTAACGATAGGTATCAGTGTACATTTAATTTAATCATATAAATATTTTTTTAAGAATAATTTCAAAATTATAATTCACATAATTATCACAGAAAAAATGTAAAAGAGATAAATAGATCTTTCTATCTTAATATTCAATCAAACAAGTATTTTTATGTATATATAATAATTACATACTTTTTAAATATAATAGTTTAAATTAAAAATTTAATAAATTACTATTCTATAGAAATAGATAGTTTAAAAAAGAGTTAAACCCGCAATAAAAAGTTTAAGAATATTTAAACTAAACCTGGGTCATAACTACATATTTCTCTAATATTTTTCTTCGTGCACTGTTGCGGGCTAGACTCTTATTAGTGGAATTTTACTTTTTATCGTGTTTTTATACTTTAATATGTACGTTTAGTTTAATGATTTCGTATTAAATTCTGTGAAATTATTTTTACATTGAATTAGTTTAAGAAAAAAAGAAACTACAGTAAAGGTAAAATACATGTTTTTATTAAAATTTTGAAGAACATACAGACAACAATGGTACTGCCTGAAATATAATTTAAAATTACGATTGCTTTTATTATTTTCAACAATTTTTGGTTAAAGTTGTTAAATTACTTATTACAAGAAATATTTAAAGGGGAAAAACATCACTCGCAAAAATATACTAGGTTAAGAAGTGCACACAAAAAAAGTTTAATTAGCTGCTCGTTTGAACTAATATAAACAAACCTCGTATTCAAAGATTTGCACTTCTATTGGATGTGACAAAACGTATTTCTTACACAAATTATTAACATTTTATACTAAAATGTACAAATAAATGCAATAAAAACAAAAAGTTTGAGTACCCTAATTAGTTTGTTTACATTTACAAGGGTAAAATGTACCATATCTCCCTAGGAGGTAGAGTATTACCTAGCAAATTTCCCGTACTGTTTTCAAAATATTTTGTCAACAGGGTTGGTAAAATTACTTTTTGCAGCTTAACAACAGTTCAGTAAACACTAATTTTGCAGCCGTGAGTTGATAAAAAATATTAAAAAGCCTGATTAAAAGTCTGGCTTTTTAATAAAATAGTAAATTACTAAGTATATGTAAAGTTTAATCAATTTAACCTTGCACACATATTAAATTTAATGACATAAAATGAAGAAAGATTAAATTTTCATTTCTCAACACTAAATACGATTGTTTAAAAAAATTACATTTTTAAAAGTCAGTTTTAATTTATTTGTTTTTTTACTGTCAGCTGGTACGTGCTAAATAAAAAACAAGAAGCCTTCGGTCTCTTTGTTGTTATAGGGCGCCGGCGCTGGGGGCCGCCACGGCCTCCACACCTCTCTATGGCCGCTTCGCGGCCATAGAGATGTGGTGAACTTCCCCTAAGTCCTCCCTCCGTGATTCTAACCTCATAAGCTCATTTTTTTCGAAACGCTAATAATAAAAAATTATCGTATTCTAGGTAACTGTGAAGGGGATGAATTTTCTTAACCTTGACAATTTTCACTGCTTTGATTTGCTCGTCAGTAAATATAATTAGCATAATATATTTTTTTGCAAGCTTGAGTTTTAAGTTATTTTTTTCCTACATTCATTTCTCTTCCTATTGTTTCTTTGGGCTCTCATAGTAAAATATATTGATTATTTGCAAAGAAATAAATGAAGAAAGATCTTTTGAAGATATACTAAAACAACGTTTCTTGGTAATTTAAAAACTTTTTAAGAAATTTGCAATAAGGAAACTTTAACCAAATTTTCATCTCTAGGAACATGAAATTCTATAAATAGATTTAGTATTGATGTTTTCAATAGTTAATATTAACTTAAATATTTAAATTATATAGGTACCAAAATAAAGTTTTTCAGTGCTAGATCATTTTAAAAAAAAGAAAGTCTTTTTTTTACCGTGTGGGACTATTTACTGTCGATCGAAGCGAGCATATTCAATTTTCGGGCGTTGTAATAGTAAACAACTATTATGAAGAAAAACAGTATAATGTATAAAACTTTGTCGGTAAACTTCTTTCAATAGTCTTGTTGGCCAAAAGTTTCGATTCCGGCGGCGTATTTTCAATGTCTGAATCATCCATGATTATTAAACACTTGATGATAAATAATTAATAAATCCCTTTTCGAAATAAAACTCCAATAACAAAAACATTCGATTATTTATTTACAAACAGTAAGAACAAGGAATGTAGGTTATAACAAGAGATTATAAATACTTAAACAGTAAGACTGTCGACTCCATGGTGGGAACATTTGGATCCGATCGACGCTAGCGCCGTGGCAAACCTAATTTTAAACTAAGTAGGCGTGACTTAATATAACAGATTTAACCAGGAGAACATTAGTGGCTTGAATGAAATGCACCAACCATCAGTAGCGTTATGTTGAAGTTTGATTAACTTTTTTACGATTAGTTTCTGAATTTTTGTAATACAGAACATGAAAATGGCGATCCATTTTTATTCTGTTAAAATAATAAGGAACGAAAAGAAAATAATTTTATTATTACAATAAATTTGTTTGAGAGCTGTGGTCCAAAGGGTAAATAAATAAAAACTACGTTCTTTAGTTGAGACGTTTCGACCTACTGGTCATAATCATTCATCTGTAATATATTAAAAATAACATCCAATAAGTAGAAAGAAAAATAATAAAAATAGAATACAACATCTACATAAATAAGTTAAAAAATAAGTATTACAGTTAAACATAAAGTAAAAGATGTAAGATTCATAATCACCCCTAAGGGATAAGTCAAAAAAATCAAAAGGTATCACCTCATCATCCAAGTCAAGCAAAGAAACTACAAAAACAGAAAAAAAGGGGGAAAATAAGGTCAAGCAAGAGAAGTAAGAACAGTAAGAGTAAGAAAATAAAAAGAAAATAACAAACCTGATAAAAATATACAAGGAACAGCAAGTAGTAAAAAGCAGAAAGTGAACCAATTTTTGGGTACACAGGCAAAAGGAGCAAAAAACTAAGCGAAGGTAAAAATA
>JACMZG010000008.1:79385907-79443541 GCA_018340805.1 Microvelia longipes | reverse complement strand
TATGCTCTGCGTTATTAAAAGCTCTTTGGAATATATGTAAATTTCGATCCCACATAGTGTGGTTTTTACTGTGAAATATACGTAAGGCCACTTTTACCTGCTTATTTACTCTTTCGGCATGATTGGGCTTGGGATAATATTTACTAAGAAACACATGTTTTATTCCCTGAGAATTACACATATTTTTAAACTCTTGTGATTTAAAGTTGGAAGCCTGGTCGGAAACAATAGTTTCACACGAACCAAACAAACTAAACAGACGAGTTTCTAGCATTTTTACTGTTATTTTGGCCGTCATATTTCTAGTGGGGATAAACATACTAAATTTACTAAACCCGTCGACTATGACTAAAATATATTTATTGCCGTTAGTCGAGGTAGGTAAGGGACCAATGTAATCGATGTATATACTCTTTCAAAGGGTTTAGTTAAGGTCTTTGAAGACAGATGGCCAACTTTGGTATTGTAAGCTTGTTTAGACATTTGGCAAACTTCACAGCTTTTAACTAAATTTGTGACGTCATTTTTCAAGGACGGCCAATAAAACTTACCTGATATCTTATTTATGGTCTTGTAAACGCCTAAGTGACTACCTAAGGGGGAGTCATGATAGTACTTAAAAATAGCGGGTATTAGACTCTTTGGGACCACAATACGGGCTTTAACTTGGGCTTCGTTTTTATGCAACAAAATATTAGATTTAATGAAATAATTTTTTGAAGTGGGGCTGTCCATATTCTCTTTTATACTTATTATGGCGGGGTCTTGACCTTGGAGATTTCAATATTATTAAACATTTCGGGATGTCCCACAAAATCAGACACTTTTTTTGATTTTCTAGCCTGGAGGGGGTACCTCATTGATTATTATGCTTTCGTCTGCCTGGAGGGGAGGTTGTATTAATAAATTTTGGTCTACGTCTTGCTCATGAAACATCCTAGACAGGCAATCGGCAATTACATTTTGGTTAGATCTTATGTGCTTAGCGGTAAATTGTAGGCTATTTATAAGTTCGCTCCATCTAGCTAACTTGCTATTTACCTTCGCTCCGTTCATTATGAACGATAGGGCGGAATTATCTGTTTCTAGAATGAATGGTTTATGCTCTAAATATGGTCTGAACTTAGTTACTCCAAAATGAATGGCTGCGGCTTCTAACTCAAATATTGTCCTATTTTTCTCGTGCTTATGTAGCACTCTGGAAGCATAATATATAGGGTGCCTAATTTGGCTTTCATCCTCCTGCAAAAGAACTGCCGATAACCCTGACATGGATGCGTCAGTTTGTAAATAAAGGGCTTATTAAAATCGGTAACTTTAAAACGGGGTCTGAAGCTAAACATTCTTTGAGCTTATTAAAGGCCTTTTGAGTTCCTGGGTCCAATTAAAATCAATATCTTTTTTCTTTAGATTTAGAAGAGGGGCAGAAATATCACTAAAATTTGGAATGAACCGAGCATAATATTGACACATTCCAAGGAACCTTGATAACTGTTTTATATTTCGGGGAGGGGGAATTCGTATATGGGTTTAACCTTATCGGGGTTTATGGACACTTTGCCATGTTCAAAAATATGACTAAGGAACTCTATCTTTTTTGAACAAACCACCATTTTTTGAGGGTTAATTGTCAAACCTGCTTTTCGTAAGCGCTTTAAAACTTCCCAAGTAACCTGCGATGCTCTTCAATAGTAGAACTTTAAATTATGATATCGTCGTAATAAAAGTAAATACCATTGTATTTCAGGTCATGAAATATAATATCTAGCAATTAATTAAGGCACTGCCACTAGTGGAGAGACCCATGGGGGTGCGGTTATATTCATATGCTCCGAGGGGCGTTACAAAACCTGTTAAATGTCTACTTCTCGGAGTTAAGGGAATTTGGTAGTACGCTTGGGATAAATCTAACGTTGAGTAATACCGGGCGGGCCCTAAATACTGAAAAGCAGTTTCGACCTGAGGAAATACAACATTACTCGGCACTACTTTTTTATTTAATTCTTTGAACGAAGTAACTAACCTAAACTTCCCCGATTCCTTCTTACTTACCAGGAAACTCGGGCTAGCAAAACTAGACGTACTAGGGCTTATAATACCTTTGGCTTGCAGCTGGTTCAGGACTTTTTTCATTTCTATTAAACGGGGCGGGGCATAAACATAAGGACGAGCTCTCACGGGAGTGTAATCGGTTAACTGGATATCGTATTGAATCAAGTTTGTACAGCCTATTTTTTTCGGTAATGACGTCTGGGAATTCTTTTAGAACCTTTTCGAAAATTATTTTGGTCGCCGGGTCTAAATGTTTTAAATTGAAAGAGTTATTTTCTTCGCCTTTATTAGTTACAGAATGCTCTATTTCCTCGATAAAGTCATCGAAGGTTCGAGTTTTATTCTCGATATCAGTACTTATCTCCGGTCGACAATATAAACAATGGGAGGGGTTAAAATTGAACCTTATACAATGGTTAACTCCGTTTAATTGAATCCCCGCGTATTGCATAAAATCTCTGCCTAAAATAATATCAACCGGGATGGGGGCGACTAAGAACTTAAACTTCCACGAATATTTATCAATTTTAAATCTTATGTGAGCTTCTTTCTCTATTAACATACTTGAACTATCGGCTAATATAACTTGGTGGTTGACGTTTTTTATACCTTTGTTAATTTTTTTATTTTTTTGAATAACTTTAAAAATTTCAGGATTATATAAAAAACCGGATCCGGAATCTATTACTGTATTATAGTTAATTTTATCACATGTAACTTGTAACTCATACGGGTCAGGATCAAGGGATCGGGCCCTTAATTCTTTAATTTTTAAATTTTGGTGGCGTTTAGTTCGATGACAGAGTCGAGAACCACCGTTTATCGACTCTGGTTGGAGTTTAAAGGGCCTCCTGCGGAATTATTTCGATCGAATTTTTTATTTTGATTTTGACTTCGACGGTTTTGCTGATTGTTACGATTATATATGAAGAATTTCTATTGTTACTATTTCGAGAATTTTCGCTCAAGGAACTTGCATATTTATGTTCATGATTACTAATATTAGGATTAGGTCGTAAGGACATAAGTGACGGAATATGGTTAGATTGTCGATTTTCGGCGGGTTGGACTAAAAAGTTATAACTACCTTGGTTCTTATTTTTATATTGTTCATTTTATATCTATTGTTTCCATTTTGGGATAATTTCTAAAATAATTTTGTTCAGCGACCGAAACCTCGTCGCTATGTTTGGCTAACTTATACAAGTCGAATAAGGTTGTAGGTTTTTCGGTACACACCAGGGTTCTACGGGTTTGGGGTTCAAATTTGGATTATAGTTATTATAATTTCAGATTCTGCCATCTCGGGTTCTAACAATTTGGCCTTATCGACTACATCTTTAATGAAATCAGTTACCTTTTCATTTGGCTTTTGTAACCTATGAATTAATTCTGTCCTCACCTTTCTCATGACACGGGAGGGAAAAACTCCTTTTAACAGGTACTGTAAAAAAGGTTGCCACGGCAAATTCTGACTCACGGCATTCCCCCATATAACTCTTAATTGGCCTGTGGTGAATGGCAGAACCTTTTGAAGAAGAATTCGTTCCGAAATTAATTTTAAGGACGCCGTTTCGTTTATTTTTAGTAACATATTTGTTAATTCAACAGGGTCCGAACCTGAGGTCGTTTTAAGATCTTTTAAACAGTTTTCAACGGTTTTATCGTTTTGCCGCCAATTTGCCATAACCGGGTTGTACCCGAATAATTGGTTATTGGTTGGGGCCGCATTTAAATTTGCTAAGTTCGGCACGTTCAGAAAATTTTCAGTGGGTAAGTTAGTTTGAACGTGATTGAAAGGACTTGCATATATATTACTTCGTTTGAGTCTGCATTAAGATTACTCGCATTGTTCAAAACTACTCAGCAATTGCGGATTCATATTATAAGCATTATGCACTCCACTCGCTAAATTATTTACACAGCTTTGTGAATTATGTGGATATTATAAGCATTAAACCGTACAACATTCGAAGGGAAACCAAAATTATTATTATTCTGAAGATTAGTAAAATTACCATTATTCACTGATTTATTATTGTCTGCCAAATTCGGCATAAAACTTGCGGCATTGGAGTCTAGGTTAACCCACTGGGGATTAATAATATTACTTAAGGAGGGAGCCGTCGGAACATAATTTAAGTTGTTACTGTTCCCGTTATAGTAACTAACACTATTATTGTAGTGGGGGGTTCAAATTTATTCTGGAGGGGTATTGACGTGTTATGATTATCGTTTTTGAAATTGGTGTTACTTACTGGGGTACCCATAATACTAGTATTAATGCAACTTACCTGAGGGTTCGGAACTTTACTTATATCAGAGATTAAGACGCTACTTAAATTATCATTATTAAATGGAGGGCTACTTGTATTCAAATTAATTACATTACCTGCATGAGAACTACGAGCGCTATTAAGCAATGGGAGTGCTCTACTGTTTGTTAGACAGTCGTTTGGGAGAGGCAAGTCTCCAAACGAACGTGTATTGGAAGGATTCAAAACACTACACTAGTAAATGGGGCCAATTATTGCTTTCCGAATTAAGGAAAGTACTACAAGAGATCGAACTGATGCCAGGAGTCTGAAAACTTAAGCTTAAATTAGGATTAATCCAGGCGGATTGTTTGCTGTGCCTTCGTTGTCACTGTTCAAAAACGGATTAGAAACTTTGTTCGACTGTCTCGCTGCAACACTTGGGGCACTGTCGGTATTAACCAAGGAAGTACCGGTACTCGGATAGGGCGTCGGGACACCACCTCCATGGCATAACTCGCTACTATGAGTGGCATAACTCGGCCCTAGGCCTATAGACTCTTGGTTTCCCCGTCTACAGGCATATGAGGGTTACTAATAAATGTTGATATTGGTTGGAAGCTGTCTCAGTCAAACTTGAGCTTAGAACACTTGTTTTGTATATTCCCCGTACTATTACTTTAGTTTGAGTTATATAAAGCTTTATTAATTTTCTTAATGCCTCTACACTCGATGAAGGATCGAATGGTATATGGAAGGCTTCGCATTGTTCTCTTAATCCTCTTAAATCTAGGGCGTAAATCCACGCCGTTCCAGACGGGTACGCTATTTCCGAAAAAACCATGATTTATCCTATTAAGTAAAAAAAAATTTTCAAAATCTAATTCAGGATTAATAAAAAAATAACAAACGCAAAACTAAACATGGATTTTCTTGACCATATAAATGTTCTAAGATCAATTCTGACTCAAAAAAAATAAATTACGACTATAAGGTAACAAAAAAAAATTAAGAAAATATAGTAAAAGTAATATTAAAGGTATAGAATTATTTAGGTCTACTCCCTGGTTACTATGCGGAGATCTGCTACTGATGTCTTGCTGTGAATCTAGTTATAAGGTTAAGAATAATTTTTCGGACTTATCGAAAGTTAAGTTGAACACAAGGTAAATTCACTGTAAATACCGTTCGCGGAGTCTAGATCCTCTTCGTTCCGAGAGCTTGTTTTGGGCAGGGGATTGAATCTAAGTTAATTAATATTTAAAAAAAAAAAAAATATATGGGGTAATATTTTGGTAGGGTTAAACGGGCAAAGGGGCTAATTAAATTTGTTTCCGCCTCTCTCTAGCGGCCTGGGGGTGATAATGTTGAAGATACTATGGGGCAAAAATAAAGTGGGGTTGAAATTAAGGTAATTAAAAAGAAAGCTAATCTAAAAAAAACCTGAAATTTAAAGGAAAACAGGGAAAACTATTAAAAGGGCTGGGCAAGCAAAAAAATGCCACGTGGCCGGAACCACGCTCGGCTGCCAATTTTGTGACCCTTAGGTCGAAAGCGTGGGGCCAGGTACCAGGGCTAGTTTCAACACAAGCTTGGAGAACTGACCGAGCCAGCTTTGATGGCCCGGGGCTAAGAATTATTAAAGTTAAACAATTCCTGACAGAGAGAGAGAGGGGAAAGGGGCAGTTAAAACGTTAGAAAATACCATACCAAAAATTGGGGAACCAAGATGGGAAACCGGATCTAGACTGCCGCTTCCCGGAATGTGCGAGCCGCGGCAGCGCGAGAGGGGCGAGGAGTAGGAGAGGGAGTCAGAGTAGCGAGACAGTAACCCCACTACGTCACAATGTTTAACTATAACTTTTGATAATCATCTCATAAAAGGTGTCTGTAATTAGGATTTAGGTGTTATGTTTGATAGTGGTCTAACTTTCATACCTCATATAAATTATATTAGTAATAGAGCTATAAAAAAATTAGGTTTATTTGTAGGAATACTAAAAATTTTTCTAATTCTTTCTACTCTAAAAATTTTATTTACTTCTCATATACGCTCTGAGACTATGCCTCACCTGTTTGGTCACCTCATTATGATAATCATTGTAATACTCTTGAAAAGGTACAAAACAGATTTTGTCATATTATATATTACAGGTTCTATAACCTCAACAATACTTATTCTTGCTCCCAAGTAAAAATAGATCTTAATCTTTGTTCTCTAGCAACTCGAAGGCAAAACACTGACCTAGTCATTTTGTATAAAATTATTAATAGTAATTTGATTTTCCTAGTCTACTAAATTATATTAGTTTACGTATACCTACCTTTACCTCTAGAAATAATGATCTCTTTTTAGTGCCTTACTGTAGTAGTAATTTATTGTATAATAGACCAATTTATAGGATGATGAGACTTTTTAATAATTATTTATCTCAAAATAAAAATTTTGACCTTGACTTGTTCAATGTAAAAATATTCTAAGCTTCTTAATTTTTTTAAAAATTTGTCCAGCAACTTAGGTGTTTAAATTTCTTGTTTCTTTTTAATTTTACACACTTCATTTAATTCCTCATTTAAACTCCTTTGTTTTCATTATTTACTTATTACATTTTATTTTCTTCTTAAATGATTATTGTTCTTTACTTGACTATTAGATCTCACTTCTCAGCTTTATGCTTAAGTGATTATTTTTATTTGTTATTTATTTATTTATTTTTTATTATTATTATCATTATTATTATTTATTTTTTTTAAGATTATATTATATTCTATTATTTAATTCAACTTATCTTTCTGAAATTTTTATTTTGATTAATATATCTAAGTGTCTCTATTTATCATTATCACATTATTATGTCTTCAAGATTTTATTAATCTTTTTATTTTAAAACTTTTCTTTTAATTACTCATATCATCTATTACAAAGCTTTCACCTCTTCTTTTTGTCTTTTTACGATTAAAATATGTCTTTTGTGATACCTTTTATATTTTAATTATTTGTGCAATTTATTTTAATTTATGTGTAATCTTTGTATTTTTTGTAAATTGGGCTCAGCCCGTAATAAACGTCTTATTGTCTTATAAATATATCCAAATATAATGGAAAAAATGACTTAGAAATTTGTCATTGTTAGAATTAATAAATTACAAGACCAACTCTACCTGATTGGCAATTTGATGCCTCTAAAATATCGTAGCAAATATTTAAAAACCTTCTTCAAATTGTTATTTATTTAAGTCATGCGTTACCTATCATAATTTATTGTAATCTTGATTTTTTACTGTAAGCAATAAAAGTTAAACATAACATTTTAATAAGAAACATAAGAATAATATCCTTATGTTTATTTTTCAGCCGTAAGTAGATAAAATAGTACAATGGCAGCAAAGGAAACATTGCCGACTCGTGTCAGCAATTACCTGCATCGGCTCCGCCTTTGCAGGAGAACTAATGCTAATAATTAGATGAAACTTAACTTATATGTTAGCCTTATACATAGTCACATGCGTGTCAAATCTCAATCCGATCACATCATTTTTCCGCGCTTCATGATTTTTCTAAATAAATGAGGAAAAGTAAAAATATAATAAAATCATTTCAGGCAAAAAGAAGTCGTTGATGGTGCAATAAAAAATGACAATTATTTTTTGGAGAAAATTCTGACATTTTTGCATTTAAATTGTCTGATCTAAATAGATGGAGTATAAACAATATTCGTCTTTTATATCTAGGAGCCTCATGTTTATTTAGAAATACAAAGTAGTGATACTTGGGAATTATATAACATCATAATTCAAGCCCAATAAAACAGAACAAACAGTAAATATATGAAATTTACTTTTAATCAAAATATAGTTTTAAGTCGTCTGTTATGTATAGATATTAATGGCCACCCTGATATTACGATATATTAACGATAGGTATCAGTGTACATTTAATTTAATCATATAAATATTTTTTAAGAATAATTTCAAATTATAATTCACATAATTATCACAGAAAAAATGTAAAAGAGATAAATAGATCTTTCTATCTTAAATATTCAATCAAACAAAGTATTTTATGTATATATAATAATTAATACATACTTTTTAAATATTAATAAGTTTAAATTAAAAGTTAATAAATTACTATTCTATAGAAATAGATAGTTAATAGAAATAGAGGAGTTAAACCCGCAATAAAAGTTTAAGAATATTTAAACTAAACCTGGGTCATAACTACATATTTCTCTAATATTTTTCTTCGTGCACTGTTGCGGGCTAGACTCTTGTATTAGTGGAATTTTACTTTTTATCGTGTTTTTATACTTTAATATGTACGTGTTAGTTTAATGATTTCGTATTAAATTCTGTGAAATTATTTTTACATTGAATTAGTTTAAGAAAAAAAGAAACTACAGTAAAGGTAAAATACATGTTTTTATTAAAATTTTGAAGAACATACAGACAACAATGGTACTGCCTGAAATATAATTTAAAATTACGATTGCTTTTATTATTTTCAACAATTTTTGGTTAAAGTTGTTAAATTACTTATTACAAGAAATATTTAAAGGGGAAAAACATCACTCGCAAAAATATACTAGGTTAAGAAGTGCACACAAAAAAAGTTTAATTAGCTGCTCGTTTGAACTAATATAAACAAACCTCGTATTCAAAGATTTGCACTTCTATTGGATGTGACAAAACGTATTTCTTACACAAATTATTAACATTTTATACTAAAATGTACAAATAAATGCAATAAAAACAAAAAGTTTGAGTACCCTAATTAGTTTGTTTACATTTACAAGGGTAAAATGTACCATATCTCCCTAGGAGGTAGAGTATTACCTAGCAAATTTCCCGTACTGTTTTCAAATATTTTGTCAACAGGGTTGGTAAAATTACTTTTTGCAGCTTAACAACAGTTCAGTAAACACTAATTTTGCAGCCGTGAGTTGATAAAAAATATTAAAAAGCCTGATTAAAAGTCTGGCTTTTTAATAAAATAGTAAATTACTAAGTATATGTAAAGTTTAATCAATTTAACCTTGCACACATATTAAATTTAATGACATAAAATGAAGAAAGATTAAATTTTCATTTCTCAACACTAAATACGATTGTTTAAAAAAATTACATTTTTAAAAAGTCAGTTTTAATTTATTTGTTTTTTTACTGTCAGCTGGTACGTGCTAATATAAAAAACAAGAAGCCTTCGGTCTCTTTGTTGTTATAGGGCGCCGGCGCTGGGGGCCGCCACGGCCTCCACACCTCTCTATGGCCGCTTCGCGGCCATAGAGATGTGGTGAACTTCCCCTAAGTCCTCCCTCCGTGATTCTAACCTCATAAGCTCATTTTTTTCGAAACGCTAATAATAAAAAATTATCGTATTCTAGGTAACTGTGAAGGGGATGAATTTTCTTAACCTTGACAATTTTCACTGCTTTGATTTGCTCGTCAGTAAATATAATTAGCATAATATATTTTTTTTGCAAGCTTGAGTTTTAAGTTATTTTCTTTCCTACATTCATTTCTCTTCCTATTGTTTCTTGTGGGCTCTCATAGTAAAATATATTGATTATTTGCAAAGAAATAAATGAAGAAAGATCTTTTGAAGATATACTAAAACAACGTTTCTTGGTAATTTAAAAACTTTTTAAGAAATTTGCAATAAGGAAACTTTAACCAAATTTTCATCTCTAGGAACATGAAATTCTATAAATAGATTTAGTATTGATGTTTTCAATAGTTAATATTAACTTAAATATTTAAATTATATAGGTACCAAAATAAAGTTTTTCAGTGCTAGATCATTTTAAAAAAAAGAAAGTCTTTTTTTTTACCGTGGGGACTATATTTACTGTCGATCGAAGCGAGCATATTCAATTTTCGGGCGTTGTAATAGTAAACAACTATTATGAAGAAAAACAGTATAATGTATAAAACTTTGTCGGTAAACTTCTTTCAATAGTCTTGTTGGCCAAAAGTTTCGATTCCGGCGGCGTATTTTCAATGTCTGAATCATCCATGATTATTAAACACTTGATGATAAATAATTAATAAATCCCTTTTCGAAAATAAAACTCCAATAACAAAAACATTCGATTATTTATTTACAAACAGTAAGAACAAGGAATGTAGGTTATAACAAGAGATTATAAATACTTAAACAGTAAGACTGTCGACTCCATGGTGGGAACATTTGGATCCGATCGACGCTAGCGCCGTGGCAAACCTAATTTTAAACTAAGTAGGCGTGACTTAATATAACAGATTTAACCAGGAGAACATTAGTGGCTTGAATGAAATGCACCAACCATCAGTAGCGTTATGTTGAAGTTTGATTAACTTTTTTACGATTAGTTTCTGAATTTTTGTAATACAGAACATGAAAATGGCGATCCATTTTTATTCTGTTAAAATAATAAGGAACGAAAAGAAAAATAATTTTATTATTACAATAAATTTGTTTGAGAGCTGTGGTCCAAAGGGTAAATAAATAAAAACTACGTTCTTAGTTGAGACGTTTCGACCCTACTGGTCATAATCATTCATCTGTAATATATTAAAAATAACATCCAATAAGTAGAAAGAAAAATAATAAAAATAGAATACAACATCTACATAAATAAGTTAAAAATAAGTACTTACAGTTAAACATAAAGTAAAAGATGGTAAGATTCATAATCACCCCTAAGGGGATAAGTCAAAAAAATCAAAAGGTATCACCTCATCATCCAAGTCAAGCAAAGAAACTACAAAAACAGAAAAAAAGGGGGAAAAATAAAGGTCAAGCAAGAGAAGTAAGAACAGTAAGAGTAAGAAAAATAAAAAGAAAATAACAAACCTGATAAAAATATACAAGGAACAGCAAGTAGTAAAAGCAGAAAAAGTGAACCAATTTTTGGGTACACAGGCAAAAAGGAGCAAAAAACTAAGCGAAGGTAAAAAATAATAAATAAATTTATAAATTTTAAAATTGATAACAAGGCTGAAAGATAACATGCAGAAGAGCTAAAAGACATAAGAGCAAATGACTGTATGAGCAACAGAAGGTGCAAAAAGAGAAATAAAAAGAAGAAGAGAGAATTAAGTTGTGGGCTGCCTTCTAGGGTGAGATGTAAAATTAAGGTATATTCCGGCATAAAATTTATTGAGTAGTCTAGTGTCAGTTTTTTTATTAACAGTGTTTTCTCTGTTTATGGATATATGGAGGGCTTCTAGAGTTTTCCTTTTAAGATATTGTTTCCTTATCCAGAATTTAATACCTTCAAAATTAAAAACATGTGAGAATTTGGTAGCATGCTCAGATAGTGCAGTGCCATATGATCCATTATTCACGTTATCTTCATGTTGTTTAATTCTCTCACTTAGAAGTTGACCACTTTCACCTATGTAGGTTTTATGGCAATCTAAACAAGCTACCTGATACACAGTACCGACTTGATCTACTGTTGCTATAGTGTCTTTGAGGTTGCTATATACCAAATCTGCTTTATTAGCTGGTTTGTGTCCTAAAGCAATGTCACTGCAATCAAAACGTGGAAGTAATTTTTGGATATTTTCTGACAAACCTTTAATGTAAGTTATCCCATAAAATTTTTTTGGTATTGTTCTGGGTTGATCTGAGATGCTGTCACTAATTCTGTTATATTCGTAGATGGATTGATACCAGAGTTTGTTTATTATAGATTTCGGGTAAATTATCTTGCAGTTTGGTAAAATAATTCTGCGAATTTCATTCCAAAATTTCTTATCAGTGAGACTGATGGCACGGTTAATTATATTCTTGGCAGTGTTCATTTTTTGATGGTGAGGGTGATTAGATCTGAAGTTAAGAAACCTGTTGCTCTTAAGTTCTTTGGTATACCATTTTGTAGTAAGAGTGCCATTTTCTTCTCTACATATAGTCATATGTAGATAGTTAAGTTTACCATCACATACAATTTCACAGGTAAATTTTATGCGAGGATGGAAACTGCATAAGTCGTTCTTAAAAGGTTCAATCAGGTCTTTATGGAGTATAATAAATAAATCGTCAATGTACTTGACTATAAGTTTAGGTCTGATGTTAGATTTGGTTCTGAGTAGATGATTAAGTACTATACCGGCTACATTGACAGACAAACTAGATCCCATAGGAACACCAAAGAGAATTTCAAATATTACACCGTCAAATTGAAAATAACCATTGTCGAGACATAGTTGGATACACTCTAGGATAATTCTTTGTCTTTGACCTTTGTATGGGGTTCGATCTTATCCCACTCATTAGAAATAATTCCATAAAAAACATCTAGAGGAATGTTGGTGAATAATGAGGTGACATCTAATGAGAACATAACTTCATCCTTTTCTATTACAACATTGGTAAGTTTTTGCTTAAGTTCAAAAGCATTTTTAACATCATACTCATTGTTGTTATTAAGGTAATCCAAGGAATGATTTAAAAACTTCGAAAGCTTTTCTAAAGGAGAATTTATTTGGCTAACGATTGGTCTAAGTGGGTTACCATTTTTATGGTTCATAACTAGGCCATAAATCCTAGGGGGGTAACTATGTTTATTATTGAGAGAGGTTCTCTCAAATTCTGTTATAAAGCCTTTATCCAATAGTTTATTAAGAATCTTTCTTTGTTTGTAAATCAATCCTTTAGTTGGATCATTATTACAAATGGAATAGGTCATAGAATCACTTAACAAATCAATCATTTTCTCAATATACATGGATTTAGTAAGCACTATGGTAACATTGGTCTTATCAGATTTGGTTACAATTAAATCAGGATTGTCTTTAAGGAATTTCTTTGTAACATTGAGATCAATATTTATTTGTTTTTCTAAGGTACCAATTTTGAAATTCTTGTTGATAGCTCTATAATTACTTTGAAAAGCTGAGATCTTGTTAATAATATTACTGCGGAGAGCATTGACATGACTATCACAGGTGTCAATACGAGATAGCATGTTTTCCAAATCCACTATAAATTTAGTAAGGGATTTATCAAGTGAATTAGGTAGAATATTAAAATTGGGGCCTAAACTAAGAAAATTGATAACACTGTTAGGTAGATTGACATTACTAAGATTTTGGACCCATTCTTTCTGATATAGTTTGTTATATTGATTTAAATCTGGATCTTTAAATGCATCAGATATATCTTTCTGAATAGGGTTAGTCCTGACCATGATTTTGTTATGGTGTTTCTTTTTTAAAATAGATAAAAAGGAATCATTAAAAGAGTTCAAAAGGGTAACAATTTCACTTGTTAAATCCCTGTTGATTTCATTTAAGGTTCTCAGTAGTCGATTGTATTCAAGTTGGAGTTTATTTAATTTCCAGTGAGTTTGTTTTAACTCGAGAGCTAAGAGTTTATTAAGCAAGGAGGAATAAAAATTGTTATTATTCTTGTTAATAAATTCAGTTAAAAATATGTTCTTGATATTCTTAGTATTGTGATAAAGGTGTTGTGGGAAAATATTGTTGTTTTTATGATGGTATAAGTAATCACGTTGTGCAGTCGTTCTACACAGTTTAATAACAATATTTTTCAATTTAAAAACCTTAGGTTTATCTACAAAATTATGATTTCTTAAAATAACAGAGATGTTGTATTCAACTTCTTTAATGGATGTTAGTTCCGTAGAAGTATCCATTGCATAGACCTGGCAATAGTGGACGTACCAGAAATAAGTTCTAAAAAACTAAAAGTTGTACCCTGTGTCGAATAGGTTTGAGAGCTGTGGTCCAAAGGGTAAATAAATAAAAACTACGTTCTTAGTTGAGACGTTTCGACCCTACTGGTCATAATCATTCATCTGTAATATATTAAAATAACATCCAATAAGTAGAAAGAAAATAATAAAAATAGAATACAACAATCTACATAAATAAGTTAAAAAATAAGTACTTACAGTTAAACATAAAGTAAAGATGGTAAGATTCATAATCACCCCCTAAGGGGATAAGTCAAGAAAATCAAAAGGTATCACCTCATCATCCAAGTCAAGCAAAGAAACTACAAAAACAGAAAAAAAGGGGGAAAAATAAAGGTCAAGCAAGAGAAGTAAGAACAGTAAGAGTAAGAAAAATAAAAAGAAAATAACAAACCTGATAAAAATATACAAGGAACAGCAAGTAGTAAAAGCAGAAAAAGTGAACCAATTTTTGGGTACACAGGGAAAAAGGAGCAAAAAACTAAGCGAAGGTAAAAAATGATAAATAAATTTATAAATTTTAAAATTGATAACAAGGCTGAAAGATAACATGCAGAAGAGCTAAAAGACATAAGAGCAAATGACTGTATGAGCAACAGAAGGTGCAAAAAGAGAAATAAAAAGAAGAAGAGAGAATTAAGTTGTGGGCTGCCTTCTAGGGTGAGATGTAAAATTAAGGTATATTCCGGCATAAAATTTATTGAGTAGTCTAGTGTCAGTTTTTTTATTAACAGTGATGAATGATTATGACCAGTAGGGTCGAAACGTCTCAACTAAGAACGTAGTTTTTATTTATTTCCCTTTGGACCACAGCTCTCAAACCTATTCGACACAGGGTACAACTTTTAGTTTTTTATTACAATAAATGCAGTTGTCATAACCAATAGTTGCCATGGTTTACATAAATTTAAAGTTTAAAAATATAATCGGTAAGTTTTGGAAAGCTTTCAGAGTTAGTTCATGAGTAATCCACACAGGTCCACCGCAGCGCTGATTTCTAGCAGCTTTCGATAACCGAATCCAAACTTTTCCTCATTTAAGTTAATCCCTCTGGTTATAACCTTGTATTAAACTTCTAGCGCTCACCTAGTGGACATTTGAGGAAAGCGACAGTTTTGTAGTTTTTACAGCCGCCGACAGTAAAAAACTACGAAACTGTCGCTGATGGTTAAAAACGCATTTCTTCTACTTTTTGGGGATGTAAAGTACCTACTTTACAGCCCCCCAAAAACATATTTAAAAGTATCAATAGCAACCACAGCTATAATATTTCAATAGGCTATGAAATAGTAACTTTAGAGCACAAAAATAGCTAAAAACAATGTTTTCAATACGAGAACTTAATTAGTATTTTCATTACGCCTACTCTGTATTGTTTTTTCATCTCCTAGGAGGTAAAACATTTATTACATCCATGGGAAATAAATTGAACACTCAAATTAGTCTAAAGTAGGCACTTATAAAAGTGCCGTAAAATCAAAACAATGTCATATTCAGCTTTGCGAAATTGCCATAAAACGTTAAAATTACAGTTGGATATTAAAAAAAATAATCAGCATCAATTAATTACTTTTTATTTAATTAAGTTTACATTTCATATGCTGCATGGCTGTAAAGTGTTTTTTTCTTAACCTTGGCACTATTTATTGTCTCGCTTTGCTCGATAGGAAATATGACTGCCACGGTTAAGAAACTCAATACAAAGCCTAGTAGCATAATACTAGTTTTGACATTTCAATTTTCTACGAGTAAAAATTTTCTTTTTCTTGCAGGAATAAAAAAAAAAAAAAAATCTTTCATAAAAAAATATTTAAAAAAAATCCCTAGTCGTAGGAAAGATATTGTAAGTAATTGGTTGTAATTTGTAGCAACGTAGTGATATCAGAGGATTAGGAGGGGGGATTCCATCCTGTACCGAGTGGATTTCAGCTGAGTAAAATTGCCCCTAGAGTCTAACCACAGTATCGAATGCCACTTGTAACTGCAATTAGCTGCCCATCCCAAACCCTTGAATAAATTGCCTTCAAATGGCTTCAGCCATCATATTGCCCCTCCTCTTGCTCTTTATCCTCATCTTTGTAGAAATTGCTTCTGCTTTTATTGCCTTCCGTTAATTTACCATGAAGCGATTTTTTAAAGTAAAATCTCATCCATTTTCTTTACATACTATTTTAATTTAAATAATTCTGGCGCAAAAATCTTTATGCTGGGCGAATTTTCCAATGAAATGGATTCTTCCCTGCGTAGTAATCCTTTGCTGTCTAACGTTTTCTGTTTACGCTTTCTAACTTGAGCTGTAGCATTACGATTCGTAACTCAATTTTCGCTTTTCCTCATTTATACCGTAGGTATGTATATAGGAAAAGTATTGTGTAACTATATTATAGGTTAAATATTCTGTACTATATTTTAGGTTTTCCAGGTATTTAACACAGTTTTTTTTTAAATTCTTTGTCGCTTTAGTAGACAAGTTTCACGAAACATATTTTGTCGTGATTAGGGACCTCTGAAACGGATATCTGGCACGCTCTTGGGCCCGACTTCCACTATACCACTTACTTCATAAGCGATTTTTGAACGTGAAATTCGTTAATTTAAAATATTAGAGGTTGAACGATATTTTAGAAGAAAAGTTAATAAATAAAAAAATTGAATAGAAATAAAAAAAAATCCGAATAGCCTTCGACACTTGTTTTATGAACGTTTATTTTAATAAAAAAGCTTTAAAATCTACAAAAAAATACAGCCTAGAAACCGCAACAGATTGAGTTTAAAACCAAATGGTATAGGTTTGGTTTAAATAAATCATAAATAAATAAACATCTCACAGATATTAGTATTTAACATTGTCTTGGTAGTATTAAAGCCTATACGTAGTAGGTTTTAATATCTGGTCGTAAATCTTGATATTGAATGACAAGCAATAACAGTTTAATATGATTAATAGGACTTGTTTGGGTAATTCATCTTAGCTATTCAAGCTTTTAGTGCTTAGTTTTAGTGCTTATGTATATTTAAATACAACACTTGTAGAGGGCCGAGCTAATAATTAATAACAGAAAGCTTTGTGAAAGTTTGGATGACAATTTCAAATTCCAACATTCACTCGCATTCGACGAATTCGTCAAACCCGCTATTCTGGTTCGTTGATTAGGTTAATTTTTATTTGTATATAAGTCGTCAAACTAAAAATCATATATATATATGTAACTTAAAAAATGCATCAATCTCGAAAAATATCTGGGGACAGCCAGCTATGGCTGGTGCCCCAGCCATAGTCTTGATTTAAAAGGTACAAGTTTCATATCCAAGGCTTGCACTGACGACACCCTTTTCCCGAAGCAAATTCCGGAGCATTTTCTACACCCTTGTATCTTTTGAATGGATAAACCTAGAATCTTTTAATTTTGTTGACGCAAAGGTCACATCAAAGCAATATTACTTGTGAAATTACAATTCATTATCTATTATAGAACACGAGAAATTTCGCTTAACTAATTTCGACCCTGACTGATTGACTCATCATAATTCTAAGGCACTTCTAATAATCGTAGAAACTTGAAATTTGGTATGAGGGTAGGATTTCTTTGGTAAAGCAAGGAAAAATTGTGAAATTTGCAATATTTTAATTTGATCTCCTGAATATTGCCTCTGATATGAAAAATTAGTGGTTTAAAACGACTTCATCAACAACTTATGAGTCATTATTTGTAATATAAAAATATATATGTCTAACAATAATATAATGACTGTATTATATAGGTGATATATTTTTCTTAAATCTTTATCAAGTATGTTGAGAAATTTAAATAATTTAAACTTGAAGATTTAGGTCTTCCGGTGGTGACCGCGTCAATGTAGATGAAGAATCCGACGTTTCGCTTCCACTGTGGGAGGCATCTTCAGGGATGTAGGACATCATGGATAGTAACACAATGCTCTACAAAACTGAACAGTTCAATTTTGTAGAGCATTGTGTTACTATCCATGATGTCCTACATCCCTGAAGATGCCTCCCACAGTGGAAGCGAAACGTCGGATTCTTCATCTACATTGACGCGGTCACCACCGGAAGACCTAAATCTTCATGACAATAACCGCGGAAGCCTACGCAGTTTATAATTTAAACTTAATAGCATATTGTTGATTTTAATATGTTTTAATATGTTATAATTATTTCTGATGCAAAATGAGTTATTTTACATGTTGGGTTGTAAGAAGGGCTCGACCGAAATCACCACATGTTAGCAAATGAGTATCTGCTTTTATCTTCAGGCAGTTAAAATATGTGATATTTTATATATATGCCATCTATTTTTTTTAAACATACCATTTATCATGTTTGAAAGTAATACCTATGCGAAGTATAATATTATAAATTGCAAGAAACTATGCAAAGAGGAAATTACTCCATTATGAACAGGTAAATCAGCTTCTAAATCTTTCAATATCAGAAAAGGATTAGTCGAAATGTCTAGTCAGGGGTTTTATTTAAAAGGCTTGGGTTAGAGTGTCGTAAACTTATATTTGTGAAAAAATAGTTTAGATAGTGCAGGTATCAACTCATGCTAATGACAGAAATTTAAATGCTATCAAGATTAATTTATATGCCGTCTACATGTGACAAAAATGGACCAAAGAAAGACAGAAAATAGGCTCTTCCAAAATCCACACATCTAAAGTTCAGAAGCAAAGTTAATCTAAAGTACTTACAAAAAGCTCGTTCGACACCAGAGATCCGGGGTTCGCAGCCCGGGCTGTGCTCTAAGATTATATGAATAGTATTTGTATTAAAAATATTTCGCGAACTTTAATTGATTCTTAGAGGATAGTAGACGCAACCTACCAGAGGTGGTTCCTGCAGGGTGAATACCCTGATAGGCCGAAAGGCCCTAAAACGGGCATTTTATTTTATATTTATGCTTACAAACAGAAGTGAGATCCCAACAAAAACACTCCGCGAAAAAATGCAGGCAAGTCTTGAGTAAAAAGTTATGATATCATAGTTTACGCCAAGTCTATTCATTCGCTGTTTTCATAAATCTTGAGAGATATAAATGTTTATTCAATATCCGCAACGTATGCGCTCAAAAGCCTTACAAAATTTAACAGTAAAGAAATTTCTGACTTGGCAAGAACGCTAAATAACGAAATTAGTAATAGAATAAATAAATAGGTAATACCTATTTAGAAAAAAAACTTTCAATATTAATTTGCGAAACAAATTCATGATTAAGTAATTTTACCTCTGCTTTCTTGGTTAGTCAGAAATTTCTTTTGGTGACCTAGCAGATCGATCTGACCAAAGGGGAAGTTTGTACATTGATAGGGTGGCAGCATTACTTGAAACCACCAGTGAACCGGCTTTGATGTTATCAGTTATGCTCCTTCTATGTATAGTATTATTCTAAGTCAATAATAGAACTGGTTTTGTATTCTGTACTCTACTATGTACTATATTAAACTGTTAAAATTATAAATGAATCCATACTAACATCAATTTTATCCATATACGTTTTATTGCCATCGATATCTCGAGTTTTATTTTTCCATTATCTCATCAACTAACTCTGGACAATGCAGATATTTTAAAACATTACTGAAGACAAGCTGTGTCTCAAATATATTTTTATTCTCTCTAAATAATATAGTAAAAAGATGTATTTTCAGTCAAGTCTACTTTATTGAACTGTTCGAGCACGATACAAAGTCTACCTTGGTTACTAATACTAGCGCATTACTTTACGTAATTACTGCTTACAAACAGAAAGTAGTGGGAGGGGTGCCTGCAGTAACCACGGATATTAAAAGTCATTTTTCTCTTGTGAAAGCAGATATTGGAAGGTTGGGAATTCCTGTGTACTACCCATATACAGGCTAATATCAGGGTAAAAATAACTCGAAATAACTTGAGTAAAAAATGGATCCTGCTCATTCTTTTTTGGAAACAATTTAAGCAAGTAATGCTTCGTATGAAGAGTGTTAAGTTTTCCTACAAGAGCACGAACAAAAAGTAAAAAGAATTCTTCCGTGGAGATCTAAAAGCCGAGCGAATTTTCTTTCCACCTTGTTGAATAATCCATTTCTTGCTCAAGTGTCCGGTTTATGCTTTATAACCTCATTATTCCGGATTTTTTTTGAAGGAAATACGTATTTGTAAACCACAGGTTACTGGAATCTACGGTCTCATTCCAAAATTGACTAACAGAATTATTCGCACTAATTTAAATATTTAAAGCTGAATTTATGCCAATTTAAAATGTTTTAGCACATTTATTTTAAAGTATGTACATCTATACACACACACATACACACACACACACACACACATATATATTATATATTAATATATATATATATATATATATATATATATATATATATATATATATATATTATTATGCCATTTGATAAAAATTGAACTAATGCTGATAGAACTTAAATTTGGCCTGATGTTAGCCTAATATAGTACTACTCGCGGCACGCATTGTTGTACTATATAAATTTGATACAAATGTCACGTCGATTCAATCATTTTCCCATGTTGATTAAATTTTTGAATTTTTTCGCCGAGTCATTAATGACGGTTAATAGCGGAAATAGAAAGTAGAAATAGAAAGGACAACTAGACCTAAAGATCGATTTTTGCACTAAGTTTTAAGTTTCACGCTGAGAGCTACGATGAAAAGACTTGCACTCAATCAGACAGACATTTTTTTAAAAAACCACTCAAGAGATCCTAAAATCATTTAAAACTGTTGATTCAGGCAAAATCCCCAGTTGGGATTTCTAAGGACAACACATTACTTTCTCTCTGAGTAGTAATGTATTATACCTGCTGCATATATGAGAGAAAGTAAAAATCAAACTAATCTATGAGTAATAAACGTAGCAATAAAATGCATGGAATAAACCTCCTACTCATTTAAATAAAACTCAGCAATAGCTGTAATTCCTGTTTTACAATATCCAATCATTTCCTATTAATCATATTAAGCTGTTTTCAATTTCAAAATTTATAACCTCGTATTAGCCTACTTGGTTTAGGCTACTAATAACATTGAGGCTGTCTACTATTAAACACGAACAATCTACATAAAGGTTTAATTATTTAGATGATTTATTTAAGCTAGCATAATACCAAAGCAATACTGGTTGGTGTTTATGCTGTGGTTATTGAGGCCGTGTGTTTGAGGTTTTTATTAACATTAAATGAATATATAGCTCAATACAAAGGGAGAAGGGAAGGGGGTTTTATTTCGCAAATTTCTCCCTCCGTGAGGTATTTATTCTATCATTTTTCTTGTACCATATTCTTTAACTACAATATTTAAAAAAATATATAAACAATCTGGTACGGGGTACATCAGAACTTTTCCTCATCTTGTCGGATTCCCTAAGCTTATCCTCCCTCCTTCGGACTAGCTTTTCTCGTGAGTCACCCGTGGTGTAGTGGTTAAGGTAAGCGGCCAATACACAGAATGAATGGACTTTAGTCATGGGTTCAATCCCAGCACGGACCTCTAGGATTTTTATGAGAGGGATAAAAATTCAGCGTACCACGTCCTTCAGAAGGGACGTAAAGCCGGTGGTCTCAAGCCTGTGCGTTGTCTGCCTGTGCGTACTCGTTAAAGATCCCTTACCCTAAATGAAACTGGGTATAGGCAAAATTTAGGACCCTCATTGTAGATTCATTATAATACTATACTGTTTCTGCCTTGTAGTTTAAAGTGTGTGGAGGTTTCTTTTAACAGTGAGAGCACGTGTTGTTCCCAGTTTTCACTAGACTATAAGAGTAAGTGAAAATATGTATGATTGCTTGAAAAAGCATGAGAGGAACCATAGAAATTCACGGCTCTTCTGTCTAGATTATATGAAATATACTTACACTTGAAATTAAAAGGAGTAGAACACTATCTTAGGGAGCTGACAAAAAGGACCAACAACGTAGCCTACTTGCCTGGTAGTTACACTACCACTCCCCCCATATTACTACTATCACTAGCTTCGCTCGTCCTCAGAATGTACAATTCATCAAATGTATGCTGCAGCATGTCTTCGAATGTGATCGAAGTATGTCTTCGATCAAGCTTCGCACATCCTCAGATAGTAAATGCATCCGTTTCATTCTCAGAAGTCACCCATACAGCACTGACCACGCTCAATGCTGCTTAATTTTTATGATCCAAAAAAATCATGGATATACTTGTCGTACTGGAACGAAACTTAGTTTGTTTATTTATTACCTAAAGCTATGTACTGGTGCCAAGTTTTATTTTAATTAGATTGTTTCCCGATTTTAACAATTTTTTTTAAATACGTACAAAAATCAATTGATAAAAAATGAACTAATGCTGATATTGAGATGAAACAGCACATGTTAGTCTTATATATGGCTATTTTTCCGCGTGTTATGATTATTTTAACTTTTTGCTAAGGCATTATAGAGGGTTAATGACGCCATTATAAAGATTAGTTTCTGAATAGCTCAACTACAGCGGTAGACTGAATTTTGTACAAAGTTTCATTTCTCTAGCATAAATACAATAGGAGCTACGATGATAACAGACATACACACAACTTTGTGATAACCACTCAGGATGCCTTAAAAACATCTAAAACGGATAATACTAGAGACATCCCGGTTTCGGTTTTTTTTCGTAAACACAATACTTTTCCTTTGTACCTAGGAAAAGTGAAAATTGGTACTGAGAAGCCAAGCGAATTTCCTTAAAAATGCTTGTTTTTTGCTTAACAATCCATTTCTTGTTTAAAAGTGTACTTACGCTATGTTTTTCACTTTTTCTTAATTATAGCGTGGGTATAAAAGAAAAGTACTAAGTATGCAAAAAACCGAAGCCAGGATGTCTTCGGATTTCCTCCGGAAGACCTCCTGAGGAATTTTCTCAATGTTGTCCGTATGTGTGTGTGTTTGTATGTGTGTCTATTATCATCATAGCTCCCAGTGTATTTATGCTAGAGAGTTGAAACTTTGTGCACAAATCAGTCTACCGCTGTTGTTGTGTTATCCGGAGAATAATTCATTATGGCGTCATGAACCCGCAATAATAATTTATAATTTTTTTAAAAAATTAGAAAAATTACCAATTGAGCTTAAATAATATATAATATAAAAAATAATAACATTCATAATACTATATCATTATATTCATAACATTCATATATTATATATTTATATATACAATATCGAGTACTCCCTACTTCAGACTCGCTTTGCTCGTCCATAGACAGCAGTTACATTAGTTTTATTCCCAGTGGTCATCCATCCAGTCACTGATTTCGCTCGATGCTGCTTAACTTTTATGATACAACAAATGTCATGGATATACTTGTTGTATTGAAACGAAACTTTGTATACTTATTTATTACGTAATGGTACTGGTATACACTTTAAGCTTTAAACAAATTTAAGCTCAATTGGATTATTTTCCGATTATTTGCAATTTGCGTATACAAGTCTTTTGATAAAAATGAAACTAATGCTTATAATGTAATGACTCTTAGCACGTATACTGGTTTTATGCATGACTACGTGAGAGCTAAATCTCAAACCGATCGACAAATTTTTCCGCCTTCATAATTTATGAACTATGATAATTCATAAATTATTAAAATGTTTGCCAAGTAATTATTGCGGGGTAATGACGCCATAAAAGTATTTGCTGGTTAGCACAATTAGACTTAAAGATTGATTTTCGCACAAAATGTCAGTAATCCAAATAACAGACACGTGACGTTTGTTATCAAACCCACATGCTGACAGACAAAGACAACTTTGTGATAACCTCTCAGGAGGTCTTTAAACACCTGAAACGGATAATTCCGGTTTCGAATTATTTGCTAAGACAATAATTTTTCTATATACTTACGGTATAAATTAGGAAAAGTAACAAGTATACAAAGTAACATGTATACAAAGTTTAATTTCAATACGGCTTGTATTACGGTTTTTGTCGGATCACTTTTGTTAAGAAGAATCGAGCGTGGTTCGTAGGTGGATGTGTGACCGCTGGGGTTTAATGTGATCTTTCTTGTGTACCGATGACCAGAGCAAGACTGCAGATAAACTAAATGATAAATAAGATGTTTTTTATATTCCGAAGACAAGCGAAGCGAGTCCGAAGCGGTGCTAATGTGCGTAGCAAATAATGAGAGGAAAAGTTCCCAGGTACCTTGTACCAGGTTTTTTACATTAGAAATGTGTGTTTATCTAGGGGCACGGCAGGGCCCCAGCCAAGTCTTGCTTTATAAGGTACAAGTTTCATATTCGAGCCACTGACGAACACCCTTTTCCCGAAGCAATTCGGACCATTTTCTACACCCTTGTATCTTTTGAATGGATAAACCTAGAATCTTTTAATTTTGTTGACGCAAAGGTCATATCAAAGCAATATTACTTAGCAATATTACAAGTCTTGCGTAAAAAGTTATGATATCATAGTTTACGCCAATTCTATTCATTTGCTTTTTTCATACATCTTGAGAGATATAGATGTTTATTAATTATCCGCAACGTATGCGCTCAAAAGCCTTACAAAATTTAACAGTAAAGAAATTTCTGACTTGGCAAGAACGCTAAATAACGAAATTAGTAATAGAATAAATTAATAGGTAATACCTATTTAGAAAAAAAACTTTCAATATTAATTTGCGAAACAAATTCATGATTAAGTAATTTTACCTCTGCTTGCTACGCTCGTTCTCCTTGCTTCAGACTCGCTTCGCTTTTCCTCAGAGAGTAAATTCATCCACTTTATTCTCAGCAGTCACCTATCTAGGGACAGACTGACGCTGCTGCAAATTTTATTTTGCTGACACTTCGATTATAACATCTAACTCTGCCCAACTCAGTTGGTAAGAAGGGGGTGGGTATTTCAGGTACAACCAGTTCTTACCTGTGGTGAAAATACTTGCCAAAAGTTCTAAAACCTGCAACGAATTAATGAGCGCCACCTCATTCAGAAATGAAATTAAATTATACCCTAGATGGTGTCTCCTAATAGTGAAGCATGAAATAGGATAGGGTAATAACCTGGTGAATGAGGAAGTCCAGGGGGGGTGAATATTTTCTAAACAAGTATGAGTCAGTCTTCCCCAGACCAAACTCAGGACACCTATTCCACCAAGAAGTTGGTCACTGGTCCAGTGTTTGTTTGAGATAAGTACAGAATACAAACACAACCATCAACTCAGGGTGAATAGTCTATGAGGCTGGTCCCTAGAATACTGACTCATGCCAGGTAGAATATGAACAGTAAGGTAAGTTTTGATGAAAATATGTTTCAGGGTCCAGGACAGTATTCCCAGTAACCAATCAGCTCTGAGTAAGCACTTATGGTATCCACCTCAAGTTTATGATAATGGAGGTGAAGTACCTGGAAGTGCTTCCTTTGAGATGATTGATTCAGGTCAATATGGTCCTGAGGACAGTCCCTGATACAGATTATTGAATAATGATAAGCCAAGACTAATTTGCTGAGCTTGAATAAAAGAATATCTTATGTATTGAGTTTTATGTACAAGTCCTCCTTTTAAAGGGGGGTAGACTTTTGTCTTGCCCAGTCCAACTTTGATTCTCAAAGAAGTAAATATTTCTGTAAGACAGATAAATAAGTATTCTGTGGCCCTAGCTAGATACATATGTCCCTAAGTTGCTTAAGCCTTGGGCCCCATTACAATATCTCCTACTGACAGTCATCTGTCAGCCTAATATTAAAACTGGGCTTACAAACTAAAATTAGTAAGTATGATCTACTCCGATCATATAAATAAAATAAAAGATGATTTTCTGGTTGATGGTTAGGTGAAGGTGAGGTAGGTTTAGGTTCGAGCCACTAAAGCCAACTTCGACTTACAGCGACAGACAAAATAGACAGACACCAAATAAAAGTTTGATTGAACCTGTTTTTTAATTGTTTAAATTTCCTTTGACTAATGAATTGCCAAACATCCAGATAATCACAAGGCTTCGTTCATGACAGGCTGACGCCGGTCATGTACATTTGACAGAATAGTCCACAGCACAGTCAAACAGCGACCAATTGAGAGTTTATCTCTTATATCTCCACCACAGGTGAACAGGACGCAACTTAATCCCCAAAGGTAACTATACTTGACTAACTGACTTAAAAAAACACTCCAAAACTTGACTTTAAAACGTGCTTTACGTACGCCACTTTCAGACAGCCTAACCTAGCCTATCGTAACCTTCCCTAACCGAAAAGCAAACGACAAAATAAAGAAAATGAAAATTACCACCAAAACTAATAAAACTATTCTTAATAAAAGAACCTAATAAACCAATTAAAGAAAATCAAATATAATAAGAAAACCAAGAACCTTCTACGACAACCTAAAGTAGACGCCCCCGGCGCCCCCTAAAACTCAAGTAGCTCCGCGCAATTCAAATGACAAAATTACTCAGCGAAGTACAAATTCAAATAAAACTAAATCACTTCTAATTTTCTGAAATAAAATTATAAAATAAGTGATTAATAAATAAAATAATCTGTTACACGATATTTTTCAGACACTTTGAAATTTCGCTGCGTTTTTTAATAAAAAATTAAGGAAAACACCATTCTGCGAATTAAAATCAGTTTAACCTAGCTTAATTAATAAAAGAAATTAATTCCTAATATTAATGATAAAATTATAAATAAAATCTGTTTATTTAAAATCCATTTACACCAAATTGTATTGTCCTTCTCGTTATTTGTTCTGTTTATTATTTTTTAATACGAATACATAAAACCTTTCTTTTGTTATGCTTGTAACAATACGAAATAACTTGTAAATAAGTGTTGTGCAATTCTAAAAATTCAAAGAATTTTTCTTAATGATGGAATTTCTATTTTATAATAATTTGGAAAAAATAATTTTCTTGTTATAATTTTCTGGGAAAAGTTATTCGGAAACTCGTTAGAAAGAAAGTTTTTATAGGAAGTTAATTAATCTGTTGTTTGAGAGTTTGTTATTACTTGGCCAACAAACTTATAAACAAACGTCATTTGTCATGACTTTTAGTTACGGATTTTTTTTCAAGTATTTTATGGGTCACAACATCAGTTGACTGAGTTAAAGAAACAAAAAAAATGTTATAACAAATGATAAGGAACAAAATGTTTTTTTATCATTTGATTTGTTGCACCTTATCAATTAAAACTTAAAGTTTAATGATTTCCAAAGAAATTCTATATCCATGACACTCAGGTACAACCACAAGATTAGTTATATTCCCAAAAAATAACATTTAAATCGGCCGCGGTCATTTAAAAATTATGAGATTGGGGTCATGTCATGGAATCATGGTTGGGGTCTGTCATGGAATCATGGTTTGGGTCTGTCATGGAAGGGAGAAGAAGGGATAATCACCTGATAATCAGTTACTTTGCCACGTGCCAGCTTTTCCAGTCTCGATTTTTCTTATTTTGGTATTTTTATAACAAAACCTGAACTATTGCCCAAAATCGAACACCAAAGGTAATTTGGATAACTTGACTCATACCTTTACCGACTTAGGAGTTTTTACTAACGAAAACACAACCATTGGGTTCAACAACCTTTGGGTGTTAACCCAGAGCCATAACAATAGAGTATTTTTATTTTTCCAAAAAAGAAAAATTTGCTCATAAAATGATTAAATGTGTTTAAAAAATATATTAAGCTGTTAACGAAAATATTTAATTTAATTTTAAATAGTCGAAATAAGCATTTAAAGAAGAGGAGAGGGGGAATGGGTGAAAGAGTGGGATGAAAACTGAATGTTCTAAAGGTTGGGTCGTTTAACGTACAGATAGGAGTTTTAGTTTGAAATATCGTAAGGTCAACAGTTGCTTACAGTTCAATAGAATGTAAAGAAGACTGAAACATATAAATTCCGTGTTCCAGGTAATACAATGCCTAAGGAACGTGATGACTACAGCTGTCAGTATCATCCTTTTGACAGTATAGAATAAACTCTTATGAGTGTTGCTCTAGTGAATATTTTACTTTACGGCGGTATTCTTACGCCTGACGTCACACAAGCAGTCGAGACCATCTTCCTGCCAAAAGAACAAGTTTAAATATATTTTTAGTTTTTTGATGCATCATCAAGAGTTAAGTTAGTAAGTTTTTTCATTCTAACATTTTACAGGGTGTTCTTTTATAGGACGTACTTAAAGATTATTCAATAAAAAAATGTGCAAATACTCTATTATGGTTTGCTAAACTTTAAAAAACAATTTCTTGTTACTATTAAGACTAATTTCTTTCTAAATTCATGATAAATGATCCGATTTGGATTGGGTCTTCACCTAGACTTGTTATTTGATGCCCTTGTTAATATGAAAGCATGAGAAAGGTTTTTCGCTGCTTAATTTTTTGAGATATGATCAAGAAACATTTTTTTGGGATCATTGTTCATAGCCAACTAAACTCTTAAAACAAGCCCTATAATTTTAAGATATGATATTTTTCATAAGGAAAAACTCAGCAGCTTATGTAAAAGCAATTTTACCCAACTTTTTCTTACTTTGTGCAAATTCAGGTCATACAGATGAAAAGTCAGAAAATTTAAACATGAAAAGTCTACTAAGATGAAAATTAGTTGAAAAATGTCAGATGTTAAACTGCGTAGACTATCGCGGTTATTGTCATGAAGATTTAGGTCTTCCGGTGGTGACCGCGTCAATGTAGATGACGAATCCTTCATAATCTATTAATGGCTATATTAGTAAAGGGATATTGAGATAGAAAGAAAAAATACGGGCCTTCGGCCCGTAGCCGCTACGCGGTCTCGGCGCTTCGCGCCTCGTCCGCTCCGCGGCGTCGGCCCACCGGTCCGCTTCGCGGCCACATTGTTGTTGTTTTGTATTATGTATGGTTTCATTATCGTTTCTTGTTACATGGCATTTTGCCACGTATTTAGCGAATTTTCACAGCGTTCAGGCTTTCTCACAAATTTGATTTTCTTAATCCTCTATTATTAATAGTAAGCAATGATATTACGGTTAACAAGCAATATAAGAAAATAATAAGTATATTTAAATACATAACTAATACGTTTTTTATAGAGGTATAAAGAATACAAGAAAAAAATCCACACGTTGCAACTGTTGGAGTAACCTTGTATAAAGGGTAAGAAAAGATTATAGTTTCATCTTTCATCAGTTTTAGTTATCGTCCACCATCCAAAAGGGTATTAACTCTTACATACATTTATGATTGTTTATGCAATTTAAAGAAAAATGTCAAATTTTTTTCGTAAACAAATTGTTTATTTTGAAACAAATCTTTAGGTTGAAAAAAATATATTCATGATTTTTTAAAATAAAAATACCGTTTTCGCCACTTAGGATTGTCCGATTCAGCTGAAACCGGTCGCAATCGTTTTAGAATGACATCGACCATATAAAGACTACTTCGAGGTTCTTCCTCTTTACAGGCCTGCTTAGCTCGGCGTGGATCAGTGGAAGCCATTTTTGTCCTGTCTCTCTGGGACAGTAGGCTTACCAGGATGGAGCAAGAGGTAGGGGCCCCTCTTTTATACTATATCCCCACCCTTTAACACTACTGAACCCAAGATATATCGTACGAGTCTTTGACCTAGACGTATAAAAGATTATATATATATGTATACCGTTTGCTCCATTTGTGATGGTTCGATTGAGCTGAAATTGGTCTTAATCGATTCAGCTAGCCGTCTACCTAAATACGAAATACCTTGTTTTAAAGCAATTTCAAGTTTCAAAAAAAAATTTTCATGACGTCATAACTTTGATTGATGACGTCATATTTTTTTATAAACAATACGCCTCGTAACCTCCGCAACATCTCGTGATTTGCAAAGTTTCGTTTCAATTTGAGAACGCCTTCAAGAGTTATCGTTCGCCATACGTAAGGGTAGAAACTCTTACATACACACACACACACACACACACACACACAACACTATATATATATATATATATATATATATATATATATATATTTATATATATATATATATATATAATTTATATATATATATTTATATATATATATATATATATATATATATATATATATATATAATATTATATATATATATATATATATATATATATAAACTTTTTTGGGACATATATTTTGTTATCAGGAGCCAATAGGAACGATTCCGCTCACTCCCACCCTCAACTTCCGCATCGAACAACCTCATAAGCGTCATTTTCATAATGAAAATTCGCTAATATGTATTAATTATTAAACTATTTTCCGAGTCTCCAATTTTAAACACTAATTTGATTTACTCAAAGAAAATTCTTTTTCAAATAAGTTAACATTTTTTTGAACAGTAAATCATTTTTTATTTAAACAAAAAGAACTTTGAAGAATTTTTTGTGGTTACATCAGAAGATATTTTTTAAAACCTTATTTTTCAACACTCAAAAAAGTATTGTTTCTTTGCAAAATGTTGCTTAAATATTTCCTTGTGGACTTTTCCCAGTTTAAACTGGCTTTAACTTAATTTTACCCGTTCTCAATTTTCTTTTTACATTTTTCTTCTTAATTTCTTTTCCTTGTTCAAAGCTTTTGTTTAAGTTTTTTTAGTCGGTTTCTTTGCTGTTTTTTGTGGTTGTGTTTATTGGTTATTTAAAAAAAGAATAAATAAGTATTTAAAGAGCCGTTTAAAATATATTGCAACGATATTTTAAAGAAGCATCTTTTCCATTTAAGGAGAAACTGTATTACTAAGTTATTTATCAAAGTTTCTTGTATTCTCTTTTAACATTCTTAGCCTATTCCTCTTTTCTGGTTTACTAATACTATAAGGCTATTCTGATATAATTGGGGGAAAAATTCACAAAAACAAACTGAGATAACTAGAGAGATAACTTTTAGTTATCTCTTGTTGAGATAACTAAAAGTCTCTATTCATACCAAAGCCTAATATGGGAACTTCAATTTAAGATTTAATTATGCCAAATTTAAGCCCAGTTTAAACTTAATTGGTGATAAAACTAGGGCTTAGTTTCAAAAACACGGCTTAAAATTGCGAGTTTTAAAGTCACTTTTTTAATGCACAACTTTAAAAACTGCGTATGTTAAGGTTCAATCACAATAATCCGGATGTGTGTGTAGCGGCGATTGCGATGCGGAAAATGATGATTCCACAACGCTACAGCCACTAAAACCCGGACATCCAATACTCTGATCCTAGTGCCACATTTTATGATTTTTTGAAATTTTCGTTGAATCATTATTGCGAGTCAATGACGTCATAAACAAAAATTTTTCCGAATAGCTCAACTACAGCAGTAGACTGATTTTGGTACGCAGTTGCAATTCTCTAGCATTAATACGCTGGGCACTACGATGATAACAGACACACACACATACAGACAAACAACTTTATGAAAACCACTCAGGAGGCCTTTAAAACACGTTAAACGGATAATTCTGGTTTCATCCCGGTTTTGGCTTTTTTCGCAAACACAATAATTTTCTATTCGCGATTCAAAGAGATTGTAAGGTTGGCAATACCAATGGCGGGAAAACGAAAGGGTGATCAAATTTTTTTTTATCATAGGATTAGCATGGGAGCCGTTGAATTCTTCTTTTATTCCTTTATTGTTTGTTAATTTGTGATAAATGAGGTAAAAACTAATAGAACGACCATCGGTACTAAAAAAAATGGCCAATATTTCATAGATAAATACTTCGATTATTCCAGGATTTCAAATATAGAATCAGGCTCTTATCACTACAGACTTGGATTTGTCCGATTTAACCAAGAAATAATAAAACGTAAACGGATAATTTAAACAAACATTTTACAAAAACATGAATTTATTGAGTTATTTATTATTTTAGTGTGTAAATAAAATTGATTGATAAATTAAAACACCATTACGGTGAAAATCGGCTTGTTATCAGTTAATTTAAATACCTGTAACAACTAATTTAAACAATTTAATGCAATTAAAAGGTAATTTTGTGTGTTTGTGTAAACTAAAACTATTTAAAAGTAACATTAATTAACAATATTAAAATAAAACACTATATTTCATTTGCAACATCTTATCACTTAATTTAAATACTCGTGACAACCCATTAAAACCCTATTTTTTAACGAAATAGTGATTCGACTGAGTTCATACGCCCTAAAATTAATTAAATAAAAGCACTTTGATAAAAAATTTAAAGAAATAATCGTCACAAATAAGAAAAACCAAAAAACTCCCATAAGGACTTTAACAACGATCACCCTTTCGTTATCAATTTCTTATCAGCGACGGTGGCGCTGCTACGGACTTTGAATCGCAAATATGCCTACACATTAAATGAGGAAAAATAAAAAATAAGTTTTAACCTATAATGAGATTTCATAAGTTTTTGAAAACACGTTCATCAAGCAATTGTAGAATCAGTTCTTAAAAAATTACCGATGATATCTTGTTCTATCCCCGCCTGATAATGCTCTATTAGAATGTCTGGGTCACAAATGCATTAATTTAAACTTAAAACTGTCTGTATCGCACGATACATATTAACTAATGTTGGTATTAACATATGTATTTCAGTCATGTTAATTAATAATTATTATTCACAGGTCAAATAGATAAATTTCAACACAACGTGTAATTTAATGCTTATTAATTAGTAATATTCCTACATAACTAGATAATACAGCTGTTACATAGATTATAATAAATTTCATTCCTATAACTTTCAAATTCAAACCAATAACTATATGTTGTGGTTTCCCAGACTATCGCGGAACACTTTTAACTGCTAGAATATAGATTGATTCGGGCAATTAATAAGACACTTTGTGGCTGGGGTGACTATTTGGAAGATCGGTATAGCTAGTGTTCGTTTATGTTTGTTAAAAGAGCCATAAAATTTTTTTTCTGTAATATATTGACGGCATTAGCCGACATTTAACATAAGAAAGTATCCAGAATACGCACTGTGAGGACTATTAATAAATATTAATAAACACTGATACCTATATAAGTAGATACTTAGATGTATTGATGTTAGATTATCGAAAGTGTAGAGTGCAAGATATTATAACTATAACTTCCACAAATGAAATATAGAGGCATAGCAACAGGTAACCTATAGAGGTAATTGAGAATCTTATACTCTAAACTAGAACATGGATATGAACCAGCACATGGCGAACAAACCTGCTCATGGCCCAGCCTTGAGACCTTCTCCGGTCCCAGCATTGAGGCATATTAACTCTGATCTGGTCCAAGCATTGAGATCTACTCCGGTCCCATCATTGAGACTTGCTCTGGTCCCAAAATTGAGACCTACTCCAGTCATAGCATTGAGACCTGCTCTGGTCCCTACTTTGAGACAATGATAATCAATGAGGAGTTGGGAGATTAAATCTATTATAAATTATGAAATTTTAATTTGATTTACCTACTCAAAGTATTTATTGTCCGATTTTTCTTCTTCTGCTGTCTTTTACAACTAACAATTTAGCAGAGCAGCAGGATTAAGATAGAGAGGAGAGATTTGACCTCTTAATATGTCTGCTGTTTTGTTAGGGCTTAAACAACACAATGACTTATATAAGTTGACGGTTGCTAGGCCATTTTTCTATTGAGGGACTTTACATTCATTCCTTTTTGATTCACTTCTCCTATTGTTAGTACTTAATATTATAAGACAGCCGCCTTCGTGGTTCAGGTCGTTAGAACGTCAGTCTAGATGGAAGTCTGGGGTTTGAATCCCAGATTACACTCTTAGTTTATATTAAACTAATTTTTAATTAAATTATCACCAACTTTAGATTGAATTTTGAGCGTTACAGTTTACTCTACCCCATGAGGTTGTTTTAACTAATAATTTTTTTACAATGTGGATTGTGTTCAATATATTGTGTCAAATATTCATGTTTTGAAAAACTCGGTAGTGTCAAATGATATGAGTTGTGTTTATTATCACTCTAATCTCTAATTGCTCATGTGTTTTTATTATTACTATTATTATTAGACGGAACTAGTTAAAATAAAACACTTACTTGCTATTGTGTTTTGTTTTGAATCTGCATAATCAGAATGCCTTGCGTGATGGCCAAGGTAGGCAGGTATGGTGGATAAGCAGGTTAGCTTCAATTCACCAATATGCTCGGCACCTATTTCTAAACCAAGCTGCGCAGTGCGAACTCCTTCAGAGCCTCGGTACATTTTAACTTTCCAGTCTTCCACCTGCCAACAAATATTGTATCAAAGTTTAATAATATTTTATATTGTATTATTCGATGGATGAGTTTATGGTCAAATGCATCTCGGGGGCATTTAGGTGAACTAGAAAATGACACATCGGACACGTTGCTTCTCAGAGAAGTCTACTTTTAACTAGAGTATTATTAATGATTATTACAAGCTTAATTTAATTTATTTAATTGTAATTGATTATTACAAGATTAATTTAATTTATTTAATTTTAATTTCATTTTAAATTAAATTAAATGGTTTAACAAGATTTAATGGTTTTAGTGCAATTCTAGCTTTCCTATGGCGTCATAAGATATCTTGTCTGTTATAAAAACATCGTCTTCGGACTATAACCTTACCAGAAAGCTACTACCAAATACAAACCTCTAAATATACATACATGCTGTTCCTTATAGAATACGTAATGAATTCCTCTTTTTATTTTGTTTTTCCAAGGTTGGTAACACAGATAAAAACATCGCGTCACGTTTTTTCTTTTAATGGATCGTTAAAATAATTTCCCTGTTTTTACTATAAATATACTTTTTCTTCAGCTTTACATAATTCATTAAAGGATAAAATTCCTTTAAAATGACTAGCATACGTGTAATTAACAAGATTTTATGAAAACAACAAGTATACGCGAAATTTAAATTAAACTAATTGTGTGAAACACTTTAAAACTAAAATGGTTAAAATAATTTTCCTGTGTTATTATTGATACAATTTTAATTTTTGTTGGCATAATACGTTAGATTAATACTTGGAATTTAAAAGTATGTTATTCATAATAAAAATAAGAGGCCCGCTTCGCGGCCATATTGTTGTCCTATATCAGTTTATAAGTGCCCTTTGCTGGCTTTATTTGAGCCAACCGAGTTAATGGCTACTAGGGTACGTGTCCTCCCAAAGTTGTTTTATGTACCAAGTTTAGATTAAACTTAAAAAATATTAAGATTAAAAATATTAATTCAGGCAGGAGATAGATAAAGAATATAATAATTATAGAATGTTGGAAGGTATACGACAAGGATCTTGAATAAAAGGGATGACAACCTTGCTACATAACTATACTACATAACCGGCTTGTATACCATTTCCGGGACCTAAATAATGGTGTCCAGGGAGAACAAAATCAAAAGGCATACTAACATAATAACAGCGCCGATAACCTATTTATTCATACCCCTCTCACTTTCCAATACTGGGAGCTTGTCCCAAACATTTGCTGTTTGACTCGGCGCGCTGAATCTGACACAGCGCCTTGCCGCGTAAAGGGCGCGGGTGCTGGGGGGTCAAACATAAAATGTTTGAAAATGTCCCCGGGTGCATCCCTCGTCCTCAGACAGAAAATGGATTCGTATTATTCCCAGCGGTAACCAATCAAGCTCACTCGATGGTTGTTGGAACTATTATGATTGAACAAAGACCGTAGAAATACTTATTGAAACGAAACTAAGTATACCAAAGGGATATACTTGTAATAAATTTCAACTTCATTGGAGGATTTTCTTTAGTTTTTTTTTAAATAACTGATATAAGTCATACTATAAACATTGACACAGAGGCTGATGCTGAAATGAACCTTAGTACATAGTTTGTCTCATATATGACAAGATGTGAGTTAAATTTAATATCGATCACAAATTATTCCGAGATTTTTTTCGAAATTTTTGCTGTCATTGATGCGGGTTAAAGACGTTATCAAAATTTATTTACCGGACAGCACAACTAGATATAAAGTTTGTATAAAATTTTAATTTTCTACCATAAATACGCTGGGCGATTTGATGATCACAAACACACATACAGACAACTTGGTGGAACCACTCACAAAGTCTTCAAAAACACCTAAATCGGATAATTCGTGCAGCAACCCAGTTTAGGATTTTTTTTGCAAACACAATAGTTTTCCTATATAACTACGGTATAAATAAGGAAAAGTAAAAATTCATAAATTGTGAAAATTTCTAGTACTGACACCAAATGTGTGACGTACAGTATCAAGTGACGTCATATAAGATATTTTTAACAAAATTTACACTATCAATTGTTAACATCCTTCACGTAGGATCCTTAGTTTTCTGAGAAACATCCCTTGCTCGGTTATCTCCCGCTGCAGAGCTGTTTGTTTGTTAACATATTTATGTTATTTTCTTCTATAGCATGGAGCAAGTGTGAACTTTTTTTCATACATAAGTCAGGGAATACACGTTTATATAAATATATATGTATGTCATGTGTATATGCATATTACAATAGAAGGGTTTTATTATGAAAATATATTCAGAGAAGGTTACTTTCAGAAAGTAAGGTTTCCTTAAAAGAATTAACAAGTTTATGCTACTCTAATGTATTTAACAAGGCTTAAATACAGTTTTTACTTTAATACTTTTTCTTTTCTTGGAAAAAAAATAAGCTTCGTTTGTTAGCATAAAAAAGTTAAGTAAAGATGAAATAAATTTGAAAATGACCGAGTAATAAAATATATAAACAAATACACATAATGGACAGTAAAATATTTATAGTAGTCGATCTTTCCCAATTCGGGAGCTAAGAAATACAGATTTAAGAATGATATTTGTTTAAATTCTTTCCCAATCGTCCATTATTCTTCGAAAACGTCAATTATTCTTCGTATACGTCTATTGTTCTTCGAATACGTCTGTGTTGGCTACACACTTTAAACTAGTTAGTAGAGGCTAAAAACACGTAATTAAATCAACCGATAATAGATTTATAATTCAAAAACTAATATGAACAAATCAAGTCAAAATTTGACATAATAAACAAACCAATACATCTTCCACGGCCTCGCTTTGATGGTTTGGGAGATTTTAGCTGCCCTGATCGGCTGCTAACAGAAGTATAAGCTTGTGCACGGGTCGCCGAAAAACTCCGGAATTAGTTCTTACATCCACAACCCGTACTTTTCCGTCACGTCCAGGATAAACTTCAATAACTTGTCCCATAGGCCAGAGGTTTCTAGGGCTGTTATGATCGGCAATAATAACAACATCGCTGATGGCAAGATTTGTTTTTGATTTGTGCCATTTTTTCTGTTTGTCAAGGTTGGTAAATATTCCTTAAGCCAGCGACGCCAAAATCCATCAGCGTAATGTTGGGCTATTCTCCACATTTTTCGATGATGAAGGTCGTCATCAGTAAACACTCCTGGCGCAACTACATGGTAATCTTTTCCAATAAAGTGATTTGGTGTAAGGCTTTCTTCATCACGATGGTCTGATGAGACATAAGTAAGCGGATGGCTGTTTACAGTGTATTCGGCTTCCGCTAAAAAAGTTTGAAGCACTTCTTCCTTAGGGCATTGCTCAAGAATAGCTTTTAGAGCAACCTTTACAAAACGAACCATTCTCTCCCATGCGCCACCCGTATGAGGAGCAGCTGGCGGATTAAATGACCATTCTATATGACGGACTGTACAGAATTGATGGATTTCTGTTTGATTTAAGACATTAAGTGCATCTTTCATTTCTCTCTCTGCTCCACGTAGATTGGTGCCGTTGTCAGAGTACAGCTGCCTTGGAGACCCTCTTCTGCAAATAAATCGACGAATGGCCATTATTGCTGAATCAGTAGTCAGTGACGCTGCAAGTTCTAGATGTACCGCTCTTGTAGTCATGCATGTGAATAGAACACCATACCTTTTTCTCTTCGTCTTCCTATTTTAACCATCATCGGTCCAAAATAATCAACTCCTGTTACAATAAATTACTTGCGGTGTTATTCTACACTGAGGTAAATTTCCCTCAATTTGGTCGACACATCCTGCCTTCCTTCTTTTACAAGGAATGCAAGAACTCTGACATTTTCTAACCGCGTTTCCGTTCAGAATCCAGTGTGCTACGTAAATCGTTCAGTAATTGCTCGCGTCCCTGGTGATGATTACGTTCGTGGTAGTGTTTAATTAAAAAGGTTTGTGAGTAGTGTTTTCCATCTAAAATAATTGGTCGTCTGGTGCGCAAAGGGCTTTCATTTTCAGCATTTTCTAAACGTCCTTGTAAGTACAGAATGCCATTTTCTAGAATAGGATTTAATTTGTATATTCTACTTGATGTTTTAATAGGGCTTTTCTTCTCTAAACTATCTATTTCGTTTGAAAAACACTCGTACTGAGCTTGTTTTATTACTAAAATTTCTGATTTTTCAAATTCTTCTACGGAGATTTCTATATCAACTCTCTTGTTCTGTGATCTAAATTTGTCTTTACATGCTTCAATAAATTTAACACCCGGGCAACACATCCGACAACACGTAAGTACTTTGTAAAACATTCAAAATTGAGTAAGTTTCCATGTTGATTTATAACTCTATCTCCTTCTTCTCCAACAAGTATCATAGCATTTTCTTTCTTTGTTTCGCAATCTCTTTCATTGTTTGTCTCGACTATGCTTAAAGGCCATGTGTCCTTAGGTTGTTTTAGGAATTGATGCCCAGTTAACCAGTAATCTGCCTTTTCTAGGCTCCACTGTCCTCGGGTTGCTTCATCGGCTACATTAAAAAATGTTGAGATCCAGTTCCAGTCTTCTTTTCGGGTTAGTTCATTAATTTCCCCCACTCTATTTTTTTTTTTTTTTTATTAAACATATCCTTTATTTACAAAATATTTTTCGTACATTATTATTTTTTAATATAATTTACAAGGATTATCTCTCTACAGAAGGATACTTACGTATCCTTGTGTCGTAGAAGAGAAGTATTTTGTACTGCAGTACTTAGAATCACCATTATTTATTTTAAAGTCTTATAATTATAATTGTTATTTTCTTAAAATATAATTAAATTTTCCTTATTATCTAATTTTTTCTTGTGTTATTATTTATCCCCTATTTATGTTATGTTGTGTCAGTTATCTGATCAGTTTTGTCCGTCTCAAGTTGTTTTTTAAGTAAAATATGTCTAATTTTATTCTTAAAAGTATTTCTTTTATCGGTCTGCTTAATGTCGTGAGGTAAGTCATTCCAAAGTATAATTGCCTGATATAACCACTGTCTCTATGCTGTTGTAGTCTTATACTGAGGTAGTCTATAAAGTTGGTTAGTCTGTGCTCTAGTATTAATGCTGTCGTGATGAATAAGTCTTAGAGAATGTTTTCCGTCGTATATTCTAATTAAACATTGCTGTCGAAACATATTGTCGGTCTTCAGAATAGTCAGTTTGTCAAATAGTGATACTGTATGTTCGTATTTTGTTTAAATGTAATGATCCTTATCAACGCTTTTTGCTGTATCAACACGGTTTCTTTGTAGTTTCGTTTGCAGAGCCCCATGCAAGAATACCATAGCTTATAATAGAATCTACTAAACCATAATATACTGCTCTTAGCTGTTCTGCGAAAGGAATTTCATTTTTATAAAAAATATATCTTAATTTCCTCAATGAGGTTGTCAGTCTGTCGATATTTTTTCCATGTAATAAGTTTATCTATTGTCATTCCAAGGTATTTAGTCGAGTCAACTCTTTGAATATTTGGACAGTTACACGTGTTAGTAGTTTCATCATGGAGGTGGTTATGTAATGTATTCGTGTCTGTGTAGTTGTCCTGTTTCTGTCAATGAAAAGCAAATGTATACTGTTTTTTTTTATATTTAACATAAGTCCGTGTCGATCAGCCATTGTTTGACGAGTCTTAAGTCTTGTTCTGCTACCATACATTCTCTGTGAATGTCTTGTTAGCTGTTAAGTAAACAGTGTCGTCCGCAAAAGCGTAAAGCATTCCGTCAAGTTTTATTTCAAGTAAGTCGTTAGTGAAAAATTAATATAGCAAACTTCCGAGGACACTTCCTTGAGGTATTGAATACTCTGTAGTGAAGCATCTCCGTTATATCATTTTTTAACTTTGTAGACTCTTCTCTGCAGATAGCTAGTGAACCATTAAGCATTGTACCCCTTATACCTATTTTTCTTAATTTTGTAACTAATCTGTTATGAGACACACTGTCGAAGGCTTTCGCCACATCCATGAATACCGCTATCGGTTTGTTTCCTTTGTCAAGTTCATCGGTAATGAATTGACATACTTCCGTTATCGCATCTTGAGTACTTAATCCATTCTAAACCCAAATTGAGCAGATGATAATTTGAAGTTATTTTCTAAAAATTCTACTAGCTTTTTTTTTAACCACTTTTCTATAATTTTTGCGATATTGATATTAAACATATTGGTCGGTATTTGTCACTTCGCTGGGATCACCTGACTTATAAATAAGAAACAATTGTGATTTTAACGCTTCGGGGAATATACCTTTCCTAAGACTAGCTTTGACTAAAATGTATTATTGTTTACGCAAAATTCTAGGTTATCTTTATCATGTCTACAGTATAAAGTCATATTCCAGGTCCAGAGTTACCTCTGAGCTCGGATATGGCAGTATATATGTCTTTGTCTTCAATTGTACAATTTTCTAAGTATAGTTCGTCATCAGTATCGTTTTTATGTTCCGTCGGTCGTTCTCTATATGCGCTACGTTGCTCAGGTTCTTTTATTTTTTTCAGTCATTTTTTTACCTACTTCAGTAAAATGTCTGGCCATGTAATTAGCGGCTTTCAGTTGGATTTTCATTTACATTTATAACCTTGCCATTTTCAGTTTTTTATTTGTTCGATATTTTTGCTTTGCTTTTGTTTCTTAGTGTATATTCTTGTACTATATCCCAACTTTATTGATTTTATTCTCACTGTTTTCTAGTTTCTTTTTGTAATACTCGTTTTTGTTTGTTGTATTAATTTGTTCAGTTTAGTCTTGTATTTTTGTAGTAGTCTTTTAGTTTTTGTTGAATGGTTTGTTCTTTCAGTTTTTTGCTTAGTTTCTCTTTCTTATGCTAGTGATTAATCCGTACGTAATCCATGGTTTTAGCTTAGTATGTTTGGTTTTTTTAACGGTTTCAGTTTCAGTTGCTATCGTAATAGTGATTGTAATTGTTTTATTAAGTTATTAGCAATATCATTTGGACAGACATGTTTAGAATATTATCCCATTTTTTCTTGTTTGTAATAACGTCCTTAACATTTCCTTGTTTAACTTTGTTTAGTTTCATATTTCTTTGGTTTAGGCGCAGTATCCACACTCTCATTTTGCACTATATTTACAGCCAAACTGTAGTGATCTGAGAAGTAAATTAGCCACGAATGTTTTAAATCTTTTCGGTGTTGACTGAATCCAGCTGTATACAATTTTTGAATCGGTCCAAAAGTACTTTTTCCCGATCTTAATATCATGCATCTGCTTACTGTACATGCCAGTTGGGAACCCAGCAGCGCGGCTTGCAGTTCTATGCGCGGAATAGTCATTGGTTTGACTGAGGTCACTCTTGCCTTTGCCATGACGATAGAAGTTGTGATCTGTAACCGATGTGAATCTAAGATAACTAACAGCAGCATAACCCTTTTCGCTCCCATCACAAAAAGTATGCAATTCTACTTCTGATGTTTCTGTAGTATTATAGCCACACCATCTTGGAATTTTAATATTTTTAATTTTTTCTATTTCAGCTGCCCTTAACTGCCACTTCTTATACAAATTTGAGCTAACATTTTCATCCCATTCTATATTCTCACACCAAACCTCCTGCAGCAACATCCTTCCTTGTATGGTAAGTGGTGACAGCAAACCGAGAGGGTCGTAAACAGACATCACAACTTTTAAAACTTATCTTTTACTCGGAGCGGAGCAACAAACTCTGTCTGAAAAACAAGCTAGCCCCAAGACTCTTTCTGAAGTGGGCCAACTCTCAAACTGTATTTCTGCCACTGTTTTGGCACGTAACTCGCTCGGGAGTCCTTCTATTATTTTTGCCGAATTACTTATCCAGTTTCTCATACTAAAGTTTCCTGCTTTGTAGCAACTTATAACCTGACTGACTACCTCAACTGCTTCATTCTCCGTATCATAGCTATCTAGGTAGTCATCCATATACTGCCTCGTGTATATCGGTGTAACTGCTTTAGGAAACATTTCTGCATAAGTATCAGCATTTTTTCTGGTTACATAAATGGCACAGCTAGGTGAGCAAGCCGAACCGAAAATCATTGCCTGCATTTGATACACCTTTGGCTGTGATTTCCTATCTTTTCCCCGCCACAAAAATCTCTGAGCTGCTTGGTCTTCTGGTTTTATTCTTACGCGCAAGAACATTTCTTCTATGTCTCCAACTACTGCAAATCTTTTCTCCCGAAACGGCAATATAACGCCAGGCACTGTATTTAGTAAATCAGGTCCTGTAAGTAAATGATCATTGAACGATACACCATTTGATTTTGCTTTAGCATCGAATACAAACCTAAATTTATCGGGTTTGCTAGGATGCTTGACAGCAAAGTGAGGCAAATACCAAGTTCTACGAGGTTCTATTTTCGCATCTTCATCGCTAAGTATTTTTGCGTATCCTTTTTTTTACAAATCCATCAATCTGCTCGCAGTACTTATCAGCGAAAGCTTCATCCTTGTCCATTTTCTTCTCGATTGAATAAAGTCTACGTAAAGCAAGCAATTTACTTTCTAGTAATCTCATGTCCACGTCCTTCCATAGCAGTCCGATTTCCCAGTGCTTGTTGTCTAATTGTTTACAACTCGAATCCATAATTTTCAATCCTCGTTTATCTTCTGGTGTCAATAGTTTTTCCCCTGAATTTAGCACATTGTCTGCTAAGATGTTCTGGCGTAGCAATTCTTCAATTTCTGAGTCTTCATTGAAGCAGTGATTAATGAATTCAGGATCTACCCGGTCTCTAATATGTGCCATATTACCATGTATAACCCATCCCAGCTTAGTTTTTGATGCAAATGGAGCATTACTTGGGCCTTGTACTACTTCTCGTGCGATTGTGAGATCGATATGCTCTTGCCCTATCAGCAATTTAGGTTTTACATTGTCAAGTTCAATCAGTGGAACCTTTCTAGATGTTTCAACGTCTTGCACATTTTGCAGTATTCACCGAATGACAAGGTAAATTCAAGTTTGCAATAGTCCTTACATTTGCTAAGTTAAATATGGTGTCGTCCAGTTTGCCTTTAATTTGAAGATTTACCTTTTTAGATTTGTTGTCTTGATAGCTAGTGGAGTTAGTCCAAAACATTTTTAATGGGCATGTCGTTCCGCTTACACCAACGGAATCTGCAAGTTCAGCATCTAAAAGACTAACTGTACTTCCTTCATCAAATAAAGCATACACTTCTACGGTTTTCTTAGTGCCTATAATAGTAACTGGGGCAACTCGAAGCAATACACGTTTACCTATAGTTCGAGCTTGTAGTGAGTGCTCAAGTTGATGATGTACACTGTCTTCTTGCCTTTGATCATCCTCGTCCGTATCTTGATTATTTTCATTTTCTTGTGTGTCCTCAAATTCTATATCTTCATCGTCATAAACTTTGTAAATTATACTTATCTCTTTCACTGGGTGTGGCATGCAGCATTGGGTGATGTACCTTTGTACAATCATTTATACCACATCTTTTCTTCATGCGGCATTTACTTACGCTATGAGGTGAGCGATGTAAACACGCAAAGCATATACGATGTGGCTTTGCCCATTCCCACCTTTCATTAACGCTAAGTTCTAGAAACCTTTTGCACTGTTTATTGAATGTGCGTTATCGAGTGAACAGAATGCGCATGACTTTATTTTATTTTTCTCCGTTTTATCTTCACTTTCATTTGTTGCGAAAACGTTTTGTCGATTAGCTTTTAAATATAACTTTCTTTGTTTTGTTTTTCAAATTTCCTAATAGTTCCCGATTCTGAAGAAGTTGATGGTTTGCACATAAGACTTGCTATCGACGCAGCTTCTTCCAGCCACTCAGAAAAATTGAGTAGCGTCGGCAAAGATAGACCTTTATTTCGCACGTTTCTGCCCCATTCAAACTGAAATTGAGTTGGTAATTTAGACAAAAGCTCCTTTAAAAGTGTAGGGTTTGTAACATAAGCGCTTAATTAAGAGATGATGCAGTGGCCGTCATGTTTTGTATAGCCGTTGCATAATTTATTACAGTTTCTGGGTTGTCAGGTTTAACTGGTGGCAATGAACGAGCTTTATTGATCATTGATTCGATTATTACATCTGGTCTTCCAAACCTGGTTTCTAATATACTTAATATTGTACTTAAATTACTAGAGGATACAAATAGAGATTTAACACTTAACATAGCTTTACCTGATAGCGCTTTATACAACCGAACCATATTTCTTCCTCTGTGAACTTACATTTTCTGAAGAGCTTCTGTAAAGTGCAATAAACATCGGCCAATCTTCTGGGTTGCCCGAAAATATGGGTAGCTCACGGCCTAAAATCTTCTTATTTTCTAATTTTTCAGAAGTTTTACTAGCCAGGGCTTGAAAAGCACCGGTAATAGCAGTGGTAAAGTTTGTATTAGTTGATAAGACGATTTAAAATTTTCTTCATTGGGGTTTCTTGCTGCAAATTCTAGTGAATCCACACGCATGTCATCTTTTTCAGATTCTTTTATAATTTGTTTTGAATCATCATTAATTCTATGACAGACCCCAGATGGTTCTTCTACTCTATATGTATAGCTAGCCCTCGCCTTTTCTTCAGGGAAAGGTTCTCTAAGCCATGAGCTTACTTTCTTAATATACGAGTCTTCCTCCATAGCTAACAAAAATTTGTTCGATGACACTTTTGACGAAACAGAACAAGATTTTATTGATGAAGCCTTAAGTGCTGCCTTGGCTTCAATAACCTTTATCTGTCTTTGAGCTATTTCGTTTTGCAACTGAGTTATAGCCTCAAGTTTTTCTAATTCAATTTCTTTCAATTTCCTACTACTCATTGATGAACATTTTGTACTTACCTTTGTATCTGTTTTCCTCTTTTCACTATTTTCTAGAGTCTTTATAATATTAACCATTTCATCTTGACCACTCGGCTGTAAATCAAGATTCTCTTCTTGCAACTTATTAGGTGTTTCTATTACTCTTCTATCTATTAACCTATTTGTTCCCGACTTTTCCTCCTTCTTTTCTATAGATTTAGAAGGATCATATCTACTAGGTGGCTTACCTGCTGTTTTTCCTACTACTTCTCCTCGTCGGACAACTCTTTGAACTCATTTTGAACGATTTATTCACAGCAAAATATTTCGAACAGCGCGGAAGTTCATATAAGTCACGTACTCGAAGGACCAGTAAATGTGTTGGCTACACACTTTAAACTAGTTAGTAGAGGCTAAAAACACGTAATTAAATCAACCGATAATAGTGTCGCGATACCGCGAATTAACACTTAGCAACCATTATTTTATTTTTTATGTTTAACAAATATTGTTTGTATTGGACATGACAGTTATTAAAATATAGAGTGATTCAAGGAAAGACGTTGTCTTGAGTCTTATTATAGTCCATTTCAAGACAAGTGGTAGCAAAGACGTAACGATGAGTTTCAACTCTTTAAGACGGTCTATGATCCTAGCTATTCGTAGACTGAAATCATCTTTTGAAGACGCTGGTAAGTTTCTAAATGAAAATTCTGATAAGTGTCTAAGGAAGGAGGCGTCGGAAATCTGTGTTAAACTCCATAAATACGCTGCCAAGGTCGAAGAGATAAAAAATAACCTTGAGAGACTGGCGGAAGGTAATGAGGAGAAAAGCAGAAAATTTGAAAACAAAGCCGATGAATATGAGGAGCTACTTCTGGATGTCGTAGATATGGAAGCTAGGCTTGAGGTCTATATTTCTTTTACCGAGGAAATGGAGGAGCGGCTACGGGATATTGGTGAGAGTAGTTCTGGTAAGTCTAAGGGTCCTAATGATAAGGTAAACATCCCTGGGGATAATCCAGGCAGATCACCTACGGCTAAACTTCCTAAGCTATTCCTTCCAGTTTTAGCGGTAATATCCTGGAGTGGGATCTTTTGGGGCGCCTTCAAAGTTGCTGTTCATGATATTAACTTTGAAGATGTCACAAAACTTAATTATTTGCTTAGCCTGTTGTCTGGGGACGCAAAAAGATGTGTAGAGGGTTACAGTATATGCTCAAAATTATAAAACAGTTGTCGAAACTTTAACTGATAGGTATGGAGATCAATCTATAAATGTACAAGCTCATTATACTGCATTAAACAACATTCCTAGAGCAGATAACAATACCGTTTCTTTGAGAAGAACTCTAGATAAAATTGAATTGCATTTACGTACTTTGTCGTCTCTCGGAGAGAACGCCGAGGTAATAATCTTATGTGCGTAATATCAAGTAAACTCCCTACTGAAGTTCTTGAAAAACTTTGTGAAAAAAATATTCGCAGTACTAAAGAATTACGCCAAGCTTTCTCACTATTAGTAAAAAATCGCGAAAAAGCCGAATATTTATCAACTGGTTTTAATAATATAAACATTAAATTTGACTCAACTCACATGACAACGGAAGTTTTGGTAGCTTCCGAAAACGTCAAAACAAACAAAAACCCCACTAAGAACGAAAGAGAAAAAAATAGAATCGAATGTATTTTTTGCTACGAATCTCATTGGAGTGACCAGTGCCCAAAATTTAAAAGCATAAGCGAAAGAAAAGAAAAAATTAAAGACCGTTGTTTTATTTGTTTAAAAAAAGGTTCCCATGATAATTGTAAAAATTTAGGCCATGTGTATACTGTAAAGAAAAAAAATAATCACCATCGAAGTTTGTGCCCCAAAAGTTTAAAGAGTATGATTTTGTTAACGTTACGGAAAAATCAAATACAGCAATTAACTTGATAGCGACTGGGGAAGCCGTTGTTATGCAACAGCTTCAGCTGTCATTATAGGTTCTAGTAATAAACTTGTAATGTGAGAATGTTGCTGGACGGAGGAGCTCAGCGAACTTATGTTAGCCAAGCATTGGCTGATCAAATTGGTGCTATTCCAGTAGAAGTGCAGCACTTATCTGTATTTACTTTTGGTAATTCGATAGCTAATGAGATAACCAGTCCGCTCATTGAATTTAAAATTTTGCTCTTAGATGGACAGTATTTAAACGTGAGAGCAAATATAGTTCCAGTCCTTACGGGTAACTTTAAAACGCATACCTTTGATCCAAAATTGTTTGATTCGAAATTTCAAAATGTTGTCCTAGCTGATAAGGGACCCCTCCCAAAATATTGATATTATTCTTGGTAACGATTACTATTGGGATTTAGTTATAGGAGATAGATTAGAAGTTCAACCGGGATTATATCTTTTTGAATCTAAGTTAGTATCTGGCCGATTCAAAGTTCCTTACCCGTCGTCAAAAAGTATCAGTTGTCCAATATTAAATAACGAAATACTACCTGAGTAACAGATAAAGGATCTGTATGCCTTAGAAAATATTGGCGTATCAGACTCGCCGTACAAATTAGACGAAGATGTTGCTACACAAAGCTATTACGCGTCAACTAAATTTGTAAATGGTCGATACGAAGTTCGTTGGCCATGGATAACATTTCCTCCCGATCTCCCGACTAATTACCAACTTGCCTTTAGCCGATTAAAAAATCTTTTAAAACGCTATAACAATGATAAACATTTTTTAAAAACATACGATAGCATCATTCAAGAGCAACTAGAGCTAGGTATTAGAACTTGCGACTGAAAATTTAAAACTGATGCTATTTGGCCCATCATCCAGTATTTAAAGAAATAAAAACGTCCGCATAGTTTATGACGCTTCCGCGAGACAAGCTAGAGGAGATAGTAGTTTAAATGACTGTTTATATAGTGGCCCATTACTGTTAGAAAATTTAACGGGATTGATTTTGAGATTTCGGACCTATAATATTGCTATATCAGCAGATATAGAAAAGGCTTTTTTACAGCTCTCTTTAAACGAAACTGACAGAGATTATGTTAGGTTTTTGTGGATTAAGAATATGGAAAATATCGACTTAAAAAATCTAGCCGATAATTTGATAATCCTGAGATTTCAAAGAGTGCCTTTTGGCGTCATAGCAAGTCCATTTCTATTAAATGTTACTGTTCTAGACCATATACAAAACTCAAACAATAAATATAAGACGATATTAATTAAATCTTTTTACGTAGACAATTTGGTGTGTGGACTTAAAAACAAAAAGGAACTTGAAGATTTTTATTTTGAGACTAAAGAAACGTTTAAATCAGCTGGTATGAATTTAAGACAATGGACATCAAATTCTAAAGAACTATTTGACGTCATATCCGATAATGATAAAGTTCAAAAGAGAGAAATAGAATTGTTAGGGTTGTCATGGGATACCAAAACAGACTGTTTAAGTATTAAAAATAACATTAAGGAAATTCCTAATATTGCAACTAAACGAAGTGTTCTTAAATTATTGGCTTCTATATTTGATCCCTTGGGACTTATGATACCAGCTGTGTTAAGGGCCAAGTTATTTCTTAGACAACTACATGTCAATCAAAATGGATGGGATGATATTATGGAGGAAAGTTTAGAATGGAATGACATTGTAGGAAACTTAGTACAAATACCTAATCTTAAAATTCCACGACTAGTTTTAATACCTAACGAAGAAAATTCTATAGAGATCCATTGTTTTTGTGACGCGTCAGCCGAAGCGTATGCGTGTTGCGTCTATGTCATTACACGAAATTTAGATGTCTGTCAGAGGAACCTTGTTTTTTCTAAAAATAGACTTGCACCGTTGAACAAAAAGAAAATTAGTATTCCACGGTTAGAATTGTTGGGTGTATTATTAGGTGTTAGAAGCACAAACTTCGTATCCAAAGAAATTAATTTAATCGCAGCTAAAATTCATATTTGGACCGATTCTAAATGTGTATTACATTGGATACTTCTGATAAAATTCAACCAGTGTTTAAAAAAATAGATTAAAAGAGATCAAAGCTAATAATTCATTTAGGTACCGAAACCCCGCAGATTTAAGTACTAAACCCAGCCTGAATTCCGGAAATATCATGTCTGGCCATCTTTGGTGGAACGGTCCAGACTTTCTGAAACAAGATCCTGAATTCTGGCCTATTATGACCGATTTTCATGATGAGGACGAAGAAATTCAACAACTCCATTCTAGAGAGATGTCAAATATCTGTCTCTCTGTGCAAGAGAAGAAACTTTTACCCTCACCTTTTGATATCGATTTGAATAAATACTCGACTATTCGATCTTTATTACGAGTAACAGCTTTATGTAAACGATTTATAGATAAAATTCGTGGAAAATCTACTGAACCGTGGCTATTACCGTCTGATTATCAGTGGGCAAGGGCTCAATGGGATCGCTACGCACAAAGTAATTTCACCAATATTAATGATATAACTTAAAACGTCAACTTGACATATTTATAGATACTGATGGCTTAGTTAGATGTAAAGGGCGATTTGTAAATTTAACTTCAGAACCCTTTCCTATCTTATTACCTAAAAACAACCATTATACTACCCTTATAATAAAAGATAACCATAACAAACTTTATCACGCGGGAGTAATGCAAACTTTAGGTAGTATTCGAAAAAAGTATTGGTTACTCCATGGTAGATCAGAAGTATATAAAATTTTAGCCAAATGTATGAATTGTAAAAGACTTTTAGGCGGCCCTTATAGGATGCCCTTAATGCCACCTTTTCCAAAGCAGCGTGTAAATAAGACCACTCCCTTTAGTTATACTGGTTTAGATTACTTTGGACCTCTATATGTAAGGGACCAAGTAAATAATAATAATGAAATAAAGGTGTACGGAGTAATATTTACATGTTTAACAATAAGAGCTGTACATTTAGAGCTTGTACTCGATTTATCAGCAATTCAATTTTCTTACGCCCTTAGACGATTTATTTCTCGTAGAGGCCGACCAACCATGGTTATTTTCTGATAATGCTACTCAGTTCAAAGCTGTGCAATCCGTCATTCGGAAAACTGGGGATATTATAGCTTGGAAGTTTATCACTGAGTTGGCTCCCTGGGAGGGGGGTTTCTATGAGCGTATGATCTCAATGGTAAAATCTAGCTTAAAAAGGACCCTTGGGTGTGCTAGGATAACTTTTACCGAATTAGAAACCGTTCTTACCGAAATAGAAGATGTCATTAATTCAAGACCTCTAACAATATAAATAGAATAGATATCGATAAACCTCTTACCCCTAATAATTTTTTAAGGTCTTTAGAAGGAGGTTCATTTACTCTTGACCATGAAAATGTACCAACCCTCCGCCAAGCTGAAGTTCGAGACCTTTGGACTCTTCATAACGAGTTAGTCGATCAATTTTGGAAATTATGGACAGACATGTACTTACCGAGCTTACGAGAAAGGTATGATTACAAACTTAAACAAACCCGAGTAAGTTCTGGAAGTCCTCAAGTAAACGACTATGTCCTCATCAAATCCAACCTTCCTAGGTTACGCTGGAAGGCCGGGCTTGTTGAAGAATTGGTTTTAGACCCAAGTGGAAACTGTCGATCAGTTCGGGTGCGGCTCGCCAACGGAACCACTCTCCACCGATCAATTTCACACTTGTACCTCTTGAGCTAGAGGCCACTGAGAGAGAAATTATTGAACCAACTACAAGTTCAACATCAACAGAATTACCGGCTCAAATTACTAACACCACTGCGCTCTCAAGAAAACCACGACAAGCAGCCATAGCGGCAAAAGATAAAATTACTAATTGGGCTGCTAATATCCTTGCCTATAGTGTTCTTGATCAAATCTAAACTTCCGCTTCGGAGTGTCGCGATACCGCGAATTAACACTTAGCAACCATTATTTTATTTTTTATGTTTAACAAATATTGTTTGTATTGGACATGACAGTTATTAAAATATAGAGTGATTCAAGGAAGACGTGTCTTGAGTCTTATTATAGTCCATTTTCAAGACAAATAGATTTATAATTCAAAAACTAATATGAACAAATCAAGTCAAAATTTGACATAATAAACAAACCAATACAACGTCTATTGTTCTTCGAATACGTCTATTGTTCTTCGAATACGTCTATTGTTCTTCGAATACGTCTATTGTTCTTCGTATACATCTATTATTTTTCGTCTACGTCTGTTGTTCTTCGTGTGCGTCTATTATTCTTCGAATACGTCTATTATTATTCGTATAGGTCTATCACTATTTGCATATTATTTATGGAAGGGAGTGAAATCCTTTCACGAGGTGTTCTTCAAAAGGGACGCTAAGGCGGTGGCTCCGAGCCTATGCAATGTCAGTGACTCGACAAGATCCCTAACCCTAAATGAAACAGGGTTTTGGCAAATATAGGACCCTCATAGTAAGTTATATTCACGATTCAAAGTCCACCATCAGCGCCACATCGCTGATAAGAATTGGTAACGAAAAGGTGATGGGGGTTTTTTTTACTTGTGACGATTCTTTCTTTCTTTTTTTGTTTCTCTAAGTGCTTTAATTCAATAATTTTAGGGCCTATGAACACAGTAGAATTATTATTCCATTGGAAAATACGGTTTTAATAGGTTGTCACGAGTATTTAAATTGAGTGATAAAAAGGTGAAAATCACAATATAGTGTTTTATTTTATTTATTGTTAATAAATGTTCCTCGTAAATTATTTTAGTTTGCACTATCTTACAAAGTTACCTTTATATGACATTAAATTGTTTATATTAGTTGTAGCAGGTATTTAAATTTACTGATAACTAGCTGATTTTCACCGTGATGGTGTTTTAATTTATTAATTGTTAATCAATTTTATTTACCCACTAAAAATAATTAATAACTCTCTAAATTCACTCTGTTTTGTAAAATGATTGTTTAAATTCTCCGTTTGGTTTTATTATTTCTGGGTTAAATCGGGACAAATCAAGTCTGTAATGAAAAGAGTCTGATTGTATATTTAAAATCCTTGAATTTATATTTTTCATATCCTGGAAACGTTCGATGAATATGTTTAATAACAAAAAACTTTGTGTGGGTTGATAGAAAAATATTTTTAACGAATTGAAAAGAATAAATGAGGCAAGTTATGTTTTTCATAGGATAAAATGCAAATGAATTATAATAAAATACAATATACATGCTTTTATTAGTGTATAAACATGTCTACAGCTAACAAAAAATATACATACTTTAGCCAATCAAAAAAAAAGAAGATAATTCTTGTAAAAACCTTTAGCATGCATAAAATTAGTCACTAGAGGTGAATTCTACCAAAAACGTTCAATATTACTGACAGAGGCAGATGTGACTGACAGAAACAGGTGTTATTAACAAAAACAGATGCTTCGAACGGAGATAAATGTCACTAATAATGAGTAAAGCCGCCAACAAAGGCCGATGCCACTTACAAAGATAGATATCAATACCAGTAACAGATGATACCAACAAAGCCCGATGCCACTTACAAAGACAGTTACCAATATAGCAGTAATAGGTGACAGACACAGATGATACCAACAGAGGCCGATGCCTCTTAAAAAGATAGATATCAATAACAGGAACAGACCTCACTAAATGATTATATGATAACATGTCAAAATTATTACTGGTATCGCTTTCACAACAGAGGGTATTTACCATAAGCACAGAATACTCTTTTGTACTAGTAGCTATCTAGTGTCCTAATTTCGAACACACTATTAGTGTTTTTTGCTTCGATCGTTTGCCTTTCGACTAGAAGATAGTAAAGATTCGTATTGAGATCTTTAGGATTCATATATAAAATGGAATAATTCTTAAGGCACTTCGATGCGGAAGTTCCAAGCCTAATGCTAGTTTAGTTACTATAAATCTTGGTTTAAGTAAAATTCAGGAATTTTCAAGTACGGTTCCTTCAAATAATGCAAATTATCTTAACCTTTAGTCTCAATTGTAGAGAAGTCCGTTTGAGTCAAGTGAAACTCCAGTGGGATATATTTTGTTCTCTACAATGCAAGAAGAAACCACAGCACAGTCACGGCTTCTCTATGGATGACGAAATACTCTAAATTTGAAATTATGAGGAACATAAGAGTTTATCACTTATCTTAGAGAATCAGAAAAATGGACTCTTTGTTGTCATCACTATCACAAAACGTTAATGAGAAAGTATCAACTTACTTAACCCTAAAGGCAATTAAACTCCTTATTAGGACGTTTGAGTCTTGGCCACGATCCAGGCGTGCTAACCTCAACAGGTAGGTTTTTGAACTCCTTTACCGAGAATTACATAACACTTATGGAGGTATTAACAAGTTGTTTATAATAAATAAATTCTTAATAAAGATATTTTTAGTAAACTTGATAATATCAAAGTTAAAATCTTTTCTGTTTCTAAACTAATCAGTGTAAAACCTCGTTAGTAAAGTTTTTTAAAACCCTAGATATTACTTATGAACACGAAAGAGCGGGGTTTCTCACATTTATGTTTGTTTCACACTATGAAACCGATTCTTTAGTTTTCTCACTCTAAAATCAGTTCCTTCTTTAGAGCTACAAGTTAGCTTAACTTTTCCTTATCAGTTTGTGCTCTTACACCGGGGTTTTCTAGAGTTTCCCTAAACAACGAGAAGAGATTTTTTTTCTTAACCTTTGCACCTCTAAACACGTTCCCACCTCATTCTGAGTACATCAGGCATCCTTTTATCTGCCTGAGGCGTTATTTCACTTTAACCTTCGTAGTCTCACAGACGACCCTTTCCACTTTCCACTACCTTCATACCTGTAGATACCAACACTCAATACTAAAAGATACACTTTTGTATTTCCCTCTAAACTTTTTCTCTAACAGTTTTCAAAACTTAAAAGTATTTAAAGTTGCTAGGTTTAAAACTTATAAAGAAAATCCGATTCTAAAATTTTTTGCACCTTAAACTTTTTAAGAAGTAGGATAATTTTTTATTTTTCATCTCACTAAAACTGTTCAAATCTTTAAAGAGCAAGGGCTCTTTAAAAATTTGTTTTTTAAAAACTACTTTTATTGTGAATTGCAGGTTCGGTTATAAAACCTGCAGTTTACACTAATACAGTAAAACTGTTATATTTTATTTTTATAAAATATAACTAATATTTTTATATTCATAATAATAAATAAACATATCATACCTTTACATGGCAGAATATTTTTGTTTTCATCTGTTTGTATCCATACAACAAATTATATGATTAAATAAAAAAAATGATTCTGGCGCGGTAGTCCGCGTGTCGGGCGAATTTTCCTTGGAATGCGTGTTTCCGTACTATTTTTCAATGGAAATGCGAATAACATTAGTGCACACCATTATTTGCACTAGTTCAATGCTCAGTTTTTTTTCTTTTAGGTTTTAGCGCATTTCTTTGAAAATACAGAAAAAATAAGGCATAAGCATTGCTTGATAATTGAGTCTCCACAAGGTATAAAGCATGAACCGGAACCTTAGGCAAGGAATGGAATGTTAAGGACAGAAACACGCATTCCGAAGGAAATTCGCCTGAAAGGCAGACACCGCGCAAGAATTATTTTGTAGTAATAAACTTATATAATGTAAATAAAACGATAATCGTCATCAGGTATCTCTCAAACGGATTTAGGCCACACTCCCGACTTCTCTCCATGACGCCTATACCATTAGCAAAGTTATTATAATCGAAATTCGCTAAAAGAGGCCTTCGGCTTTTTGACCACTCCGCGACCTTGGCGATTCGCGCCTCAGTTGCAACGTGGCGTCAGCGCCGGGGGACTACTTTGCGGTACCCAATAATAATAAGCATTATTTATCATAAATACATTTTTTAACATGTAAAATTTAAAACTAGAGGTCTCCTGTCTCTTGGCCGCAACGTGGCGTGGGCGCTGGGGGCCGCTTCGCATCTACACAGTCGTCCTATATAAGTTCGTCATATTGTTAGTATACATAAGTGGTATACTGTTACAATATAAGCGAATTTTTAAATATATTAGTCAAGAAACATGATTTATTTACATTATATTATATTATATATGTCAATAAAACCAGAAGTAATTCTGATGATGTAATGTAACTTAGTATTTTTATTAACCATACATAAAAGCACGCGTAATAAAAACTTCAGCCCGATCTATCTAAACACTTTTCAAAGGTTTTTTTAGCGAATTTTCATAATGAAAATGACGCTTATGAGGTTGTTCGGATGACGGAAGTTGAGGGTGGGAGTGAGCGGAATCGGTTCCTATTGGCTTCCTGATAACAAAAAAATAAGTCCGAAAAAAATTTATATATATATGTATATATATATATATATATATATATGTATATATATATATATGTATGTAAGAGTTTCTACCCTTTCGTATGGCGAACGATAACTCTCGAAGGCATTCTCAAATTGAAACGAAACTTTGCAAATCGCGAGATGTTGTGGAGGTTACGAGGCCTATTGTTTATAAAAACATTATGACGTCATCAATCAAAGTTATGACGTCATGAAAAAAAAAATTTTGAAACTTGAAAAGGCTTTAAAACAAGGCATTTCGTGTTAGGTAGACAGCTAGCTGAATCGATTAAGACCAATTTCAGCTGAATCGAACCATCACAAATGGCGCAAACAGTATACATATATATATAATGTTGTATATATGTATACGTCCATGTCAAAGACTCGTACGATATCTGTTGGGTTCAGTAGTGTTAGAGGGTGGGGATATAGTATAATTGAAGGGCTTCTACCTCTTGCTCCATCCTGGTAAGCCTGCTGTCCTAGAGAGACAGGACAAAAATGGCTTCCACTAAACCACGGCGAGCAAAGCAGGCCGTAAAGCGGAAGAACCTCGAAGTAGTCTTTATATGGTCGAATTCATTTTAAAACGATTGCGACCGGTTTCAGCTCAATCAGACAATCCTAAGCCTAGATAAACAATATTAACATAGATGGTTCACTCCCGAGTGTAGTAGGAACACTCAATTGACAAGTTTGTGTTTATGATTTAAGTTGGAGGCCTCATCACTAGTCTTGAATAGCGCTAGTAGTAAAAATATATTTGCTCTATTCTCTACTAGATTGTGCTGTAGTATTTGTTTTAAATACAAACAGTTGCCAATCGTTTAGTAAAATAAAATAAAAGTAAACAAAGATCTATGGTATGCTGTAGTATTCGCGATGTATTTTTGTTTTTCAAAAACTTGGGGGCCTCATTACGCGAAGCAGCACCATTGTTTTCTTAAAAAATAACAATAATTAATTTTCAGTGTTTTAGACTTAAGATTTAAATTTACTATCTGAATATAACATATCGGGTTGGCGCAAACGGATAAGTAAAGGAAACAAACAAAAATTGAAACTCTGACATTAGAGGTTCAAATCCAAGGGGGACGACAGAATGGGTGAAGTAAGAGTGAGAGAAATCAATTTTTTTCTCTTTTTACAATTTATACAAAATTCTTATAGAGCTTTCTTGGATCACTCATCCATCGACTCCTCATCATTCTAGCGCTGAAAAGCGGATGGAAAGACTTGATTACCCTCAACAGCTCGTTGTTTGGTTGAATAAAAATAAATAAATAAAAGTGACAGAAATAAAAATATCTGACAGTTTCACGTTGTCACCACTAAACTGTACTACTTGAGCCTCCTGCATCCCATCAACTATTTTTTTTAAATTTTTGAGTGAGCCATCTATGTTAATATTGTTTATCTATGATCCTAAGTGACAGAAACGGTATTTTTATTTAAAAACAAAAGTCATGAATATAGTTTTGTTTATAACGCTTGTTAGTTTTAATCATAGATAAACAATATTAACATAGATGGCTCACTCAAAGATTTAAAAAAAAAAAGTTGGGGATGCAGGAGGTCAAGTAGAACACTCTGGTGGTGACAGCGTGAAACTGTCAGATATTTTTATTAACCAAACACGAGCTGATGGGAGTAATCAAGTCTTTTCCATCCGCTATTCAGCGCTAGAATGATGAGGAGTCGATGGATGAGTGATCCCAAATAAGGTCTATATGAATTTCGTATAAATTGGTAAAAAGTGAAAAAATTTAATTTTTCACTCTTTATTCTTCTCCCATTCCCCCATACTGTTCCCCCTTGGATTCGAACCTCTAATGTCAATGTTGAATTGTTTGTGTTTCCTTAACTTATCCGTTTGCGCCAACCGAGATGTTATATTCAGACAGCAAATTTTAATCTTAAGTCAAAACAATCAAAATAAATTATTCTTATTTTTTTAAGAAAACGATGGTGCTGCTTCGCGTGATGAGGCCCCAAATTTTGGAAACAAAAATACATCGCGAATATTATTGATATATTAGAAGATTATCAAAAGACATATAATGCACATTATGAAATGAAAGGTATAAAATGACGTACAAATCCTAATCAGCTTAACTTAAATAATAATAACAGCTTACTTAAAATGTAACTTTGATTAGAATAAACTTGATTTTCACATATTTTTTAGACTTTAGTGGCTTTTAATAAATTGTTTGACTTAGTTTTTGTAGTTTTTTTTTTTTGGAAAAACGGGGTTACTCGAGCGGTTTTACTC
>JACMZG010000008.1:79315907-79380907 GCA_018340805.1 Microvelia longipes | reverse complement strand
GTAAAATTTTAAACTAAGCAATAATATTTCATTTTTCTGCCTAGTCACATGAATAAGTTTTAAATAATTATATAATTTCGCAACCTGTATACTCATGTTAATAATAACATGTATAAACTTTAATTTAAGAATATTAAATTTTTAATATTGAATTATCTTAGTCATCAATCATGTATATTTATAATCCGATACAAATCTATATATATATATCCTTCATATATGAGTTCACTGTATTTTAAAATTTGATGTGTCCTTTTTTGTTTGCAAAATATTTGACCTTACATCTAAACAAGTATAATTTTCAATGACTTCTGATCAAAATAAGCAATATATATATATATATATATATATATATATATATATATATATATATATATATATATTATATTATATATATATACATACGTATATGTATGTATGACATTTTTGTTTCTCGACTGGGTGTCTCTGGGACACGATAACTTTCGAACAATACCTCGGTCGAAATGAAACTTGGTATAAAAATCAAAATTGTTAATGTCCATATGTAGGTAATATTGTTAATATTGTTTATGAAATATGCGTGACGTCATAGGTTAATGGTATTCAGCGCCGACTCCCTATAAAGACCAAAAGGCCAATGGCCTCACGTTTTAAATTTTACATGATATAAAATATAGTTTGGATAAATAATGCTACGCTGATAACACAGATTGGGATCCAGGTGTAACTATGAAATTTATGTTATACTTGCTTGACTTAATAAACTCAGGCGTACAATAAGGAAGGAGGGCCCGAAGGGGCCATTAACGAGCCGAGGGGCAAATGCCTCGTAAGAGCTACAGGGCAAAGGCCCGTATATATTTTTGATATCAATTCGTTAGTTGGAGGAAAGACAGTAAAAAAATAAGGTAAGAGATGAGTAAAAAGAGGAGTATAACAAACTAAACCCGCATGCTTTTCTCAGCAGTTTGAAAAGCCTTTCAAGTCTACCCTTCCTCCGTATAAAACTTTGCTCCTTGTTTACCAGACGTATCCCGGGTTAAACCTTTCATATCTTTTATGTCAGAAATGAAAATGTATTTTCCATTAACTAGATTTGATTTTTCGTAACTTTTTTAATTAATCAACCCTGGCTGTATTTCTTCATAAGAATTTCTTTTTGAGATATATTTCTAAAAATATGCAATCAAAAGTTTTAACTTATAAAGTTATTTTAGGCATATAGATGGAAGGTTTAATAAATACAAAAAAATCCAATTTAAATACAAGAACATTTTTTTCTGGAATACCATAAATCTTTTATTTACGATACAATAAATTAATATAATATTGATACAATTCGATTTGGCAATTTATTTTCTATTTCTTAGGTTGTATCATTTTTCATCCTGTTTATTTGGAGCAACTGTTATCAAATTTTGACAATCCTGGGCAATTTCTTTTTTATTTTGTGCATTTAATCTCATAATAGCCTGATTATGTGAAGGCATAGTTTTCTCATTTTGAAGATTTCCATTGTGATTTTTTCCCAACTCTTCAGCGTTTACGTTTTTTTTATCGCCTCTTTCTATTACTTGTTTATCAGGTTTATACTTGGCTGAGTAATAATCTCTAACATGTTCAGGTAGATTAGGTAAATCATCAGGTTTCAGAGTCCCAGCAGGTAAATAACCAACTAGTTTCTCGCTGTGTTCTTTCAAAACGTTCAATCTTTCATCCCTTATTAATTTTTTAAATTTTTTCTTTTTAAGATCTTCTTGTTCTTTTATTTTATTTAATTCTTCTTCTTCCAATTTTCGTCGATATCTCCGCTCTTCGATACTCCTCAATAACACTGACTTATAAGCCATCTTCAATCTCCTTCGTTTTGCATCGGTCATTTCTAGACATTTTTTATCTTCTTGATATTTACCAAACTGTTCTTTCATATACGCTTCATCATCAAGTTTCTCTCGACGCAATCTTTCTAACTTATCTTCTAACGATTTAGCAAATGAGTCGGCTAATTCTTTTTTCTTCCGTTGATTTGTTAACCACTCAGCAGCTTGTTTTTCTTGATCTTTTCGCTCGGTTTCCTGCTCACATTTAAGGGCTAACGCGCTCTGTCTTTCTTCTATATGACCCTTTAATTTATCTTTAAAAGTTAAAATAAATAATATAAGAATTAAATTACGATGATTAACCAATATTAAATATTCTAAGAATAATTCAGTATTATGTAATGTCCTTTTTCTAACGTAATATAGGAGGTATTGTTCTGAAATTAAATGGAATGAGGCACAAAATCAAACCATCTAGTTATGTGGTCTGTAGTGGTTTGTAAGGAGATAACTACTTACCGGAACATAGCTATTTATATCCCAGCAAATAGTTACTTACTGGAACTTTAAAGCTCAACCAATCAAGCAATTGGTTCTGCAAAGCAATTCCCTCGTCGGTCTATGCCTTATTATTGACAGTTTTAAGTCATAAGTAAAAAGTCGAATATTAAGAATCAGTGAACGTAAAGAAATAAAATAAAAAAGGTTACAAAAAGATGTAAAGTTAAAAATTTCTAAAATAAGTAATCCATGATAAACAATATTATTGAGGTAGTAAGAAAATTAAAGACTAAAACAGAAATAGAAATTAAGATGTCTTACTAATGGAGGTCCTTATAATCACGGATATAAAAATTAATCAACCAGGGGACATAATTTAACGTTTACCTTCCAACCCTTCTAATGTATAAATAACAAAAAGTGATAGTTTTTTATAGATTTAAGTTAATTAAAGGTTAGGTTAGGTTTAGTTTTAATTACACTTTTTTCACGCTCAAGATGCAAGTTAGAAGAGATTACCACACCTTAAGAGAGAAGAAGAGAATGCAAATATTTAGCCCTAAGTTACAGTAACTGTACACTGATATGTTAAGGTCGATTGGTTGATTAATGCTCAGTCCAGCCAGAACTAAGTTGGTTAGATTTGGAAAGGGTAATTTTAGGTGATGAATAACAATAACAAAACCTATGTTAAAATATTAGCTTTTGAGAAGGAAAATTATACTTGTTCTTCAGACCTTGTCAATTACCTTTTCTTTAAGGTAAAATTTTAACTATAGTAAATTAATATACTTATAAAATGTTTGTTGGACTTTTTTTGTGTTTCCTTCATAACGCTAATTTGTGTTGTTTGAGTATATTATTAAGAAATTTCACTTATAATTCTCTTGTATTTTGTCTGTTCAAGTATATCGTTGATATTTCAATTATGTGAGTTCTCTGTGTAGAATAGACTTAGATGATAGGTCATTTATAAAATGTTGATTTCAGTTTACAAATATTATTAATGTGAGCATCCGAAAAATAATTTTACCATTGATTATAAAAAATACTAATTGATAATTGCTCATAATTTTCGGTGGCCAATCTTAGCTAATGCATAATCAATAAATTAATAATCCTTAACGCAGTTTAACCATCATCTGCATTTAAATATAAAAATAAACCTAACGAGCTATTACCGGTAACCGATAATTAATTGATCTGGTATTTATTTATGTCGAAATCAAATAAAATTCTGAAACGAAATACTAAAATAAACAGCCTGCGTCATGTAGACAATGCAAATATATCCGTAGATATAACGTCCACAATTATCTATAAAAACTTATGCATGGCTATAACTTTCTCAGTAAATCGGTAAAACAGTGGGACTGTCTATAATACTACATAAACTCTGGGTAAAATGCTTTGTGGATCTCATTGATATCCTATAGCAATGGTATAGCACATGGTTATAATCAGTTGACAGTGAGGGAAAATAGTGTTATGGAACAACACTATTTTCAAACAATGAGGTTGATCCGATATGAAATTGTGAGTGTAGATTAATATCATGGACTAACCTCATTGGCTCCTAGGTATTATTTCCTCACCGTGACAACTGTTTATTACCGTGTGTTATTCTATAATTACTGTAAAACCTTTTGGATTACCTTTATCTGGATTCCTTTAAAAATTTTCTAACGGACGTTTCTCTCAAATCTCACCAAAAATGAGTAATCGGTTCGACAAAGGAAAAATGATTTTCCTTTACGAAGGATTTTCCCTTCCTTTGACAAAGGAATATCAATAAACTATGATACTCTTTTGTCCCAAACATATTTGTCAAAGGAATATGAATACACTATGATACTCTTTTGTCCCAAATTTATTTGACAAAAGAATATCAAGACACTATGATACTCTTTTGTCCCAAACCTATTTGTCAAAGGAATATGAATATACTATGATACACTTTTGTCCCAAATTGATTTGACAAAGGAATATCAAGACACTATGATACTCTTTTGTCCCACATTTATTTGACAAAAGAATATCAAGACACTATGATACTCTTTTGTCCCAAACCTATTTGTCAAAGTAATAATAAATGGCCTCGTCTCTATTATGTTTGTTGGTGACATACGATGTACAGATTTCGTTATTTTATATAATTTCTAGTAAGTTTTGAGGGAAATTGTCTGAGGAATCTAGACAAAGGCAATCTAAAAGGTTTCCCAGTAATTAATCAATAGGATCCACTAAATACCGATTTACCAAACTTCTTTCTGCAATGATGCCCATCTTTCCTTGATGCCATATTTTTAGAAAAGTAATCTGCTTAGTTAATAATTATTTGAGGAAAATATTTGGCGTTATTATCATTCATAATTACCTAATGATTCATAAACTATACTTTTTTTCACATCTCGAGAAAGTTGCTCAAGATTCCTTTTCTCTTTATACTCTTGTTCAAATTTTTCTTTACTCTTAATAAATTCCATTATCTTTTCATCCCGTTGTTCATCCATTTCTTTTTCTCTCAAAGTCCAAAGTGCTCTGGCTTTATGGAAATCCTCAATATCTTGTTTATACTTTTCTCTTTTTAATTTCTCTCTAATTTCTTCCAGTTGATTCTCTTCCAGAACAACTCTCATGCTATCCTCCAATAATACTCTTTCTTTCAAAAAGTTTTTATACTCGATTTGCTTTTGTCTGTATTTGTTTAAAATTTGATCTTGAAGTTGCTCTTTGTATTTTCTTTTCTTTTCTATTTCTCTTAGTCGAAGAGTTTCTTCCTCATCTGTTTGACTCTTAATCATTTGGAGACCTTGATCTTGATCATATTGTTTTTCAGACAACAGTCGAGATTTCTTTTGTTCGATTTGGGTTTCTAATTCTTGTCTAACGTAGGCAGCCTCTACTTGTTTCTTAAGGTCTTGTATTTCAGGCGTGTTGAGAATCAGCAATCTATTTTTTGTTTTCCTCAGCTCTTCATCTTTCTCCTCGTCTATTTTAAACAAATCTTCTCCTCCTAGATCATAAATCCTTTTATTGCCTCCCTCTATCTTTTTTTTCGCGTCATTCTCCATAGCTTCTCGGTCTCTACGCTCTCTATGCATAGTTCTTTTTTTCATTATTATAGCTGCTCGTTTGTCCATCTCATCTCTCTTGTACATGAGTTCAATTTTAATTTTCCTCAACTTAGCTGATTTCTTTTGTGATTCGGTCATTTCGTCGAAGTTTTCCTCCATTTTAAACGATTCTGATAACTTATAACTAGAAACAACTAACAATATTAAACATTTCTACATTAAACTATATTTTTTTTATTTACATTGTCATCCATATTCACAGAGACTAATTACGCTCTAATTTCTAAAATATGATTTGTCATTAAATTATGATCTCTCTAACAAACTATTTTTCATGCTTGAATCTTCATATTATGTTTAGATATAAGATTATTAAAATTTTAGATGATTTCCGGATGTCCTAATTTTAGAGTTGGAGATGAAGGTCGGAAAAATAAACTGAGACTTCGTATGTCCGAAAACTTAGTCACTGAAAGTGAAAGCGGTATCACGAATAACGTAAGTGACTAGGGATGAAGTGCTCAGTTCTAGAAGACAGACTTTTACTAGTAGCACTGTAGAGTTTTTACCTTCAGAAAAGGGCTAAAGAATGAGTTTGTGCACACTGACGTCAGGGTTGCTAGAGTTTTTCATTAAGTGTCACTAAAGTGGTCAGAGGAGCTAGTAAGCCTAGATGAACTAAGCACACTGCGAACTAGTAGTCAGCACTAGCCAGAGCGGTGAGCCTAGCCAGAGTGTAGCTGGTCTAGATAATCTAGACACACTGTGAACTAGACGCAGCACTAATCAGAGCGGTGAGTTTGAATAGAGTCTGGTTGGGCTAGATGAACTAGACATACTGTGAACCAGTCATATGCGCCAACATGTACGGAGGGTGTGCTTCCTAGATGATAAAGTGTGCACAAACTCTGAGGTGCATTAGTTGAGTGACGAAGAACGCTAATTTGACGACCTTAAGAGTTAAACGTAAAATCAGGAAAAAACAACAGATACTATGGTTTCAGTACTATAAATAGATAAAGAAAAGAATGAAAAGTTTCTCTATAAATGGAATGGTTGATAAGCTGGAATATTTGATTTACGTCTTCTATAAATTGGAAGCATACCTTCCGTATATAGTGGCACATGTGACTAGTTCACAGTTTGTCTAGTTCATCTTTCCCAACCAGACTCTATTCAAACTCATCGCTCTGGTTAGTGCCCGCGTCTAGTTTACAGTATTTGCCCAGTTAAGCAAGACTCACTGCTCTGGCTTGCGCCGCCTCTTGATCGCAGCATGCTTAGTTCATCTAGGCTTACTAGCTCCTCTGATCACTTTAGTTATATAAATATAGCCTATGTTTACATTTTAAATACCTTACCCTAATAGATGTTGATTGGCGTCAGGTCTTTATTAGGTCACTCAGGAATATACCTAAGGTTCAAAGTATTCCAGGTTAAAATCGCAGTTATCTTGGTCAATTAGTGTTACCAGAGGAATCATGCTCTTATAATATTATTACAGGAATCTTACTCTAGTAATATTATTGCAAGAATCTTACTCTATATTATTACATTGATTCTAACTTGGGTGTATTTGTAGGAAACCTGGCGGCCCCAAAACTTCTCTAGTATTTTACTTTTGTTACTAGTATTTGTCCATGTTACTAGAACTTGTGAATGTAAACTTATTTAAAACCAACTTTTCCTTACCGCAGCAATTCGTGTCGAAATGGTGATTTCCCACGGGAGCGAAAATAAGAAGAAAATTCTCTATACTTCCATTTGACTTATATACAGCATCACTCCCAAGGAATTTGGAATTTAGAAATTTATTTTATACAAAAATACTGATCACAAAAAATACTGATAAAGAAACCTAAAAAATCCAGTATTGCTATTTCCTTGAATCTAGAAGTTTTAGTGACAATACGTACCTTAAAATAAGGGCAAGGCAATGAATGATTATTGCTTTAATCCAAAATTAAGACATTCTTACTCTTGACAAATTCTTTCTGATTTCAATTTCTGATACCAAAGCTTCAATTTTAAGTTCAAATGTCCTTATTTACACTTTGGGTACTCATCTCCCCCCCAAAATAGCACTCATAGACAAAAATATGCAAGTGGCAAATTATCTTGCATTCCCCTGAAACAACTAAAATCCCAATAAAAGGATAACTTTCAATCGATTTTTTTTTATTTTTTCGCACCCGGAGTTAATAGTCTAGGAGCCCTTCATATGATTGCGCACGCTATATATTTTAAAAAATCGCACAAATTTTGAAATAAGTGGTTCCCTCTTAGTCGGGTGCAAAAGTTTAAAAAGACAATTTTAAAGCTAAAAACATGTTCAATAATTCGAGTATTTATTAACCAATTTGAAAAAATGTACAGCGAATTTCTCTTGAACTACACCACCAAAAAGAAGTTCCATTTACACTAAAAAAAAGTACCGCAAGTTTCATTAATTTAAGACTAATGGTTCTAAATTTAGGAGGAAGCGGGACTTTGGTTCCAACCTGTGTAATGTATGTAATGTTGAACCCTGTGTGCAATGTTTCATTTTAATGCGACTAGTATATCCATGGTTATTGTAAGATCATTTTTATTGAGCAGTATCATGCGTATTCTATAGGACTTACCGATAGGATTACTGATCTTTCTTGTTTGAGGACGAGCTAAACGAGTCATAAGATATGCTAAATTAGGATTTTTCCTATATTCTGAAAATGAGAAAGTAGAGAAGACGAGCTTAGTGAATACGTTTTTTTTACTGCTTGGTTTTAAAAGTTAAGAAAACACGAAAAAGTGTAAAAAAACGATTTTGTTATAAGTGTAAACACGAAACAAAAAAGTTTTATTTGATGTCACAGTCGATTGGGTTTGTTTTTTGGCTGCAGTTTTAATTGCTTTCCGTCCTACTTGAGTAAATACAAGTGAAGAGCGAGAATTCCGAGAGAGAAAATGTAAACACTCTACAAAGTATGCCACGAATTCAGATGAAGAGAGAAGTTATACTTTTCCACATGTAGGACCGAAGATATAAAAGTATTCTCTTCTATGTTATTAGTTTTAAGTGATTTTAAGACGTTATAAGAGAAATTAATTATGTTTGTGTGTGAGGATGTGTGTAGGTGTCACGCATAGTTCTTGTGTTTAAACTAACAAAATCTGGCACAAAAGTAAACATGCCGGTGGAAATTTATCAATCACATTCTTGGTCAGGTTTTCGGTAATTACTCTGTGTTCAAAGTTGTAAATTGTTGTTGGAATTGTTAATTTTCCTAGATATTTTTAAGGACTTTTATATTATACGTCTTTAGCTCAATTGTTCTTTTTTTAGCTTAATAATTATGGCACAACATTTACGACAGTCATACAAACCTGAATTTATGTTAATCTTTTAAAATCAGTCATACAAATCTGAGTTCATATTAATCCTCTATAAGCAGTCATACAAAGTTTTAGTGCAATTCCTTTAAAAATTCAATAATTGACTGTTAAGTAAAAGTTTAAAACAGCCCCAATTACGAAACTTCCACCACCAAATCCTGAGTTAAAACTGGATTGGTTAGCAATAGCTGTCTAGAAATTATTTTGTAATAATAAACTAATTAGGTGTATACACACAAACACACACACACACACACACACATATATATATATATATATATATAATGTATATGTATGTGTGTGTGTGTCTGTGTGTGGTTATATACGTTATGCATTGTCAAAATGTTCTTTATGTTCCTTGGCTACACTCTCGAGTTCGACTCCCGCCAATGCTGCCTGTCCAATTAACGAAATTTTTCGTTAATTGGAAAAATAAATTAAATAAATTCGCTAATAGGGGGCGCTTCTTTAATTATTGGAATGTTAAATCCTTCAAAACTAATTGACAAACAAAAAAGGTTTGAAAAATTATAAACTTTTGCTAAAGTATCACTTACACAATATTTATCTACGTTTTTCATGAACTGGGGACGAGCGAAACGAGCCCGAAGTGGCGAGGATGAGTGTAGCGAATCCGATATGACGAAGTAAAGTTACGAGTTTTTTCTATTAAAAGACGTACAGTGACTATATTTAAAATTTATTTTTACTTCACGCTGTTACAACGTGTGTCTATTAAATTTCTTGGATTTTTCCTCTAAGCTTTCCCCGTAAAGAATATTTTCACAAGAGAACACGGAAACATAAATTTTCTTCCTTGGGTTTAGAGGTCGGAGTGGTTGTTTTTACGGTAGGCTAAATCAACATAGCTTTTCCAAATAGCCTAATTTATGATGGTAAAGTTACCTACAGGTTTGGCAAGGTGAACCACCTCCTACAAACTAAACTTAAACCAAAGTAACCTATAAATTATTTGAAAGTTTAAAATAACATTAACAGATTGTTTATAATGAAAACATACGGCGAGGTTTTTACATAATTTAACGTTGAGTAAAATCCCATGGTTTTCCCAATGATTATTTTCCACTCTTTAATGAAATTTTGGCTTCATTTACCACATTCAACAAATAGTTGTTTTTAGAAAAAGACAATTTAACATTTGAGGATGAAAATTCTATTTCATTCTTAGAAAAGAAGAAATATGATGAAAATATCAATTTAGCAATTCATAATAGTTATAAATTTGTATATGTTTAGTATTTTATTCTATATTTGTTTTCATAAAAGTACAGCATTTAATATGCCTGTATACATTTTCCGCACATGTAAATTTACTCCGTATTGCAATGCTTGCAACATGCTTGTTACAATTTTGTAACAACATTTACTAATTTGTCATAGATTGCATTCGTAGATCATCGAGCAAGAACCTTGTATTGACGTTTTTTACTGATTACTATAAGTCATTAATCTGCCTCCGTGGCCGTGATCCTATAGGCACTCCATTTCGGCACCGGAGTTCGGGATTCGAAGCCTGGGCTATGCTCTAAGATTATATGAATGCTATTTGTGTTGAAAAAGATTTCGCCAATTTTAATTAATTCTTGGAGAATAGTAGACGCGACCTACCTGAGGTGGTTCCCGAAGGGTGCACACCCTGATGGGCCGAAAGACCCAAAAATCGGCACTATTATATTATTGTTATATAAGTCATTAATAATTTTGAAACTTCGGGTACGGGTAACTTGGAACTTTTCCTAACCACATTCGAATTCGCTATGCTTTATCCTCACTCGGACTATAAGATGAAAATATTAAAAACAAACAAATTTATCATGCAATACGCCTTCGGATTCGCTTAATGCTTGTCCTTAGACACTAAATACATTCGTTTTACTATCAGTGGTCACGCATCCAGGCACTGACCTCACTTAGCGCAGCTTACCTTATATGATCAAAACAAAAACTGTAGACATACTTACCGATAAAACCTACAGTCATTCGATAAAAATTGAATGATAAAATAATGCTGATAATGGTATGGAACTAAGGACATATTGTGTGCTCTTAAATATGACTCCAAACAAAATTTTCTATTTTTATGAATTTGTGAAACATTTCGCTAAGTCGTTTTTGCCGGATAATGATGTTATAAAAATATTTTTCTAATTGCACAACTAAAACTAGAGACTTTTTTGTACCACGTTTTAACTTTCAAGCAAAAATACACCGGGAGCTAATACTATAACATACACACATACAGACAGATTATTTTGTGACAATCACTCGAGAGGTTTTAAAAACACCTAAAATAAGTAATTCTAGTGGAATCCCAGTTTTAAATATTTATTGCAAACACAATACTTTTCCTATATAACTACAGTGTAAATGATAAAAAAAAGTTGAAAGATATTTGACATTGTGTGCCATAACCGTATACAATATCAAATTGCTCTAAGGTGTCAGGTAATAAATAAGTTAATAATATAGTGTCTTCATAGACTTATTGATTACCTCCATTCAATTATTCAATAGTTAATCACTATAATATTACGCTTTATCAGTACGTTTAACTGTATCGAGTCCGTGTCTGTGTAAATAACAATATAAGAAGGTGTAAGTGTGAAGTAACAACAAAATTTAATAACTGTAGTAAACAACAATATTTTAGTAATCGTATCCATTAAATAATACTTGTTTACGCTATGAGTTAATAATATTAAGATTAGGTTTTTATTAGTAGTTAATGATGAAAAATTATATAAGTTTAATTTTTTGATAAATCAATGCTTTAAAACTTCAATTGATTCAGTAGTTCTACGCTATTCTATGTTTTTTCTATGTATTTAAATTGCTACGCTTTTCTGTTCTTTCCTATATTTTTATATTTCAATGTTATTTTATGCTATTCTATGAAAAATAAAAAAAAAAAACAACAGAAAGCAAAAATAAATTAACTTTGAAGAAATATTAGATTTAAGTTATTTTAAATAAATAAAAGTACAAATAAGTTAATATTTGTAAGAATTGCTCAAAATTATATTAAAATTTAGTTATTTCAAAATTATTTTACGTTTAGTTGATTTTAGCAACGAATTTAACAAAAATTGGGAAAAATGTCGAGTTTTTCTTTAATGGAGAGGAGGGGGTTTGAAGGTGAATTTATACGAGAAAGTTTGAAATAAATTACAAGGCTACTTAGAGAAACAGTTTAGGGGGAAAAAATAAGTATAAAACGAAAAAGAAGAAAAAAAAGCAGAAAGAAAAGATTAATTTAGTTTAATTTTGAAACGTTTAAGGAAGGATATTTTACCTCTACTTCTCTATCTAGCTTGCCGTCTCTCTGCCCGCCCCCAAGATACAGTCGTTTCCTAAGACTTATCACTGAGCTTGACATTATCTAAGTTTGTAATTATTTATTAAGTCACGGATTGTTTCTCGCTTATTCATTTAGTTTTATTTAAAACAAAATCAAATTAAAGAGAAATTATTTTGTAACGAGGTTGGGAAAATCAAAATTATAAAAGCATAATATTGCTTAACTTTTATAAAATTAAAATTTAACAATTTAATTGTTGTTAGGGTAACTATTATAAGGTAACGAGTTTTGGTGAAAATTTGTTACTCTTTTTGTTGAAAAGATCTTCTAAAATACTTTTAACGTACTAATTCAAATTAAATTATGCTCTAAATTTTAATTTCATAAATCAAAAATATGATATTAACTATCAATTTGTTTTATAAACGACAAAATCGTAGTGCATGTTTTTCATACCTACCAACATTAAATAATACCACTAATTTGTAGAACAAGGAAAACCTTAAATGGGCAACTTAAACAATTAAAAAAAAGTTGACAGGATCCTGGAGGGACTGGAGCACTCTAGTGGTTGAAGTGTGCAACTGTTGACTACTTTTATTTATCAAACAACTTTTCTGTGCTATAAACCATAAAAGTCAATTATAGAAGATTACTATAGAAATAAATTACCTGCTTATCGTTGATTAGCCAGGTGACGTGGGGCGGAGGCTGGGCAGGACCTGTAGTACAGTTAACTTGTAACCATTCTCCCTCTTGATACCTAGGCTTGCCAAACCATATCCTTGGTTCTTCTAACTGGACTTCTGCAAAAAAAAAAATAACAGAAAATATAAATCATAACAAAAGACTCACTTAGAAGTTTAAACAAGGTGGAAATCCCATACACTTGCTCCGCGTATGATCTAAAAAATAGATATAATTATTGGATAGCAAATATAAAAGTTTGATAGCACTCCAAAACTAGAATAATAGATTATAGATTGAAATTATTTAATCGGATGTCAGATCAGTGTCTTAATTGGAATCAATGCAATATTAGATACTCAATAACTATTTTAAAATATAAATCAAAAGGTTAATGGGTGATCCGTAATGCTTTCAGTCCGTGCTATCACTTAAGCTTAAGAGATATTTTTATTCCGATCTGTAGTATAGGTTAAGATAGTACCCAGAAAAGGGTAAGACTGTATTGACTGTATTCAGAACATGGTAAGACTGTATTCAGAACAGAGTAAGACTGTAGTCATAACAGGGTAAGGCTATTCAGAATAGGGTAAGACTGTACTCAGAACAGGGTAAGACTGTATTTAGAACAATGCTCAACCATGATTCGTAAGTCGTCCCTAATAAATTGTATATTTAGTGTATTATAGTAATTTGCCAGATTTTTTTTTTAACAGAACCGTTAGCGGAAGAGTAAATCGTAACATGGCATTAGTTACCTATTATTTTATAATAGCTATTAAAAAACTAGTTATTTTAGGTTTAATATTCATTTTCAGGATTGGAGTTCACTAGTTTCAAACTAGATTTTTAAAAAGTTAGTGAAAAATGATTGGTAATATTATTCAGGAAAAAGACCAGATGGCTTATTGGCCTTAGCGAGCGCCTTGCTTTTAGCAGGAGTTCTAACTTAGCGCTCCAGACTTAAATGGCCCTAAAAGAATGCAAGTCCAGACTTCGTTACACTATCTTGTATATGACAATAGAGAGGAAACTCACTTTTTTGGGAAGAGTGAGGGATTCGGAAGGCTGAGATGTTTAAATTTTGGATCAGAAGATCTACAAGGGAAGGAATTGGAGTTACTTAAATGGGCCTTCTCCTTTTATCAGAGAAGGAGGTATGTGAAGAATAAGATGGCGAGTGAATAATTTTGGGGCTGGTGAAAAGCGTCTTATGCACTAAGTATGACCTCCCCAGTTTTACTAATACTGTCTGTAAAAATTCATATTTTAATACCTATTTGATTATTATAAATGGACTGCAAAGACTGTCAGATGAAATTAAATGACGACTAAAAAATAATGAAACTAATCACACTGAGCAAAAGATAAAATAAATTAATAATGAAAATGAGAAAAACACTTTATGGAATAAGAAAGTTAAAATTTATGTTAAAATATCAATATTTCTTAAAAATGATCGAAAACCTCAAAACTAAAATACGGTAAAAACAGCTGAAATACATTGAAAACCAAACATATGGGTTTCTAGACAAAAACCTGTTTTCCAATATTTCAGTGAGACCCTTCATCGGAAAGCAACGTCTGGGTGTTTTTATGTTAAGTCATACTTTTCATCCGTTGAAACGGCTAGGAGATAAAAACCTTTTTGTTTAATAATTGCTAGATTTTAATTTATTTTAACGCTGATTTGCTTCTATGTTTTTTATGTTGTAAATATGTAAGTTGAAAGCTTTTTAGTCAATTTTATTTAAGTAAATACATCACTAATCATAAGTTGCATCAAGCGAGGTCAGTCCCTGGATGAGTGACTAGTGGGAATAAAAGAGATGTTTTACTGTAACGGAATAAGCAAAGCGAGTCTGACGAGGAACTACAGAATAAATGTGATGGATCATAAAAGTTAAGCAGCATCATGCGTGGTCAGAGCCACTCTCGGATAGGTGACCGCTGGGAATGAAACGGATGTATTTACTTTCCGGAAAAGAGTTGCACAATAAATTTGGTGATTTTTATATACTGAGTACGAGCGTAGCGAGTCCGAAGAATGGGCATAATGAATTACATTGTGAGCAAAGTTTCGAGATACCTCGTTGCCCATTTTCTTTATGCGCGGAAACATTGAAAAGTCGTAAGTTAATTTTTGGATTTGCTACGCTCATCCTTCCCTACCTTGGACTCGCTTCGCTCGTCCTCAGAATATAAAAATCACTAAATTGATTGTACAACACGTCTTCGGATGGTAAATACATCCGTTTTATTCCCAGCGGTCATCCATTCGAGAGTGGCCAGGATGCTGCATAACTTTTAGGATCCATAAAAAATGATGCATTTACTTGTCGAATTGAAACTGAACTTAGTTTACATATTTATTACGTAAAGATATACACTGGAATTAAATTTCACTCAATTAGATTATTTTCTAATTTTTAGAATGTTTAAAAAATCTATAGTCTTCAGATAAATGCATCCGTATCATTCTCAGCGGTGACCCATACTGCACTGACCACGCTCAATGCTCCTTATTTTTTATGATCCAACAAAAAGCATGGATATACTTGTCGCACTGAAATGAAACTTATTGATATTATTTATTATGTAATAATACACTTGTAACTATTTTAACAATTGGATCATTTCCAATTTTTGGCGATTTTTAATAAAATTGAACTAATGCTGATAATAAGATGAACATAGCACAAAAGTTAGTCTTATACATAGTCACATGCGTGCCAAATTGTAACCCGATTTCATCATTTTTCCACGTTTAATGATTTTTCTAAATATTTGCTGAGTGATTATTGCGGCATAATGACATTATAAAACACATATTTTCCAAATAGCACAACTACAGTGGTAGTCTGATTTTTTTTACAAAATTACAACTCTCTAGCATAAAATACTGGGTGTACGAGATAGACACACATACATACAACAGAAAATTTGCGAAAACACTCAAAAACCTTTAAAACGTTGAAATAGGTAATTCCGGCAGTTCGGATTTTTTGTGCAAACACAAATTTTCCTATATACCTACGTATAAATGAGGAGAAGTAAAAATAAATTAACACAATAAAAATATATAAAAGTTAAAATAATAATATACAAATGTATAAATTATTTTTAAAATTAGTATGTAAAACTAAAATGCAACAATAAATAAAATGTAAAATTAAAATATAAATGTACAGTAATATTTTTTTTAAAGGTGATTAAAATATATATTAAACAATTGTAGGAAAAAATAAGTAATAATTAAAAGTTAGGAAAATATGAAGGAAATATGAAGTAATTTAAAAAGTTTAAAGGGGAAATAAAAAGGTAAGTGTAGATTTGCTTATAAAACACAATCTAAAAAGTAGTACAATTTCAAAGTAACTGAAAAATAAATACAATGTTCTGCAGAACAGGTTGGCCTACTTATTCCTATTTACGCCTGGGTTCAGAAACGGAGTGGAGTAGCCCTGTTCTCTGAACCACCATCTCATCCCTATCACCACGATCTGCGATTTTTTATGTTTTATTTTATTAATAACAGGTGACCAGTTAAATGCTAGGACGACAGAAGACTGTCGTTAGAAGTAATTTTGTAAAAGGGCCCCTAGGATCCTATTGTTTTAAGTTTTATTTTATTTTCTTCTTATGGGAATCAGTCTCGGTCATGTTAACCTCTTTATTTCAATATTCCGGGTATGGTACCCGCTCGCTCAGTTAGAGTCTCCTCCAAGCACCTACCTGGTCAGGTACTCGTCCGCCCGCGAGGTCTTATACTCCTGTTCTTTTTTATTTACTTGCTCACCAGACTGATCCCCATTTACATATTTTTCTTCTACAAACTAGGCTTACAAGCAACAGCAATTGTAAAGTACCTCAGTATTTTCTTTGTTAAATTCACAACTTGTTTAATTGTGTTGGTAAGATTATGCACCCTCTCCCATATTTCAGAATCCAATATCATATCATCAACTGACCTTATTCAGGCTTTTAGAGCATACTTGCTTTATTTTGGCTCATTACCCTTCAGGTATCCAAATTTGTTAGGTGTCGTGTTGCCCTGTTCTCGTTTACCCCCTCTAATTGACTGGTTTCCCTTTTTATCAGTCATCCTTCTCTATTTCTTCCTTTCACCTTACTTACGTTCTTCCTTCTCAGGTAACCTATTTTAAAAGGGGTGGCGCTCAAAGACCGAGAATCTGCATATGCATCTCAGATCAAGAGGCAAGGTGAGAGACCCATGCCTTTATTGCACACCGAACTGAGTTGGTATTCACATTTACTCAGAGTGATCCCCTTGTTAGGTGTTACATATTTTTGTTGAGGAATCAGTTAAAAAAATATTCGCATTCTAATGATAACAGCATTATAATATAGTTGGTACGGGTATGGTATGAGGTAGGAAGAAAGTGTAGGAGAGTCTAGTGCGGTGAGTCGGAATTCTAAAGGACACGAGGGAAAGCAGATTAGAGCAGACTATTTTGTTATTGACAATTCTATGAAGGATGGTTAGATCAGAAAAAGTTCTGCGGACGGAAAGAGATTGCATCTCTAGTCTTTTTAGAACTGTAGACTTATAAGAGGAATCAGTGGTATCTATTTTTAGTTTGTAAGCAGATGCTCTTAATAATTTGTGTTATACTCTCTAAATGAAGAGTGCATATTTGTCAACAGGGTGCCAGATGGAGGAGTCATATTCCAATTTGGATCTAACCAGGCAAATAAAAAGAGATTTAAAAGAATCTTTGAATTGAAAAGATTTGGAGTTTCATTTAATAAAACCTAATAATTTAAAGGATTGATTAGTGATAGGATTAATATGTAATATAAAATTAAGTGCTGGATCAAAAATAACACCAAGGTCTCGGATATGATCTACTATGGATAATGGAGAATTATCATCAACATATATAATGACATAAATGATCAACACGTATAATTAACATATAAAATCAACATAAATAATCAACATAAGGATTCAAATAAAGGTCTATCCACAAATATAGTTTTAAGCATATAATGATAGTAAAACCGGATTCAATTAATGAAGGCCATCTCAGTACCTACAAACAGGACGATCAAATAATAAATACAATAAGTACACAATAAATACAATAATACAAAGAAATTTATTATCTTTTTGTTCTTATTGTATTAATTGTATTATTGTGTACTATTGTTTTTATTTATTTGATCGTCCTTTGTTTGTAGGTACTGAGGAACTTTATTTGGTTGAAAGCAGCTGGTTCTCTCATATATGCTATAAAACTATAGACCTTTAAATAAAGGATAGACCTTATTTGATCCTTGTAATATGGAATCCTGGTCACTCATTATAATAACATATAAAACATATAGTATTATCAACTTCCTTTCAATTTGTCTAAAGAAAGCAAGATTTTGTGCAAAATATTGCAGTGTTCGTATCAAATCTAAATATTTAGTTTAAGAAAGTTTTCTCTCCTAAATATTTATTTTACATCAACTTATTTTAAAGATGGTTCTCTATTATCCTTGTAGAATATTTCATTCTTTACTTGTTCCTATTTACAAAGTTATATTAAAGTTTTATTAATTTTCTTTTTAATAAAAGTTCAATATTAGTTAAAGGTTTATTTCTTAAGTATTATTCTTATTATTTAAGTAAGATTTAAATTGGTTAGAAATTCGTCTAACGAATTCAAATTGCTTTTAAAACGTTTACGGTCTCCAAGACTGCTGGATGCAACAATTGCATAAGATTGATTTTATCTTGAACACGTTCGGCCTGTGATTCGAAATAAATTATCATCGATTTATGGGACACTAAATTTTTAAATTGTTTTCCATTCTTAAACATAGGCTGATTTAATTAAATTACCATATTTTATTTTTAAAAATTTCCAAAAGAAAAGCTATCAAGGAGGCAGTGGGTTAGGTCCATTTTACGAGGATACCGATGGCGGGTTTAGTAAAAATATTTAACAATACTTATTAATAATAAGTAAATTATAATTCCAACAATGCGAGAAAAAGAAAAATGCCGTTTGTACGCAGAAAAGTGTATTTTAAAGTGGTATTGTTACAAGTGGTCTTAGAAGAGAGGGCGAGCCCAAATTCCCACATTTTATTTCGTTCCGCCCCCCTGTAATGAGATAAATTTCATTCATACTAATTTTCTCTGTTAAAAAAATCATTATATTCCTTTGCTGAAAATGTTCAGTCATTTGTTAATTAATTTTATAAAAGTAATGTAATATCTGTACTATTCGAATAGTTAAAATGTTAAAATAAAAAATTTCTCCTCATTACATCGGATATGCTACACTCTTACCCTCTATTTCGGACTCGCTTTGCTCGTCCTCAGAATATATAAGTCTTTAAATTTACACTGAGTCAGTTTAAACAGGTCTTTAGACTCGCTTCGCTCGTCTTCAGATGGTAAATACAATAGTTTTATTCCCTACGGTCATCCATTCAGACATTGACCTCGCTTGATGCTGCTAAACTTTTATGATCTAACAAAAACAGTGAATATACTTGTTGTATTAAAACGAATCATGTAATACTTATTTATTATGTAAAGTATATCACTTGTAACTAGTTGTAAGTGACTAGTTGAACTAGTTACACTTGTTATATTGGTGTAAAAACTAGTTGAAACTAGAAACTAGTTATAGTGTAACTGTAACTAGTTGAAACTAGTTACACTATATAAACTAGTTTATATAGTGTAACTGTAACTAGTTGAAACTAGTTACACTATTAACTAGTTTATATAGTGAACTGTACTAGTTGAAACTAGTTACACTAAAGTTTATATAGTGTAACTGTAATAGTTGAAACTAGTTACACTATAAACTAGTTTTATAGTGTAACTGTAACTAGTGAAATAGTTACTAGTATAAATGTTTATAGTGTAACTGTAACTAGTTAAACTAGACACTTATTAACTAGTTATATATAGTTTACTAACTATGATAAACTAATTAGTTATATATAGTGTTTATTAAACATATGGAGGCAACTACAACTGTGCCAAGTTTCACTAGGCACATATGTTGAAACTTCATCCGTCTTTTATGAAACTACATCCGTTCCTAATCTCAACCGGATCGAAAATGTTTTTTGCCTTTTAGGAAGTCATTATTGTTGGTTAATAAACTCATAAAAAACAATTTTCTGGATATCACACTTGACCAAAGATAATTTTCGTACACAGATTTAACTTTCTAGCATAAATACACTCGGAGATACGATGATAAGCACTACAGGCTGAAAACTTAGTAAACCACTTAGGAGGTTTAAAACACCTAAAACTAATAATTCAGGTGACATCTCGGTTTCGGATTTTTTCGTAACGCAATATATTCACATACTAGTTATATAAAAACACTTTATTTACAAAATAAATATGTGAAGCTGCATTATACAAAGGGTTGCTACATACAGCGTACTTATCATCTAAAGACAATTAAAATTATATAAGATTATTTTGATAAGGTAGATTTAGCCATAGTATATACATAACGCTAAGAAAATAGTTTAGTCAAAATAAGATATATACAATAAGAATTAAATGAAAAAAAATATATATAGTAAATAATAATAAGAAGTATTAATTAGAATAAATGTGGTGACTTATAATGCCTAAAGAGTCTAAAATTATTTTCTGAGAGAAGTCTTAGAAATTTTGATCCGTAAATAAGGAAAAATAAAAATGTAACAAGGAATTAAATCTCTGTAAACCAGTTAAAATGTCTTCAATACAAATAAATTTAAATAGCTTTAAAAATTGATACAAAGTACTAACCAAACAGATTCTACATCTCAACTGGAAATCCTTAATTTTCTAGCAAAAGGAAAGTTCCAGAGGAAACTGGTGATAAGTAAAGAAAAGCGGTAGAGTATCACGCGGTGAAATTTCATCTCTGAATACACGTAGCAGTAAAACTCTTTGTGATAATTCACTTCCACGACAGAAAAAGGCTTTATTTACAAAACTATAAAACCTTTCTACAAGTATCTAATTTAATATTAATGTTCTATCAGATACTTTATCTGTTAGGATTTATTTTGACTTTTCCTCATTTATACCGTAGGTATATAGAAAAAGTATTGTGTTTGCAAAAAATCCGAAACCAAGATGTCACCGGATTAATTCGTTTCATGTGTAAGATTTCCTGAGTGGTTTTCACATAGTTGTCGGTATGTGTGTGTGTCTGTTATCATCTTATGCTAGTGAGTTGAAACTTGGTACAAAAATTAATCTATTTGTGTAATTGTGGTATCCGAAGAATATTTTTTATGACTTTACTAACCCGAAATAATGTTTTTTTAAATTTTAGGAAAATTAAAAAAAAACGTGAGGAAATGGTTGGACTCTTTTCAATTTGGAACTCTTGTAAAATCTATATACAAGCAAAAAATGTGATAAGTGTCATCTCATTATTAGATTTATTTAAATCATTTGCAATAATGACTCAGCAAAAAATTTGAAGATGTATAAAACGCAGATAAATGATTCAATCGGTTTGAGATTTTGTTCAATAATTATGTGGTTAATAATAACAATCTTCATTTGTATATAGCATGAGATTTGATGCGTATGTAGTCATAGATAAGCCAATAAATATATAATAATATTATGTGCCAAGTTCATCTTATGCATACATGTCATAGCATACAAATGTCCAATAAATCATCGCATACAAACTGAATCATTAACAAATGTCTGTATCATAGCAATGTCCTTATATCGATACAATGTTCTCATCGCATACAATCAGCATAACTGTCTGATACATTAAAATGTCTGTAATTGTAATTCATCGCATACAAATGTCATAATTATCGCATACAATGTTCGTAATCATCGCATACATGTCTGTAATCATGATACATGTCAGTAATCCATCGAATACAATGTCATAAAATCGTACAAATGTTATATCATCGATAAATGTCTGTATAATCGCATAAAAATGTCGTAATATGCAACAATGTCTTAATCATGCATACAAATGTCTGTAATAATCGCTACAAATGTCGTAATCATCGATACAAATGTTATAATCATCGCATACAATTGTTGTACATCCGTCATACAATGTCTGTCATATCGCTTACAATGTCATGTCATCGATACAATGTCTATCGTACATCGCATCAATGTCATCGCATACATGTCTGTAATATCGCATACAATGTCTAATATCGCATACAATGTCGATATCGCTACAATGTCATGTAATCATCGCATACACAATGTTATAATCATTCGCATACAATCAATATCGCATACAATGTAATGATCGCATACAAATGATCATCGCATTAATCATCGCATAAAAGTCTATAATCATCGCATACAAATTGTCATATAAAATATCGCTACAAATGTCTGTAATCATCGCATACAATGTCTGTATGATCGCATACAAAGTGTTAATCATCGACAACGTAATGTCATCGTAATCTCGATACAAATGTTTGTATATCGAGCATTCAATGTCTGTAATATCGCATAAAATGTCAGTATGATCGATACAAATGTCTGTAATCATCGCATACAATGTCTGTAATCATTCGCTACAATGTGTTATCGCATACAAAATCTATACATTGCTTCATCAATTGCAATACATCTGTCATGTCAATCATGCAACAAGTCTGTAATCATCGCATACATATCAAATGTCTGTAATCATCGCTACAAATGTCTATAATCATGCTACAAATGTCTGTTAATCATGCTAAATTGCTTAATCATCGCATACAATGTCTGTTAATCATCGCATACAAATCTGTATCATAGATCAAATGTCTGTATCATCGCAACAATGTCTATACATCGCTACATTGTCTGTAATCATCGCATACAAATGTCAGTATCATCATAACATATGTCAATCATCATACAAATGTCGTAATCATCGCATACAAATGTCTGTAATCGCATCAATGCATACAAATATCTGCATGTTAAACATTGCATACTGTCTGTAATCATCGCATACAAATGTCTGTAATCATCGCATACAAATGTCTGTAATCATCGCATACAAATCTCTGTAATCATTGCATACAAATGTGTAATCGCATACAAATGTCTGTAACCATCGAATACTAATGAAGTCTTCCTATACAAGACTACACGTGCTCTAAATTGCAAATCAATCAAAACATTTTTCCGCGTTTAATAAATTTTCGAACTTTTTTCGGAACTACAAGAATAAACTTACCACTAAAGAAGAATCAACCATTTAGAAATATTCACTTGTTCAAATTTAAAGAAAACAACTACAAATGAGAAGTAATATCAATAATGAAGTTATCATAAGATAGAGAAGTTAAAGAGTAGCTAAATATAATAACAGCAACCAGTTAAAGTTATATTAAAATATGGAATAATTTGAAAGAACAGGAACCATAAAAACAAAATTACTTGTAGGATGTTACAATACATATTACTGGAATTTATGTGTGTGTGTGTGTGTGTCTGTTATCATCGTAGCTTTTGTGTATTCATGCTAGAGAGTTGAAAATGTGTACAAAAGTCAGTCTACTGATTTTTGTACTATTTGATACTACTGATTTGATTTGCTATTCGGAAAGTAATTTATTTATGACGTCATTAAACTGCAATAATGAGATTTAGTACGCATGTAGCCATGTATAAGACGAACATATGTGTTAAGTTTCATCTCATTATCAGCATTAATTCAATTTTTATCACATGACTTGTGTAAGATTTTCAGATACAGAGATTCAGTTGAAATCCGATATAAGGGTAAACCTTGATGTAATAAATATGTACACTAAGTTTTGTTTTATATGACAAGTATATCTATGTTATTTGTTAGATCATAAAAATTAAGCAGCATTGAGCGTGGTCAGTGCTGTATGAATGACCGCTGAGAATTAGTCGGATGCATTTACTGTCTGAGGACGAGCAAAGCTAGTCCGAAGACATGTTGCAGTATACATTTGGTGAATTGTATTTCTGAGAACGAGCGAAGCGAGTCCGAAGCAGAGAGGATGAACGTAGCGAACCCGATTTTTTTAATTTATAATATGATTTTGAGGTATCATGTGCTGGGCTAATTCTATGTACATTAATACTTATTCTATGTTCTAATGTATGGTAATTAATACTTTTCCTATGTACCTACTGTATAAATTAGGAAAAGTAAAGAGTCCTCTTGCTATATAAGTTTATCAAAGTATCTCTCAATAATTCAGAATCTACGATGATACCAGGGACACACACACATACATACAGAAAACTTCGTGAAAATCACTCAGGAGGTCTTTAAACACTAGATTAAATTGAGTAATTAATTAATTATTTAATTTTCATAAATTCGACATTGAACGGAATTTTTCTTGTAAATATAATGGATGTAAATTAAAAATGACATTCTATTCTAGGGTGAAGAAATATTTTTCAACATAAAATGAAATAAACTTTAAATAAGCAGAGAATTAAATAATTTGATTTGTATAAATTAACCTCTCAATTTTTCAAAAAAAGTATACAAATAAGGAAAAATGAACAAAATATAATTCTCATGAAATACTGACAAAAAACATTTGACGCTAAAATGTCCTTCTCTCTAAATTACTATAACAAAGCTCTACTTCAACTCTTAATAATATTATTATAACTTTCAAAAAATATAAATAAATAAAAAATAAATAAAATTAAAGAAAAAAAGGAAAAAAAGTTAATGCCTTATATTTACTTTAATTTAAAAAATAAGAGCTCTACTCTGTGGTGCAACTTTTTGAAAAACTCTTTAAGGGTTTAGCCAAGGTAATTTGTTTTTTATACATTAAATAAATTGTATTTGTCCCCTAGCTCCTAAAAATAGGAGGAAGCATTGTATTAGAAACGAACATAATACTCAGTAATTTCCTCAAATGTTAACTTTATAGCACCTACTGTTCAGTACCTCTGATTGACAACGTGACCATATATTCTTTCATTGTACTAAATGGACCAATGAGTGACTCTAACCATGATATGTGAACCAATCACTCTCGACAATATAGAGTCTGTCATGCTAATAAACGAGGGCTCGTGGGAAATGGTCAACACTTTGGCTAAGACCGTCCTACGAGCCAAAAAAGTGAATTTAAATAATGTAATATAGGAGGACATTACTAATACTATTTTATTTATTTGTTAGTTTCTTTTTTTTAGTTTTATTTATTATAAAATTTATTAATTTTTGTCAGGTTTTGGCGTTGGTTTTAAACGTTGCAAGTTTATTTCCAACTTTTGGAGCCACTATAAAGTTTTGACAAAAGGGGAAAGAGGGGGGGGGGGGGGTAAGTCGGAGGGAGCCGGGCGGCTCAAAATAAGACCTAGCCGAGAGTAATATGAATAACGGTTCCAGCTTGTTCAAAGGGGCGCGGAGTGAGTTTAGTTGGAAAGAGGCAGACCCTGAGTCCAACGCTGTTGACAGAACGCTGTCTTTGTGCGTGAATGCATTTCTCTCTCTTTTTTGGTAATATTTTTCCCACAAGAAAAAGTTCGCCAAAAAAACGGTTGAATTCCTGTGTGTATGCAGCGCTTCTAGTTCGGCTAGGCGGTGTGGGGGAAAACTATAGATTGTTATGAAGAAGTAAGGTAAGCGTTAAAGGAGTTCTTCTTAATGAAAGAAGTCTCTTCAGAAAAATATATTTCTTTATAGCAAAGAGATACAACCTAATAAGAGGCAATCATTAGCGCCAGCCAAACAAACAAATATGATACAATAAAGCAGACAAATAAGACATGGCTTAACAAAAATAAATAAATAAGTAAAATATTAAAAATCAAAATATTTAATATTAAGTATATAAAATATTAAAATATGTAAAATCCTGTCAATATATGGGACAGAGCATCAAACTTTATAGTATGCAATGATAATGGCCTATAGTTAGGTTAAAAGCGCTTTGCCATAAAGAAATATATTTTTGCGGAGAGACGTTTTCTTCTTTTATTTATGAAGTGTTATAGCACATAGAGTTTTATTCTTCTAGCTCCTCTCCACCCCTCCCTCTTATATGGTCTCCCCTGCAGTCCGTTCTCTCAGTTTGTAAGCTCAGACCAAAGCAATAATACTCAGTACACTCGTATTAAACACATTATCTTGTCACATAAATTTAATTGAAACATATCAAGAATTGACACCATATAATTGTGCGAGAGGTTATAATATATTGTGACAACTATTCATGTTTTGCAAAACTCATTCGTATCAAATGATATATATCAAAAGTTCTCTAGATATTAATATTGTATAAATAATATTTAATAAACTAATCTAGTATTATAATTTTTAGCATATTAGAAGGGAAGCCTATTTCCATAACTGGCAGGTTTTTTTCAAAGAAACTGACCAAGAACTGAAAAATAAGAGTGCGCTTATAATGTCTCTTGAAATAGTCTGTTTTTAAGCAAATATAATTATATCGTTTTGTCGATTTAATTATTTGGATTTGATTGACATATCTGTCAGACATATACTGACATACATATACTGTCAAACATATAGTATACTGATTTTGCCAGTACAATACTCTCACAGTATATACTTTGTCTTATCTAAGGAGCACACTAAATAACGTTTATGCTCGAAGCATTTGTTTACAATCTGTTAGCAATTGCTTTGTCTATAGTTAGGAAATATTCAATAGAAAGCAACGCTAATGAGAATGACCGTATATGAGAATCAATTCCGCTTGGGCTTGATTCCAAAATATAAATTCTGCCGAGTCATATATAATTTCATTTAAGTTAAGGATTTTGTGTAGGCCAAAGAACATATTTGGTATAGAATGTCGGAAGGTATACGAGAGCGTCAGACAGAAAGTGGGAGTAAACTCGGTGCTGGTCTCTAGCGGCAGCTCTGGAACTGACCTTTTTTATGTGAGTTTTCTTGTCACCCCGGAAATACACGAGTCTTACCGATTATAACCGACAAGCTTACTATTTTCTCCCCTACCTTGGGAGGACCGGCGCTGTTACGGAAGAAACAAATAGTTTAAGCTGGATCCCGCTGGGCAAGACAATGCCATGTCAAATTAATTCTGTACTTCATAAGATCTAAATATAGAGTTAGCTTTTTGCCTCTAGGTTAATTCCTTGCTTTTTTTACTGTCTACAAATAAATTACAGAGCCATAAATGTTTTATTCACTATCCTGCTCTACTTTATAGCCTTTTACAACGGGGAGTCTATGTAGTAAAATAACCTTCAACTGGTCTCTTTTTGCCACATTTACTTGTAATGTAAACAAAATTTACTCATGTTTACATTTTTATGTAAACTAATAAAACGTGACCGAACTTTTTAAATGTAGTTTTCTACACCCTACATTTTACGAGTACTTCTCTCGAAGTCACTGAATTACTTTGCAGAACTTTATTCCAGCGTAGATTTTTATTTTATGATAAGGCGTATAACACATAAAGCACAGCAAGGTAATTTATGTATCAACGATAAGAACAAAAATTTGTTCTTATCGAACAAATGTTTCGATTTTATAATTATAAAATGTTTTCGATTGTTTACAACATTATAATATCCCCATATTTCTATCAATAAAAGCTGTTAGTTGTAGTTATTACACTTAAAAAAAATATTATTAACAAATGCGTTTATATATTTTAAATAAATTAATATCATCTAAGCTTGATATTAAGACAAATAAATACTGTAAATTTCTTATTTTGAAATTATGACTTTGGTTTTCTATCCCTTGTAGGATAAATACGCGTATTTTCTTTACAAAATTCGGAAATAATTGAGTAAAAAGTAGTAACGCTGATGCTCCAGGTTATGAGTCATGAACAGAACATTTAAGCTAGATATGAACTGGTAGAGCGAGGACGCACGCATTTCAAAGGAAATTCGCCCGGCTTTCGGACCTCCACATCAGAATTTTATATATTTTAGTCGTAATGATTTATAACGAAAAGAAAATTTCAGATGCACCAACATCAACTACTTAAAAATATGGGAAAAACATTGTCCATATTTTCAAAAGTGGTCTCTATTGGATCTAATCCATGATCCAATATATTAACTTGACATTGAATGACAATGTCCATGTCGATGTCACAGTTAATTTTAAAGTATTAATTGAGTTAAATAAAATATTGCTTTTATTGTTGAAATAGAAGGAACTTTAAAACTGAAACTGAATAGTTAAGTTAGTCTCTACCCCCATTAAATTGACTCTCACAAGTTCAAATTAACCATTATTATTTCGGTAACTATTACCAAAATATGATAATTTTGTTACCCACTTTTGGGTAACTTTTGAAAAGTTTAATAAAGAACAAACAATAATATTGCTTATGTTAGAAACTGCATTGAATTTTATGAAACTTGACACCAATATCAATATGTTGCTATTGATAAAAATATTAATATATTTTTATTTAAAAATCATTTTGAACCATTTTAGCGAATCTGTATTTTCCAAAGGAAATGCGCTAAAACCTTTAAAGATAACTGACTAAGCTTAAAGATAAGTAACTAATCTTTAAACTAGTGCAAATAATAGTGCGTACTTCTAATTTTAGAGGCATAGTTTTGTACAACAACTGGATGATTATGCGCATTTTCCTTTGGAAAATACAGACAAAATGAGTTACGAGCAGTGCTTGACAATTGAGTAACTGCTTAGGTTCTAAAGCATGAACCGGAACCACGCAATGGGCATGGTTCTTGCATAAGCAAGAAATGGGTTGTTTAGCACAGAAACACGCATTCTAAATGAAATTCGCTCGACAGCGGACCACCGCGCCAGAATTTTTTTAAATTGAAACGTCATAAATTCTTGCGGTTTTGATAAAAATTTTAGTATTGTATCTTGGAAAAATTGCATGAAATTTAATTATTAGTGACACTATAATCACATTAAATTAATTGAGCTGAGTATCTATTTAGCTTGCCGTCTACCTGAATACAATACCTAAAACATGGACATTGGTATTATGTCCATTTAAAATTTTAATTTGTTTTCTTTAAATAAGGGTTCATGACGTCACACTTCATCTCGCGATGCCCAAAGTCCGTTTTTTGAGATAGCATTCGAGATTTTTTGATTACCATACGACATGGTATAAAATTTTACACACACACACACACACACACACACACACACACACACACACACACATATATATATATATATATATATATATATAATATATTATATATATATATATATATATATACATATTTTTTTTTCGGACATATATTTTTGTTTACAGATAGCCAGTAGGAATCGATTCCCTATTCCCACCCCTAACTTCCGTCATTCGAACAATCTTATAAGTGTCCTTATTAATTGTGAAAATTCGCTAAAAATATATAAAAATTCTGGCGCGGGGTCCGCATGTCGGGCGAATTTCCTTTGGATGCGTGTTTCTGTGCCTTTTACATTATATAAGTTTACAACTACTAAATAAATAATTCCGGCGCGGTGGTCCGCTGTCGGGCGAATTTCATTTAGAATGCGTGTTTCCGTGCTAAACAACCCATATCTTGCTTATGCAAGAACCATGCCCATTGCGTGGTTCCGGTTCATGCTGTCAAGCACTGCTCGTAACTCATTTTGTCTGTATTTTCCAAAGGAAATGCGCATAATTATCTAGTTGGTTGTACAAAACTATGCCTCTAAAATTAAAAGTACGCACTATTATTTGCATTAGTTTAAAGCTTAGTTACTTATCTTTAAGCTTAGTCAGTTATCTTTAAAGGTTTAGCGCATTTCCTTTGGAAAATACAGACAAAATGAGTTACGAGCAGTGCTTGACAGCATGAACCGGAACCACGCAATGGGCATGGTTCTTGCATAAGCAAGATATGGTTGTTTAGCACGGAAACACGCATTCTAAATGAAATTCGCCCGACAGCGGACCACCGCGCCGGAATTATTTATTTAGTAGTTGTAAACTTATATATGTAAAAGGCACAGAAACACGCATCCAAAGGAAATTCGCCCGACATGCGGACCACCGCGCCAGTATTATTTTCTAGTTGTAAACTTTTATGAAGTAAAAAAAAAACGATAAAAAATTATCGACCATTTCAGGATGTGAACCCAGGTACTCTGGGTTTGAGTGGTCGTATTGACTCCGGACCACTGGCATTCATCTCAGAGGCCCAAAAAACATTGAAAACGACACCCTACTCGAAATTTAATTTTCAACGACCGTAATATTGGTTTTCTATTATTTTTTGTGGTTTTTTCGACTTTTTGGTCACTTAGAGTGGTCGTATCGACTTCGGACCGGTTTCATTCGATTCAGCGCCCAAAATTACATAGAAAACGACACCCTACTCAAAATTTATTTTTTATCGACCTAAATTTTGGTTTTGGTAATTTACAATGGTTTTTTCGATTTTTAGGTCACTTAGAGTGGTCGTATCGACTTCGGACCGGTTTCATTCGATTCAGCGTCTCAAAAACATAACTATTGTCCTTTTTCGCGGCAAAAAATTACCCTGAATTTTGCCGATTTTTTTAAAAATTTCGCTGACTCAGCAAACCGGGTTAATGACGTCACAAAAACCTGGTTTCAATAGGGTTCGTGTCCCCAAGGTTGATTTTTGTACCAAGTTTGGTTAAAAAATATTAATCCGTTCGAAAGATAGAGTGTTTACAAGAAAGTGTCTAGAAAACTATATAATATTATAATATATATATATATATATATATATATATATATATATATATATATATATACATATATATAATATATATATATTATATATATATATATAATATATATATATATATATATATATATATATATAATATATATATATATATATATATAATATATATATATATATATATATAATATATAAAGTCTCCGAACATTTTTTCGTCATTAGGGACCTCTGAAACGGATTTGTGTCGTGGTCTGAGGTTCAAATTCCGCCATCACGCCTATCCCATTAGCCGAATTTCCAAAGGAAATTCGCTAAAAAAGACCAAGCAGATGGACATAGGACAGGACATAATGTCTATCATCTAGTGTAAACAACAGACTGATAGACATAGGATGGGTTTTATATATCATCTTGGATAAAGAGAAAGAAAACTTGTTATTTTAAGTATGTAGCTTATTACGAAAGAGGTTAATGCTGCCTTAAATATTGACCTAGAGAATACACCGGTAATAATCTTGTTTGATTATATTTCCAATAAAATTAATTTACCAAGAAATTGTCCACCCTTAACTCTCATTTTTAAGAAAACATATTAACAATGCTATACTGGATTTAGTTGATTTAAAATGCGAACTATAGTGAAGTAGTTACACCCAAGGAAAATTGAAAATGTATCGCAAAAAAAAAAAACAATTAAATAAAATTAGTTAGCTGTGTTTATAAAAATAGTCTATAAAATATTAATAAACTCTAAAAGTAAATGTTACAAAATAAAATAATAGAAAAGGGTTGAAATAACTAGTTTAGTAAACTTCTTTAACCCTCAAAAAGGAATTAACCTTCGATATTAAATGAACTGTATAATATTTAAATAACTTGAGTACAATATGCTACACTCAGTATATTAGTCTCGCGAACGGGTGTAATCCAGGTCTATTTTATATAGAGTTTACCATATAAACCTAGTTACAGAGGCAAAGAACCTTTCAAAACAAGGTTGTAAGGGATGCGTGGGTTCACGCATGCTATGGAGTTCCGCAGGGCTACCAACACCGGCCTGGGTCTCTTTATCTCATATTTTAAACATTAACCTCGTCACCATAAAGGCAAAATATGTAAAACAACATTTTATTAAAAGGTAAAATTCATGATTATGAATGATAAAAAAAAGTTAAGACAACATGCCCTATAAAATTTAAATTAATTCAGAAGCATGTTTCTTAAGTTTCGCAACAAAATATAAATATCTTAATCTAGACGCCTTAGTGGATGTATTATCTTATTAAATTGCTAATTTATTTGTTTTAACAAAAAAAGAAAAACTACGTTCGCAAAAAATCTAATCCATAATAGAAAAATATCACCCATATAATAGTTTAAACAGTCCACCACATTTAGTTTTTTCTTAAGTACGTTAAGTAAAAACTAAATGTTTTTTACTTAAGTTAAGTTAGTTTTTAACTTAACTATCGTTAATATCTGTAAAGCTTTCATAGAAATTTGTGTGAACACAAAATTATTGTGTTGATGTCTTTGTTTTTGTTTTATTATCTAATTACGGCTGCAAAATTAGTCATTACTAAACTGTTTTTAACCTGCAAAATGTCATTTTACCAACACTGTCGACAAAATATTTAAAAGCTGTACGGGAAATTTGCTTGGGAATAGTCTACCTCCTAGTAGTTAGTTATCCTATAGTTAGTTTAATACCATAACTCCTAGTAGGAGTTATGGTACATTTAAATATAATGGTAAAAAGTCAAAACACCCTAGGAGGAGAAATGAATGCGAGTTGAATGAATTATCATAACATAATTATTGTTTATAATAATATTTTCTTTATAATATTACTTGAAATGCGATGTGCTATTAAGTATTAAACATTTTTATAAAATACCTTATAAATATAATTTTACATAAAATATTGGCAACACTGATATTTATTATCAGCTGTTTATGAATCGTCAATTTTTTTATTGATTTGTCACTTATTTTATTATTTTTTTTTTTTTTGTTAATGAACTCACAAATGTAAAACGTTCTATATAGTTACTAAAAGAAAGTAAACTAATTTTGCTATAAAATATAATGAATCAGAGTAATAGTGAAAAAAATTGTCATAGAAATATTGTTAGTATTGACAATTACAAGACCAACTCTATCTGATATTGTGAGGGTTGCAACAACTTCAAAGCAATATTTGCAGCCTCTAATATCTCATAGCAAGTATTTAAAAACCTTTTTTACTTGCCTAAGTAACCCTTTATTTAGTTGTAGTTTCTTGTCTTAATTTAATAAGTTATTATTATCTTAATTTTTTTACTGTAACAGATAAAAATTAAACATAACATTTAAAAAAATAATATTCTTATGTTCATTTTTCATTAATAAGTAGATAAAATAGTATATGCTACTATGCAGCAAAGGAAACATTGCCGACACGTGTCAGCAATTACCTGCATCGGCTCCGCCTGTGTAGGCAAATCGCCATTTGCTTGACTCGGCTTCGACTCGTCAATCAAAAAGGTTAATTAACAGCCTCGGCTGCAAATTTTTATAGCCTGCTCTCGCTTTCGGCTCGGGGGCTTCTTTATAAAACTCGTCTGCAAAATTCCATTTTGCTGCCTAGTAGCATAATATACTATCACTTGTTTATTTTTAAATGCAAAACTCTTCTCGATATATTTATTGATATAAAATATTTTATAAAAAAATATAAACTTATTTACCATACTAAAATATTTTTCTTATACTTGTTAATAGACTCGTTTAAGAAAGTTAGACAGTAAAATTAATATTTATTTTCAAATTTCACATAAACTTATTTATCACACATAACGCGAAACGTCTGAAACTTTAATCTACTGATTAAAAATGTCAAAAACATTTTACATAATTTGAGCGGGGAAAACAAAGACATACACCTGTACACGTGCATAAATAACTCTTCATTAAAAAGTATTTTAACCAGCTTAAGCTAGATTAACTCTTTGTTAAAAATATTCAAATTACTGCTGAAGAAAATAGCTTGACAGGAAATGAGGAAGAAAAGAAGAATAAAAAGCAAACAATGTAACTTTATGACCCTGTTTGCCTTTCTGTTTGTTTGGTTTATTGTGTTTGTCACTTAGTTTGTCAGTGTTTTTCCTTTATAAGGTTGTCTATTGTCTTGTTGTTTTTTTTCTTTTTCTTTATTAAACCGGAGAAAATTTTTCTTTTTTTTATTAAAACCCATTACTTAATTGGTTTTTGTGTCGCAAACCTAGATCTTTCTCTTTTTGACTATTTAAAATTTCCTACATATTATTACTTTTTCCTCATTTATACCGTAGGTATATAGGAGAAGTATTGTGTTCGCTAAAATTTAAAACTAGGATGACACCGTATATATCTGTTTCAGGTGTTTTTAAAGCCTCCCAAGTGGTTTTTACGATGTTGTTTGTCGGCGTGTGTGTGTGTCTGTTACCATCGTAGATCTAAGGGTATTTTTGCTAGAGAGTTGAAATATTGTTAAAATTCAGTTTATAGGTGTTGTTGTGCTAGCCGGAAAATATTTTTTATGACGTCATAAAAAATAAATCGAAACAATATAAAAAATAAAAAATACCATCGATAATGACTCAGCAAAATTTTTAAAAAATCGTATAACACAAACTCTGTTGCGATCGATTAAGATTTACCACGCATGCAGCTATGTATAAGACAAATATATGCGCCAAGTTTCATCTCATTATTAGCATTAGTTAAATTTTTATCGAATGACTTGTTTACGTTTTTTAAAAATTTGTGAAAAATCGGATATTATTCCAATTAAGTCGAAATTTAGTACAAGAGTATATTTACAGGCACACTAAGTTTCGTTTCAATATGACATGCACATTCATGATTTTTTGATGGATCGTAAAAGTTAAGCAGCATTGAGCGTGTTCAGTGCAGGATGGGTGACCGCTGGGAATGAAACGGATGTATTTACTATCAAAGGACTAACAAACGAGATATGTTGCAGTATAAATTTAACGACCTGTAAATTCCAAGGGCGAAGTAGGGAGGATGATCGTAGCAAATTCGATGTGATAAGGAAAAGGTCCGAGGTGTCCCGTACCCGATTTTTTTCCTTTAAAATTTTTAAAGTTATTCTAATAACTTAAGTACGGGGTTTCATCGTACTTTTTCTTACTACTTCTAACTTGCTTCGGTCGTTCTCAGTATGTCATGATCATCCAAAGCGTAAGCTGTTACTACATTAACCTCAGAATGTCTTAGTTTCTAAAAGGTACTTAGACTTCGGTCTCTCCACTCTTAACCTCTTTCAAAGGATTTGAAGAAAATGTAATTTCTGTTCTAGATATAAGTTCAGTAAACATAAATTACATAATTTTTTATGTTTAAAATTTTTATCACAACATTTAATAAAAGTTAACATTTTTTCAATTTATAGATTTTGAAAAGGAGATAGAAAAGTGAATAAAAAGAAAATTGTCGATATTCCAGGAATATTTGAGTTTTCTGGGACACAGACTATACAAGCTAGGACACCACAGACATCCTGTCCACACACACATATACAAACACATAAACCAACACTACACAGTAAAATCACACATAAAAATCTAGACAGCCAAAAGAATCCCCGGAATTTTATCTAGTAAATTTTCTTTTGACCGAAATTGAATTTTACACATGCCGTGATATCAATTCAGATAACATGCATTGATATCATATCTCCACTTCAAACTTGTTATTTTTAAGTATGCTCTAGATTTATATGTCCGAGCAACCGTCACTAATCAACATTGGTGACCTCTATTAAACTTGAATAACCGATAATAACCGTCAATAACAGTACTTAACCAACCACTATAAACCTACAATAACCTAGAGCGTAATGTATACCCTGATACAACTCTACCCACATTAGTAATTATGGGACCAACAATTTGTCAATTTTATATCATTATCAGCATTAGTAATTTTTATCGAATGCCATTTTTTTGAATTCTTCAATATATATTTATACCCTTTCATACACACATACACAAATAATATATATAATATATATATATATATATAATATATATATATATATATATATATATATATATATATATATATATATATATATATATATATATATATACATAAACATATAGTTCAAGACAACTTCAACTATATCAGAACTCAAGACAACTTCGGAGGTCTTTTAAAACGCTTGATTTTAAGAAAATTTTATAATGTTTCCTTTACATAGAGTGTTGGAAGTAGATGGATATGGTATGCCCAGTCCTCTATAATAACAAACAATTAATATGTTGCACCAATTTTCATTATTATTATTAGTCTGAACCAAAATCATGCACAGTATACACTTCTCTTAAAAAGTCGTTAAGCATGACTAAATTATTTTACCACGATTTTTAATATGCAAAAGTTACACACTACGGAAGACCGGGTTCACAACCCAGATCTGTTCATATTTTTGATACATTAATTTTTAACAAAAGGACTTAAAATCCCCTCTGTTAAAGATGAGCGCAGCAAATATGATGAGATCGTATTCTGGGATGCGATCTCTAGACCTACGTGTTGTAAATGTTTTGTATATTAAGACTAAACGACTTGGACCAAGTAGATGGAACAACCCAAGTAATTTTAATTCTCTAATCCTAGGTCCTAGAGCTTAAAGATAAAAATGTACTTACGAACTACTGTGAGTTCATGATCCTGGGATTCTTTAGTGAATATAGGTGTGTCCGTTGATACTTCACACGAGTAAGTCCCTGAAGCATCTATATCCATCTTCTTGAGCATTACCTGCTTCTCGTTGCTATGGCTCCACTGTAACACACATATACACTCTATTAATCAATCGTGAACGCATGTCTATATATCAGTGTAATTTTTCTCCGAAATATCACATTTTTTGGAGCCTTTCTAACCTTGATAATGTTCCGAACCCTATTGTTTATGAACTATGTGAGACGTCATTAAACAACAAAAATTATCCCGCAAATATTTTATAAAATCACAAATCTTCAAAATATTATTTAGTTTGAGCTGAAATGTTTTACTATTACGGTTAACAAAAATACGAGGCTACATTTTATTATCAGAAATAATGCTGGTTTTATTGATTGACATATATATGTGAAACAAAACAACATTTCATTAATTAACAAAATGTAAAAAAATCATAAACTAATAACAAGTCTCTTTACAAAGACGGCTTTAATTAAAAAACATGAGCCGACTTTCGACCACTTCTGGCCATCCTCAGTCTAGACAAACAGTAAAAAACACAATTTAAAAACTAGGAAACAATAAAAAACTAAAAAATAAAATCGTAAAAAGGTAGAGTGAGCTCATCGAGGAACTTAAGAACGTAGATAATAGGGTTTATTTATTTTATTTCATCATTTTTTTAACCTTACATTTATTCTTTATTTATTAATTTTATTTATCTCCAGAAGGGTAATAATCAAAACATTTCGGTGCTTGTTTTTATGTATAATGACCGTCATTATAACCCGGCGGGAATAATAATTTATTATATTTCCGCCGGGTTATAATCCAGCTTAGCCAACTTAATTATTGAGTAGTTAAAATTACAGATTCAAAAATCTACGTAAAGAATTTTTAGTAAACAAAGTTATGTTGGCAGCACTGATTCATTAAATCCCAGCTATCTGTAAACAAATAATTTCTTTATCAAATCTGTTTTGACGATAAATACCTACTTTTTTTACTAAGTTTTTTCTTATCTTTCAAGTAATATTCCTGTTATAATAATAATAATAATAATAATTAATATTTATCCATAATAAAAAATACAGATAAATACATTAATATTCATTATGCTAATTTCTATGCTAATTTCTATTCTAATAATAAGACTATTTTTTGATTTTATGATTTGAGAAGAAAAAAAACTATATAAGGCAAAAAATAATCTTATTTTATAATACACTAGTATACATTATTTTACTTATTGATGAGAGCCCTCAGTAAGTGTTTTAGAAACACCTAGAGCGAGGGCTCCGTCTCTAGTATTCTTTAGATATTACATTTCATTTATTTGTATAAAATATTTAAAAAATATTTTATAGTGTGTTATTTTATATTAGTGTAAACATTTATTCTAAAGTGTTTTAGAATAAATAAAAAAAAACCTCTTTCCTAAAAGTAAAAAAATAAATAAATTAAAAAAAACTTGCATACTTACATTCATACATACATACATACATTCATATTTTTTTATTTTTAAGTTAATTTAATTAAATGTTCTTTACATTTATAATCAAATACATATACATATTAATATGGATATAATACATAATAAATCGCTGTCAAGTGAGTAAATTAGGCCCTATTGAGGTACTGATCTAAAAGATATTGGGTTATTTGTTTTTTAAAGCAACAGAGATGAAATTTGTTGTAAAGTATTTGGTAGCTGATTGTAATACGTTGGTCCCAGGTAAATTGCATGTTTCTGTTTTTTGTTTGTTTTACATTGTGGAGTTTGTACGTAGTTTGTGTGTTGTGATCTAGTGTCGTGTGTATGTTGTAGTTTATCTTTGTTATCTTGTAAATAGTATTTTATTAGTACAGATTTTTTAAATAATTGTTCAACAGGTAGCACTTTAAAACTATTATATATGTCTTTAGATGGGAATCTTTTTGGCTTTTTGAGCGCTATTTTAAGAGTGGCTTTCTGCGCTGTTTCAACCGTTTTTAATAGAGTGTTCGATGCACTTCCCCAAGCTAGAATGCAGTAATTTATCACTGACTCAGTGAGTGCGTGATACATAGCTTTTAGTATCGGTTTACTTGCGAAGTCCCTTACTTTAATAAATGCGTACATGGTTTTGCGTATTCTTTTTACTACTTCGTTGATATGTTCTTTCCAGTTTAAGTTGTTGTCTATGATGATTCCTAAATATTTAATTTTTGTAACTCGTTCTATGTCAGTGCAAGTACAGTCAGTGTTTAAGTATGAGATAGTGTTTTGTGAGTGTGAACATGGTGGGTGGTGAAGTTTTAGTTTTAAGTGTGTTGGTGGTTGACCACGCTTATCTAAAGAAAAACACATGTACTTAGTTTTGCTAAGGTTCATCGTGAGGATATTATCTTCAAACCAAGATTTTACTTGAGCAACACCCTGTGTAGCTTTCGTAAAAACCTGGTCCAGTTAAAGCCCCTGAAATATAAAAGTGTGTCATCTACAAAGGAAATGACTTCCATGTAAGCATTGTTTAAGTACAGTAAGTTGTTTATATAAATTAAAAAAAGCCATGGTGAAATTACCGTGCCCTGTTGGGTTCCAAACTTAAGTTTTTCGGGCGAACTTAACTTGTTTTCTAGTTTAGTTTGTTGTTGCCTATTTTCTAAATAGCTTTTAAACATTTTTAGGCACGTATCTCGGATACCTATGGAGTACAAAACATTTAGCAGCTTTTCATGCGATAAGGTGTCAAAGGCCTTTTTAACATCGATAAAAACTGCTAAAGATTTTATACCTCTGTCCAAGTCGTTTATAATTAACTCTGTTAATTTGTATACCGCGTCCGCTGTACTTTTTGTTTCATATAACCAAATTGGTTATTTGAAATTATTTTATTTTTTTCTAAGTGCTCCAATAATCTGTATTTAATACATTTTTCAAGAATTTTGGAAATATTAGACAAGAGTGAAATAGGGCGATAATTAGAGGGATCTGATTTATCCCCTTGTTTATACAAGGGGATAACTACTGCTCGCTTCAATACTTCAGGAAATACTCCCTGGTTAAAACATAGATTGCTGATGTAAGTCATTGGCTTAACTATGTTTTCTATCGCCTGTTTAAGAAATTGAGCTTTAATACTGTCTATTCCGGGCGCAGTGTCGGAGTTAAGACTATTGATATGATTTTTCATTTCTTTCTCAGTTATTGGTGTAAATGTATTAAGTGTAGATTTTATAGGTCTCTGTTGTAGTCTGTTTTGGTCGGAAGATGTTTTATTTTTTGATGTTATGATATTTGCTAGGTTAGATCCTACATTAGCAAAGTAAGAATTTAATTGGTTTGCTATGTCACTCGTCTCAGTGTATGTGTTGTTATTGTGATTTAGTTGTTTTATTTCTGTCCCCTTTGCTTTATTTCTATTTAAGCACTCATTAAGTACTTTCCACGTTTGAGCAGAATCTGATTTGTCAGTAGGTAATTTATTTTTAAAATATTCTGTTTTGGTTTTCCTAATAAGTTTTGTTAAATAATTTTTATATTTTACGTATTTGTCCCGTAGTTGTGTGTTGAAAGGTTGTTTGTCCAATGTCTTTCTCATTTTGTCTCTCATTCTTTTCGAAGTCAGTAATCCGTCTGTTATCCAAGGTTTTAGTCTTTTGTTCTTGCATGTTATTTTAACCTGTTTAGTTTGTGTACATCTAGTTATGTTGTCTTGTATTGTTTGTATAAATGTTTGAGTGGCCGTTTCAGCGTCTGTAATGTTATAAGTCTTTCCAATCAATTTGTTTAAGATTATTCTAGCCTGTCAGAGTCAACTTTCGAGAAAGTAAAGTATTTCTGTTTCCTTGTGTCATCTCTGTCTTGTGTTTTATACTTATAGATAGTCCTACAGGGTAATGATCTGAAACTTTATTATGAAGTATAAATGGAGTCAACTTGAGTTGACTTTTACATTTTACAAAGATATGGTCAATACAAGAAATAGAATTATTTTCTTTTCTTGTAACGTCATTTATACAGCTTACGAAACCTAAAGAATTTAACACATTCAAGTAATCATTTTTTTCCACAGAGTCTTCCAACAAATTTAGATTCATGTCTCCGGCTATGATATGATTGGTGCATTTATTTTGCAATAAATGTTCGCTCAAATTCTCAATGAATTTATCAACTTTAATTTCTGAGGATCTATATATAGTGGTTAATTGAAAAATTTCTTTATTAATTTTTAACTTTAGTAATAAACTGTTACAGTCCACTACGGGTCTGTTTACAATATTAGTGACTTCAATATTACTTTTGCAGTACACTATTATTCCCTCAGCTTTGTTCTTTCCAATGTCATAAAAAACATTGTAACCATCTATATCATAGTACTCATCGTATTGCCTGAGCCAGGCTTCAGTCAATATGATGACATCTATTTCTCTATTTAGATTATTTAATAGTAACATCAAAGAATCATAATTTTTGTTTAAAGATCTGATATTAGTGTGGAAAAACACATCATTTTTGTTTAGAATATTTAGATTATAGTCTGAGATTGCTATTGGTTTCGGATCATTTAGAGCTTTATCTAAATTCTTTATAAAATTTGATTCCATTTCGGGATCAGTAAATAACAATTACTGAAGTACATGCTTAGTTTTAGGAAGATATACCTCCTGATGGACTTAGCAATATATATATATTTTTTTATAAACCTTAAAATAACTTCAATTTGATTATATAAAATATTGTAATATACAAGCCAAACATGATCTATATAATAATAAAATAATAAATGATTTATTATTTGTTTTAATGTTAATTTTTTGAGTTAGTATTAGTTGACAAAACTTAATAATCGTAGTATGCAAGGTTAAAGACTTGATTTTTTTCAAAATTATATGAGTAAAGAATGATGAATGATTAATAATATAATATATAATAATATAATTAATACTGACTATATTCAGAGAAAGAATCATAGTTTCAGCGAAGCAGGATTGAATTCGTAAAATTATTATGGGGTTTTTCAGTTGAGACTTATTTTGTATATTTATCAGCATGTTTAATTTGTACATTCACATTTCTAGAACTCAACATAATTGTTCTAATATTAAACTGGAGGCCTAATATATCCTATACTAGATTACTGAGGTCTGATAAGTTTTTAATTCTTACAGCATTTACTCCGTCTGTCTTCCTCATGAGCACTTTGTTATTTGAGAACCAAACGTATTTATATGTTTTATCTTTAGCTGCCGCTCTCGCTTTTGCCATCAGTTCACCATTTCTTTGTGTTAAATGTTCTGCAAAGAACATCCTTCCATCCTTGAAGTTAGAGTTTAGGAGTTTGATATCTAAACCTGGTTTGGCTGGAGTGTCTGGCGAGGCTCTTCTTCTCTCCTCAGTGCATCCTCTTTTATACGCCTTTAGCCACTGTTCCTTCTTCCAGCGCCTCACAAATTTAACAACTATGGGCCTGGGTCCAGGCTTCTTGGAGTTAAGCCTGTGGGCTATGCTAACATCATCGTCCTTGTGTTCCACTCCAATGACTTCGGAAACTTTGTTGAGAATCTGAGGCATTTGTTCGTTGTTAGTTTCAGGAATACCGGATATAATGATGTTGTCTATCCTAGTGTATTGGTTCATGTCGTGTATCTCATTCCTGAGAAACATGTTTTCCTCTTCTAACCTGGCACAGCGCTCTATCAGCTGTTTCATAGTAACCATCACTTCTTCATACTTCTCATTGATTAACTCGATTGGTGATTTCAACTCTTCTTTTATTTTCTCAATGTACGATTCCGTACTCTTTTTATATTCCTCTATTATAGCTCTCCATTCGTCTGAATTTGTAAGTGGAACCTTCGGCAGGGCAGGTGAAGAACCCACTGCCACAGTTTTGCATGATAAACATTTCCATTTTTTTCTGTTATCTTGACGCATTAGCCTAAATTTATCTTCCTGCATGCCCTGGCATGCAAAATGATAAATGGACTTACACTGAGTGCATGATAATGCGTTCTCAGATTCACAAGTATTGTTACAAGATTTACACTGCATGGTTTTAGCTTATTCGTTATTTAATTTATTTTTTTATGCTTTTCTTTGTTTTTATTTCAAAATAATATAACACGTTTAATAACACTTTTTATTATATTATTAAAAACTATTATAAATAAAGACCGATTAATAAATAGACTAATTTTAAATTAATCCAAATCTATAAAAGTCAATTTAAAAATTTTTCATTTATAGAATGATTTAAAAGTTCAATTATATAAAGGTAGATAGATATAAATGTTGCACTATTTATGAATGTAAAATAATCAATAATAATAATCGAGTATTGATGTATCTTTGACCGGGTCACGAGACGAACTGGATTTTTATATTTATCATAAAAGGATTTAGTGCGGTTGTTTACTATGGAAAGTGATAATGGATAGTAAACGACATAGATAAATTGTTTCCCGAGATCCCCGATAATCCTCCCCTAATAATACGGTTTATTTTATTAATAGAGCATTTAGGTATTTATATATTTTTGTTTATTATGATATTTGTTTGTTTTGTATGTATGTGGTTATGTTGTATGTATAATATATTATACCATGTATTTTTGTTAAGTTTTTTTGTTTCTAAATTCAGTTTCTAAATTGTGTTTTTTAATGTTTGTATAGATTGAGGATGGCCAGAAGTGGTCAAAAGTCGGCTTTTGTTTTTTAATTAAAGCAGTTTTTGTGAAGAGACTTGTCATTAGTTTAAGTATATACTACTTCACATTGCAGCAATCTATAATTATGTAAAAAATCACGTTTGTTTCACTAATACATTTGAAAATTCGCTTATATCGTTGTAGTATGACTTATATAAACCAGTAATATGACGAACTGATAAAGTACAACAACCATGTGACCGCAAAGCGGCTACATGCAGGTGCGGGGGCCGCAAAGTAGCCTCTAGCGCAAACGCCGCTCCGCGACGTCCGCGCTTTTGGCTTCTTCGTTTGCGCATCTAGCGTCTGGCTTGTTTTATAACTGAGTAAAAGAAAAGAAGAGTTCTTGTTTTTAATAAACTAACACTAGTTCTTTTATATAACCCACAAAAAAGTCATAGACAGGCTTGTCGTTTATTTAACTTTAGCGCATCGATTACGCCATAAGGTGGATTTTATTTCTGTGCGTCACCTCTAGGACTTAAATTGCAAAGTCTAATTCCTATAAAACTAACGGGAACATAAAGACTGATTTTACCCACCTCTCCGTTGCAGTGGATATGAGGTGGCAACAATAATAAAATCTATATGATTTGATGAGATTAATCTCATCCCTGATGATAATGAGTTAGACGTAACGAAACAGAGTGTTACATGACATTATGTCGAGCCATCAATGATGACGAATGTTGAATGATGGAACAGTATGGAATGTTGAAACTTTTCATCATTACATCACATTGGCTACCCTCATCCTCCCTTATTTCCACTCTGGAGGCCTTAAAACACCTGAAACGAATAATTCAGGTAACACCTCGGTTTCATTTTTTATTGCAAACGCATACCTACGATATAAATGAACAAAAATAAAAAAACATTTTTTATAATTTTTTCGTTGTCGATTTTTTTTTTGTTCTTTGTGTTAATTTTTAACAGCAGACAAAACTAATTAATCTGTTCCACTGTATTGCCTATCATAAAACTGTAGAAAATTAATTTTAATATGTTAGCTTTATAAGACGCTGATTTAACGCTACAAGCCCCGCTATTTGGCCCTTCTACATTTTTTCTGCTCCTTTACACCAACTTCAGACTCACTTAAATCCAACCAACCGGTGGATTCTTAAATGAATTAAAAGACAAAACGATAAATTCATCATTTATTGTTTGGTAAAATATTAATCAGAAACTTCGCGATAAAAGAGAAAACACACCCCAATGTATATCAATATTGGGGCCTCTACTCGCCAAGTCATCTATATTCCAATGCTCCATATCGTTCAACCGCTTGACAGCGACGCAATAATCATCATCAGGGAGCGTTTCCATAGCGTGTTCTATAACATCAGATGCTCGAGCTAAATACACAAGAGCGATCGATCTTGGATTCATTCTGAGTGCGTCGTTACTCCATCTGGTTAGTAATGTTTCTTGGACTTTTTTGATCAAATTAGTTTTTGTTTTAACATCTATTAGTGGATGAGTTGTGAGATCGAAGAAATAGAATATAGTCGTTCTATCGGAAGTCAGAATTCCCTTTTCAACTAAATTTTTTGCGATTCTTTCTCGGACGTTTTTAATTTGATATTTTAATTTTAAAAAATTCCAACTTTCACCAGAGATGTATTCCATCCAATTCAAGAGAGTTTCAGGTTCTTCTTGTTCTTTAATTGATTTTAAAATTTCGTCAAGTAGGACGTCACCAGTTAAGGAACCGTTCTTCACGATGACTCTTCGTGATTCTAAAGGTTTCATCTTTAAAGTCGGCTTTCCTAAAGCGATTTTACCTCTTAACCCTAGCTCGATCAAAATGGCAGCCCGAAGACCTTTAGAAATATTGTCATTCCAAAAGGACGTATAACCTTGCTTATTCTTGAGTCCCAAAAGGAAAATTTCTTCCATAAGAGTTAATTTTGGTTCTTTATACTCACAATTTTCACAGTAAATCCTGCTTTCGTCCCAAATTCTATCATCATCAGATATTTTTTCATTTTCCTTACTCACGTTTTTCCTTTGAATCACATGATTTTCTGAGGCCACAAATGGTGAGATACCTTTTTCTAACATTTTAAATACCATACGATCAAAATATTTCAGAATTCATAATAAAAATACAAACAAGAAAATCTGATTGTCAAATTTTCTATTTACCTTAATAAACAAAGAGAGGTGTAAATCATTTACTTTGTTCAGACGTGGGGTTTGGCTAGGTGTTCTACCCTGTATTCAACCTCCAAGGAGGTTCAACCCGGCAGTTGTCGTGTGAACAGGGTTGAACTCGGGGTTCAACCCTAAAACTCATTTTTTACTGTGAAAAATACTGTGTGGCCAGTTTCCGTGTGTTTAACCCCCAAAGGGGCTAACCAAGGTGTTGAACACCCTGCCAAAGTGTGAATGAAGTAATTGATTTTATAACCTTATACGGCATGGCTGCCAACTTTCCTCTTTTTCTACTTTTGGGATACTACTAGTACTAGTCCCCCAAAATAGCGGTGAAAAATGGGAAAACAAGTCACTTCCATCCGCATTTTTCTTAGAATAATACTATATATAGAAGGAGCATATCTGATAACAGCGAAGCCGGTTCACTGGTGGTCTTAAGTAATGCTGCCACCATAACAATATACAATGTTCTTATAACAAAGTTGGCAATACCTCCTTATTATGTTCTATTATTAATCAATGATTGGTTATTCATAAAATTCTAATAAAAATAACGGTACATTACAATGTTTTAAGCACTTTAAATGGTATTTTAACGTTTTTAATTTAAAATATATTAAAACTAGTCCTCGTCAATTAAATGTAGATTCTTGTATTCCGCTACCCTATTGTCATCTAAGAACGATTTTATTAAACACTCAGCACGTTTTTTAAGTTATTATATTTGTTCTTTACGATCTTTCTTCATTAATGGATATTAATGACACATATATAAAATAATGTTTTGCTGTTAGGATGGTATCCTAACTTAAGACCACCAGTCAACCGGCTTTCGTGTTATCAGTAGAATTACAGGTAAATCTTCGGTATACGGTGCACCCTGTTATCAATACTATATATCGATATATTTTTAGTTACGTGACACGTAACGAGAACTGAGCACTTAAAAGATAAGCAGCGTCGTTAAATTATAATTATAATTAAAACATTAAAAAAAAACCATACAACAAATAATGAAACATTAACAACAAATATAATAAAAACCCTGAAAATAACAAACACAAAAATACGTAAAAAATACGCGTATCATAAAATTAGATGTGGTGAATCATCGATTATTCTTATGAAAACATAGTTAAAACATTATAAAAACATAAAAAAATATGAAATAGTTTTAAACTATTTTACAACAAAAAAAAAAAAAAAAAAAAAAAACAAAAAAACATTTAAAAAAATAATAAAATATGTTCATAAACGTAAAAGAAAAGGCATATATCGATTATTCCTACGTCACATCTCTAAACTAAAAAATATCGATACTAGTATTGATAACAGGTGCACCGATACCGAAGTTCAGCCGAATTACATTGTGCTTACGGTCTTATGATCCTTCTATGTTAGTATTATTCTAATATTACTTCTAATAGTACCGAAATTTTCACTGAGTCATTATTGTGGATTTATGACGTCATAAAAAATTATTTTCCGGATAGCACAACTACACTGCTGCGTGAGCTAGTATGATAACAGACACACACACTAACACACACATATAGAGACAGAAAAATTTCTGAAAAATACTTAGGAGGTATGAAAAACACCTGAAACGGATAATTCCGAGGACCTCTTAATTTCGTATTTTTTGCGAACACTTTACTTTTCTTACATAACTACGTTATAAATAAGGAAAAGTAATATACGCGATTGTATATTCTATTTATAGATACGTCAAACTTTACATAACCCTACAAAAATGAAAATGCGTTTTTATAAAATGTTTCCTTATCTATTGACCTATCGTACCCTCATCAAAATATTAAATCCAACATAAACATAGAGAAGATACTAAAGTAAGGTTCGTGTTATCCTTATAAGTACCATCTTCAACATATCTCCATTTACAATATATTGTGCTTTTTCAATCCCAACAACTGACATGTACGTCGAATAAAATGCTGGGATTGGAGTGACGAAATAGAACATAGGTTACTCTTTCAAAGAGACGAGGAGATTAACTATAATGAATTTTAAACAAAAAGATTATTCTCTGTTAATACTTGTCGAATGGTTTTTGTCTCAGTAGTCCTAGGTTTACTGCAAGGACATCAAATTTTCTCAATAAAATTACAGCAAACAGAATATTTCACGAGAGCATAATAAAACATAAGTCCTCTTAGCCACTTCGTGGACAATATATCAATTGACATATTTTTTTAAATATTTTTTTAATTGTTTTATTTCCAACACTTACAAATATATAAATAAATAAATTGTTTATATGTGTTGAACATGACACTTCTTTAGATTGGATGACTCCTTCTATTAATATTTATAATTCACCACCTAATAATATTCACACAATTCATACAATTAAATGATGAGGAGGGTCATATAAACTAAAGAAGTGCCATAAACATCTCATTAATATATAAATTGACCATGATCATGAAGTGTTGTGACCATGTGGCTTTAGGAATAAAAACTTTAATTCGAAACGTCTTGTTGTCTTATTAACGAATTCTCCAAAAAAATTCGCTTTAAAGACTTGAATTTGAGTCTAAACTTTTCAACAACCTGTTTGTTTTTTATTAACAAATACGGGTTATTTGCAAAGCATCCAATCGTTGCAATCAAAGAGTTCAACTTTGAATAGAGAAACACCAACCTTTTTTCATCCTAATTCAAACATTTTCTCACCCTTAATCCTCTTCCCAACTTTTTAATTTCTTATCCTTTAACTCCTTGGTCCTTTAATTTCGGGGAAACTCCTCTAAAAAATAATTTTCAAATAAAAAATCAAACTATTCAAGTTTTCTTTTGGATTAGTCCAATTTTTGTGTTTCAAAGAATTAAAAAAATCGCTTAAATGTTAAAGGTAATTAAGAGTTTTAATTTTCCTAGGAGGGGGGATTTACAAACCCTGAGTTGCTGGTGGTGGCACCTCTAGTTTCAAAACTCGATGAAAGGATCTCTTTGTAAGTTTGTTTTTAGTTCAAATAGAGCGGTAACTCTTAATCAGTGATTACTGCTAAGTAGTCTTTGAAGGGCAGAGGTTTCGAAAGGCCAGAAACAGAGTAAATTCCCTAATTTACATTCCAATTAAACTCTATTTCTTTTAATGAGTAACCAATCAAATATTTATAAATATAATTTAAACAGCTTCTGAGCTAAAAAGGTAGAAATTTTGTAAAATGGAATATAGCGAAAATTTTCGTAAACACCATCAGTGTTTACGAAGTTTTAGGTCTATCGGTGTCAACCACGTCAAAGTAATTGATGCCTCCAATAAAGCCAGTGCATTTAAGTCATAATGATGCATCCGATAAACCTGCGCAGTTAGGTCTTAATGATGTATCCGATAAAGCCTGCGATGTTAAGTCATAATGATGCATCCGATAAACCTGCGCAGTTAAGTCATAATGATGCATCCGATAGACCTGCGCAGTTAAGTCCTAATGATGTATCCGATAAAGCCTGCGATGTTAAGTCATAATGATGAATCCGATAAACCTGCGCAGTTAAGTCATAATGATGAATCCGATAAACCTGCGCAGTTAAGTCATAATGATGCATCCGATAAACCTGCGCAGTTATGTCTTAATGATGTATCCGATAAAGCCTGCGATGTTAAGTCATAATGATGAATCCGATAAAGCCAGCGATGTTAAATCATAATATTTACGGTCTACGATACGAGTCTCATCCTAATACATCGTTGTTTATATGCTAACACCACTATTACGATGTACTGAAAATTGTTTATTATAGTAATATTGGTCAATAAAACCATTTGAGTCCTTAAAAGTCCTTAAAAAGTTCGGGTAAGAGGTTCCTCAGTACTTTTCCTCACAACTTTGGACTCATTTTGCTTGTCCTCAGAACGTCATTCAAAGGCTAAGATACGGCGTATTACTTCGATCTCACTGGCCTCAACCTCGTCCGAAATCTACAGTGTAGTGATTTCGGAGTCGCTTTGTTAGTCCTTAGAATGTCAGGATTATTCAAAGCTAAAAGTATTATTACTTCGGTGTCACTAAGCTTGACTTCACAATTATTACAGTATGATCACTGAATTACTTGTGATCATAATAATTATATCGTAAAATAGTTAATTAAAACTTTTTGCGATAAAACGCTATAATTTGCTATACATTTTGACAGATGAAAACAAAATTTTGCAATTAATTTGCACATAAGTACCGCACCAATGCATATATGTTTTCGCCAATAACTTGCTAACTGAAAATTAAATAGCTATAGAGTTATTTTCTTCTAGTTGCTTATGTGCTGCGGTTTCTGACGATGTATCGTACGTCGAGAAAATCATAGATCGTCTAGGTTCGAAAATCCAAACGTCTATAATTTAAAACGGTGACTAATATTATAATAAAACATATACTTGTCGTATTGGAATGAAACTTGGTGTACTAATCCAAACTAAGCATCAACTGAGCTACAACTTGAATCTCAGTTTATGATAAGTTTCACCGCATTTTCTTTGAAAAATTGTGACGCTACTGCTCAGGTTGTTAAACAAATACCAAAATCATAAGCAAAAATTAGGATTGATAAGCAAGAAAGCATGTATTTTGCTGAGTCATTGTTGCGGGTTAATGGCGTCGTTTAAAAATTAACTAGAGGATTCGACACTATTAAATGTAAATTTGAGGCAAAATTCAACTCGGTCGGTCAAATTTGAGATTTTTAATCATTCTTCTAAGCATTAACTCACTATTCCCGAAGAACATATTTGGTATAGAATGCCGGAAGGTATATACGAAAGCGTCAGACAGAAGTAAGGGTAATCTGGTCTCTAGCGGTAGCTCGGAAACTAAATTTCCAAACCATAACACTCTTTCCACTTTCGTTTCCATTTTTTAAAGTTGAACCGCAATATAGGTTTAAACGTTCTAAAAAATAAATAGGTCTTTAGTCTGATTTTTGTGTCATTTTCATTTTTCTGGTAAAAACACCGCGGGAGTTATGCGTGTCACACCCACATAGACTTAAAGCATATTAAAAATCACCCACACTGCCATAAAAAATGCTTGATACCGATATTTATGCTGAAACCTCGGATGGGTTTGTATTGTGAACACAATGATTTTTCTCATATCTACTTAATAGGTAAAAAACACAAAGATTTAAATAAATAATCGTTGCTTCGGAAACCGTAAATGTTTTGAGCCAGAAGATCTTTATCATAATCCAAAATGACATAATGCTTAAAATAAAACAAAAATTTATTGTACCATTTAAAAGAAAAAAGAAAACATAAAAATTGGAATGAATACAAGTCATACATAATAATACGCACGAATCGAGTAATACACTGAGAAAGGCATTTCTTAGGTATGTAATAAATTTCAAGAGTTTTACGATTCAGAATCAGAGATCCGTTCCACTAAATTCTCTTTTATTCTGTCCATGTTTAGAGATATTTAGGGTCAGTGCTATATTTCAAATAAATTTATCCCTTAAAACTACTAAGAGATGTTATTAGCTAAAAGGTAGAAAAAAGGAGCAGATTTAGTCGGGCAGCGATGCGTTTAGTCAGGGGGATAGAAAATACTGATTTATAGGGTAATGTATTCACGCGATGCCTGAACATGTTGCTTCGTGCAACTTTTTGTATCAATGTTTATGGCCCAAGTGACTCATTCTTTTTCTATTCGTTTACCAAGTTGAAATCTCCCTATGCTGAAATAAATTCGGTCTTTTTACTCTCTGAAATAACACTGATAAACCTTCACAGAGCTCGCTGGGGGCAAGTTTCGCTCCAGCTTAACCCCCCGGAGGTTAAACTCCCACCTGTATAACCAAGGTCACTCCAGTATTTATCGTTTAACTGGTTCACTTCACTCTGACAGAATCTATTCACTGGATGAATACATTCTGTTTAACTACTCCCTATATTTCTCTCTCTTTGATAATTTCTGCGTTTTTATCAAAATAAAATAAAACATCCCACTGTATTATACTTCAAAAAATCTATATTTTAAAATAAAACGTATTTTTAGTTCAAATAGATTGGTTTATTGTGTTATTTTTAGCGAATTTCCTTTGGAAAAAATTCGTTTAGAGGATAGGCGTCATGGCGGAAGTCGAACCTTAGACCACGACACAAATCTGTTTCAGAGGTGACTAAAATACGTTTCGCGATATATATATATATATATATATATATATATATATATATATATATATATATATATATATATATATTATATATATATATATATATATATATATATATATATATATATATATATATATATATATATATAGGTATTTAATATTATGAATTAAAAAATGCGATTAAAATGCAAGCCTCGAGCTGTAATTAGAACCCAGGATAGAAATCAAACCTCGAACGCGGGTATCCTCTAACCGAATGAGCTATTCCGAAGACGAGGTCAGCACAGCACTAACACCAATATCAACCTGATCTTCTAATACACACCTGTTCTTACTAGGAACTCTAGTAAGAATAATAATTTATATACATTATATAGGATTATAACTACAAAATAATTCTGGCGCGATGGTCCACAGGTCGGGATTTCCTTAGGATTTCGTGTTTCTGTGCTTAAAAATCCATTTCATGCTTAAGGATTCGGTTTATGCTTTATAACTTGAGCAGTTACTAAATTATTTAGCACTACTTGTAACTTATTTATTCTGTACTTTTAAAGGAAATGCGCATAATTATCCTGTTGATTATAAAAAACTATACCTCTATAATTGACTAAAAATATTTTAGCCTTTAAAATTATTTTCACTAATTTAATGCTCAATTGGTGTTTTTCTTCTAAGATTTTATTGTATTTCTTTTGAAAAATACAGCAAAAATGAGTTACGAGTTAAAATTATTTTTAAATTCAAAATAATTGAGTAATCATGTAAAAACTAAATAAATAATCTTAACTTATCACAATAAAATTACAATTAACTTACACATAGAATTACAATCTATAATAATCACAAGCTTAAATCTAAACAAATAAATTAATAAACCATCAAAATTTAAACATTAACAATAAAACAGTGAATAAAAATTAAATTTTAAAATAAGTTTTTGAATAAAATTCATCTATTTTAAAAATTGGTTTGTTAATAAATACATTGTAACATTCATCTGAAAATTTATTACTATTTTTAATATTTTGACATCCTTTGGTAAACAATTGTAAAGATTTATGCCAGTATAATTTTGATTTTGTTTAAATTTACTAGTTCTATGTTTTTTAAGCAATAAATTATTTTTTTTTTGAGGTAGTACGTAATTGAGCACTTTATTGGACCGTTTTTAGGATGAGAAGCCAATCATTATTGTACTAGGAGGTTATTTAGTACTTTTCACCTCCGAGGACAATAATGAATGTAAAAAAACTCCTAGGACGTAAAAGTAATTCATATATTGCCGCCATTACTGTAATGTAGCGTGTTCAAAAAAACAATCTGTGTTAAACCCTTATGTGGTTTATTTAAAAACATTCATTTTGTTTCTGTTTTTGTTCGTAGACTAATTTTTTATTCGTTTTTAAAAGGTGTTTTAATTGACAATTTGTGTGTGTTTATTTGTAAAGCTTTTACATTTTTGAGTAAAAGTGTGAAGCTATGGATGAATTCAATGACGACGATAATATGGAGTTAACTGGACGTTTGTTTTTTTTTTCAATTAAGTATATAGCGCAATTTATTTAATGAGTGCTACCTCAAAAAAAATAGTGTATGCCATTCGGCTGAGAAGTGTGTCTTTATGTCTTGGCAATTTTTCCCGACTCGCTTCGCTCGTCGGTAAATCTAATTGCCGTGACATAAAGACACACTTCTCAGCCTTATGGCATAAATAACTATTATGCCTTGTATCATAGCTGTGAAAGTCAAAATACATTTTTACATTATTTTTGATGACATGTATTTTCATCAAGTTTCTAAATATGTACAAACTTGGAACCGTCAACAATTCCAACTTAGAAAACCATTTCCTTCACGAGGCCCTATAAGGTAATTTTTAAATTAATCTAATTATCTTTTTTTGCGTCCTTAAAAGTTTTTCAGGCATTTGGCGAGTTTCCTCAGATTTCTATTCCGTACAGTTTTGACACTACCAAACCATAATAAATTTGATTCATTTATTCCTAAGTATTTTTTTAAATGTTTGAAATATAAAAACTGGAATTTAGTTTTTATTTAATTTTTATTTATTGTCTCTATATGAGTTCCCCAATCTATTTTACTATTAATAAAAAAAACCTAGTAGCTTAGTTTCCTGAGATTTAATTAGCTCCTTGCCATTATATACTACTTTAAGATGACTAGTTTTTGAAAAATTTCCTTGCTTCATTATTTCTGTTTTAGCTTCATTTAAAACTAATTTATTATTTTTTATCCACTGTTTTAGGTTCTGAAGGACACGATTACTTTTCTGGACCAGTTCTACCTCATCTTCATCCTTCGTGATAATGGTAAGGTCGTCAGCAAATAAAACAAAATCATCTGCCTCGGACAGGGCCGCAGGCAGATCATTGATGTAAGTTGAGAAAAGTAGGGGCTCTCCTACTTTTGGAGAAAAATACTTCCTTGGGGCACCCCCTCAAAATCTCATGAAAACCAGACATAATTTCCCCATTTTCGTCACTAACTGTAGTACATTGGGCTCGCCTACTCAGGTAATCCTTAATAACATCGTAAAATTACCCCTGTATTTCTAACTTGTATAATTTGCTTACCAAAATTTTGTGATCCACTAAGTCGAACGCCTTCGACGTATCGACTACAACCACTATGCTCTTTTTTACTATCTAAGCTCTCGTGAAATTATTGGTTAAATGACTCAAGGCGGATATTGTAGACCTATTCTTTCTATACCCATATTGACTATCGCTTAGCATTTAAAATTTAAAAAAGATAAACCCTGCAATGTAATGCAATTCAAAAAATTTTTGAAAGTATAGGTAGCATGGCTACAGGCCTGTAGTTACCCATACTAGTTCTATTTCCTTTATTTTTATACAGTGGAACTAGTTTACCCATTTTCAATTGATCTGGAAAGACTCCTTCGTTTAACATACAATTAGTTAACTCTGTTAGAGGACTTAAAATGGTTTGAGAAATTTGCTTAAATATTTTGTCACTCATCCCATAAATGTCAAAGTTGTTTTTATTTTTTCTACTGTAAACAAAGTTAACATAAATAGTCTGTTCCACGTTGTCTATACCCCCTAAATATTGATTAACATCTTCCTGATCAACCAGATCAGGTTTAACGTCAGGAAGATCTTTGTAATACTTATTAAAAGCATTAGCGATTACTTGAGTGTCACTACACTTTCCCCCAGAATCTAATTCAATTTCTTTAATACATTTTACGCTGTCCGAATCATGTTTGGATTTTTTACTATATTCCAGAGCTCTTTAGAATTATTTGTGCACGGATCTTCACTTTTTTTGTTAATTTTTCCCCTCATTTCTAATTGATAAAACTCTAACCATTTTTTTTATAAATTTTCTTATATTTTTTTTATACTAGTTGACTATAGATTTGTCAGTTTTTTTCAAGTATGATTTATCTACAGTAAGGGTCCGCGGGACTCTGAAGTTTTTATGAGGGTTCGTCAAGTTTCCTTTTTCTACAGTAGGGGTTCGTGGGGCTCTGAAGTTTATATGACGGTTTGTCAAGTATGATTTATCTACAGTAGGGGTTCGCGGGGCTTTGAAGTTTATATGAGGGTTCGTCAAGTATGATTTACCTACAGTAGAGGTCCGCGGGGCTCTGAAGTTTTTATGAGGGTTTGTCAAGTATGATTTATCTCCAGTAGGGGTCTGCGGGGCTTTGAAGTTTGCGTTTCTTACTCTAAGGATCTAGACCAAACCTTAAACTTAAATATAACCTTCACTTATATAATTAACCTACATATATATCAACCTTGGGGAGGGCACGAACCCTATTGAATACCAGGTTGTTGAGACGTCATTAACCCAGTTTACTGTCAGCAAACTTTTTAAAAATTAGTAGACTTAAGGATAGAACTTTTTTCGCTGGGAAAAAGGTCATAGTATTATAAAAAGATAAATAAGTGCAAATGTCACAAGGATTAGATTTTCGGTTTAAAAGTCCAATTAGGGTTTCAGAGATATAAACTTTAAAGCATGGCTAGAGCGGGTAGCAAGTAATTCTTCTTTGAGAGGAAAAAATTGATAAACTCTAAATTCTTTAATAAATAAAATTATATATTAAGTTAAAAAAAATAGATTATAATTAAATGATTTATACTTTAATATTATTAAGTTAAATATAGCGAGCTTTATAATTATTGATTGACGTATAATAATTTTGAGAAGATAGTACTTCAGTTTTGCTAAAATTAGAAGACTGATGTAATCCATTTTAGTCTACTTTCGTAAGAAAAGCTCCTGGAAAAGCTTGTTTTCTCGTTGTAAACCCTTCTAACGAGTTTAGAAAGATACTTCACAATAAGAAAGAAGTATAACCACACGGCTTTGTAAAAAATGTTGATAGGTTTGTTGTGTTCGTGGGTTTCCGAATCAAATCGCTTTCTTATTTCTCCGATATAATCCTTTAGAGGTAGTTTTTTTTCTTACAAACCAATAACTAAGTTAAGTCTAATTCGATTTGTATCAAAGATGGATTCCTGCAAAGGAGCCCCTTTTAGGATATTATTTATTTTATGGGATAGAATTTTTAAAAGAAATAAAAAGCATGGGCTTAAAACAATAGAAAGTTACTTAACTTTATTATTTGTTTAGGAGAAATAAAATATTGAGTGAATAAGGGAGTAATAATTTTCAATAGAGTTTAATCAACAAAAAATAGTAAAGTACAATCAAAAGGAAACATCAATAACGTTTACACAAAAGTTTAAAGAACCAATTCATTCCAGAAAATATTTAATAGAATAAATCAAGTACGGGGTATTTCGGAACATTTCCTCACTATATCTGATTCACTACGCTTATTGTAAGTACATTGGACTCGTTTCCTTTTGACATGAGAAGTCAAAAATACATTTGTTAATTCCAAGCGGTCACCATTCCAGGTATTGACCTCGCTTGATGCTGCTTAACTTTTATAATCGTACATAATCCGGACATTATTAGTAGGTATAAATACCTACTTGGTGTAGGTATTTATTGCACATAGGGATACCCTTGTGCTGAATTTCAACTTAATTAGATTATTACTTTTCCCTATTTATACCGTATTATATAGGAAAAGTATTGTGTTTGCGAAAAAATTTCGGAACCGGGATGCCACCGAAATTATCCATTTCTGGTGTTTTTAAGGCCTCCTGAGTGGTTTTCTCAAAGATGTCTGTCTGTGTGTGTGTGTGTGTTTTTTTTTTTTTTTTTTTTTTTTTTTTTCCTTCTAGTAGTAACCCTACTAAAAGGCCGTTTATTTATCAGCATGTCCCATATAAATACTACATGCTTTTGAAAACAATAGATTTGTGTGTGTGTGTGTGTGTGTGTGTGGGTGTGTGTGAGTGTGTGTGTATGTGTCTGTTATCATCGTAGCTCCTAGTGTATTTATTCTAGAGAGATAAAACTTTTGTACAAAAATCAGTCTACCGATGAAGTTGTGCTATACGAAAAATATTTTTTTCATGACGTCAATAACCCGCAATAATGATTCAGCAACAGTTTTGAAAAATTATAAAATGCGGAAAAATAGTGCGATCCAATTGAAATTTGGCAATTTAGCTACGTATAAGACTAACATATATGCTAAGTTTCATCTCATTATCAGCATTAGTTCAATTTTTTATCAAATGACTTGTGTAGGTTTTTTTAAAAAAATTGGAAAATAGTCTAATTTATTTGAAATTAGAAATTGGTATAAGTGTATACTTTTACGTAGTAAATAAGTACACTAACTATCGTTTCTATACAAGTATATCTCTGGTTTTTGTTGGATCATAAAAGTTAAGCAGAATTGATCGTGGTCAGTGCTGTATGGGTACCGCTGAGAATAGGGAGTACCAAAGGACCCCGTACCCGATTTTTTAACAAACTTTAACATTTTGTTTTAAAAACGTATACATGTCATTTGAAAAAATGAACTAATGCTTAATCTTGGCACATTTGTTTGTCTTATATATGGCTAATTGCAGAATCATCATTTAGAATTTTTTTATTAAATAGAATAACAAGGTCGAAAGATTAATTTTTGTACCAAACTTCATTTCTCTTGAATAAACTCAATGGGAGTCACGATGAAAAGTGACTCACAAACACACACATACAGACAGATAACTATTTAAAACCCATCTAGGAGGTCTTAAAACATCTATAACGACACACGGCTTAAATCACTTGACTGCGTGGGAAAATAGAGTTGAGAAACCAATAAGGTTGGATTAATTTGAAATTGAGGGCGAGGTTTAATATCCATGACTATCCTCATTGGCTCCCTCGAATTATTTTTTCGCGCTGCCATCTGATTTTAGCCGTGTGTTGTACTATAAAACGGATACATGTGAAATACGGATTTCGGATATTTAGGACATGCACAATTACATTATCGTTACCGTTACGGTATACACAAGGGATAGTAAAAACTACGCCTACCCATGGGAAATTTAAAATAAATGACATTTTTATTACTACAGTTACAATAGTATTTCATTCTTGTCTTGCATAGTCGTTATATAACATTTTAATACTTTTGCATTTTTCAACTAATACCATTAGTATATATGGATAATATCGAGTTTTGAATAGATAATCTTAGTCAGGCCTGTAACGCTTAAAGAAAAAGAATTATGAATTCCATAGCTTAATTCGATGTAAATAAACCAAACGCATACGGAGGTTATAACCTGACTTTTTATGAATGACGAGTGACGTCATTGCAGGAATCGGAATAGGCGGTCAACATTGAAAATTTACTATTTATTCCTGCAAAGACGTCAATTGCGGTGTAGAACCTAACATGTAAAAAAATTGATTTCATTCATAAAACCAATTCAATTGAACCACCTTATAAATTCTATCAGCTTGATATCACCCATATTACCTAAAAATGTAGTTCGAAGTCTCTCCGAAACCGTCCGTAATCGAAAAGGCCATAAGTTTCCAAAAAAAGGTTAAAATCCTGAAAGCTAATATGCGCTTGGTAAACTCATTTGAATCACTGTTTATTTTTTTGAACATTGAATTTTTATTAATTTGTTCAGAGGCTGGTGTCTGTCAGACTCCAGCTGGACAAATCTATTTCGTCTGTCTCCTAGCTTCTTTACTTCGCTTTCACCGGCACTGATGATGAACTGTTAGGTTTGAAAGTCGGCTCTGTCAATAAATATATACTAAGTGGTGTGACATCTTTCTTTTTTCTCCTATTGAATTTTTGTGTTTTTTCTAAAAGTGACTTAATTTTGATTTGCCGAGTTGGATTAATCCCAAAATCCTTTCTCTTATAGGATTTGATTTTTGTACTAAGTTTCATTTAAATAAGATAAGCTGTTTGAGCTGTAGCAGATTTGCAAGAAATGTGCACATTAATACACCTATACTGACATGCATACACTACTTTTTTATGTGCATAAAACTCATTTCATGAAATAAGTGAGTGTTATGATTTTTGCTAATGAAATGCTTTCCCCTTCTTTTAGGAGGTAGGGAAGCAAAAATATTTAAATCTAGGTATCACATTTTTTTTAAGTTCGAACAAATCAGACTTTCTGATTCAAGACAAACAGGGAACAGATTGAAAAAAGTATAATTCAATTATTTGAAAGAAAGAACCGGTGCAAGCTGACAAGACGTCAAATGGAAGATAGAGGAATCATTTTATATAATTGAATTTTGACGCAGCTATCTAGATATACATCAGTCAGGGCTCAGTGTCATGGCTAGAAGAAGGAAATTAGCTGGCGAGTACAACTGTGTCGAGTTGGGTAGAGGCCCTAGACGTAGTGGCAGAATGAATAGGGGGAGAAGCTCAGGGTAGAAGGAATAGAGGTAGAAGAGGGCTGTCTAGAAATTAGACTGATACCAGCTAGACAGGATTTAACGAGAATTTCCTTCTACTCTCTTTTCATTTTTATTAATTTATAATTTCTACAGAAGGAAAAAATTCTATTTTATAATTTTAAACTTTTGTGCAGAAAAATTCTTCAGACTATGGAGTCAATTTTTTTAAATTGTTGCAATTTTAAAACGCCATAATGAGTTATTTTAAATTGAACTAGTTCTGTGCATCACAGGATTTAATTTTTATACCAAATTGCCTCCAAATTTTTTTTGGGGGGTGGGGAGGGGGGTCGCAGTCAATAAAACTGTAAAAAATAGACATTTTAATTTATTTATTTTACTTATAAATTTGTGTAGCGGCTGTAAAGAAACATTTAACAGTCAGTGAACATAAAGGAAATATTTTATCGCCTTAGCAAAACATAGTTTCTTACTGACATTTGATGCCTGCATATTATCGACTTTACACCCGCCTTGAAAAAAAAGGTTTAAACCAGTTTGAAGAAATTCTGTATCTCACATAGTTAACTTAAATCTTTTCTTCCAAACCTACCCCTAAACCACATCAGTATCGAAAGCATTTCCTTCCTGTAAGGGAAAGTTTTTGAACCCCCCCCCCCTAGGAAAAACAAGCAACAAGGTTGTAAGCAACTACCATCATTTATTCAATCTAAGTTTCTGCCAAGGTTCAAAACTCGATAATGATCGTTGCCTTTAGCCTAAGAATCCCTACCGTAACAATCTGTACAAGTTTTAAAGAAGGATTGAGAAGATCTTATTAGTGGGACTCCTTCCCATGAATTCCTAAAACCTACCTGTCCTAATTCCGGGGACACAAATTTACAATACACCTTAAAGTTTGATTCCCCCTTCTGAAAAGTTTCGTGGAATCTTACTCCATTTATAATTACATTACTAATGCTTTATCTTATCTTCTAATTTTAGTCTCAGAGGTAGGAAATAGAAAATAATAATCAGTTGAATATTTAACATTTTCTAATTATAACTTAAGGGAATGCATAGCCTTTGGTATAAATAATACAGAGATGTATATGTATGTGTAAAAACACAAAATTGAGCATTCAGTCATAAATTAGGCCCTCTTCAGAAGTAGTTTTATTCCAAACTGAATTAGGTAACACATAAAAAAGAAACATTAGTTACAGTATTCTAAAAATAGCTATAATACAACACACGGCTAAAATCAGTTGACAGCGTGGGAAAATAATACAAAGGAGCCAATGAGGTTAGTCCTGGATGTTAAACCACGCCCTCAATTTCAAATCAAGCCAACCATATTGGTTCCTCAACTCTATTTTCTCGCGCTATCAACTGAATTTAGCCATGTGTCGTACTATACCTGTGTATGCCATCGGAGAATGACACCTACTTATAAACAAAGATCTAGTTCGAAAAAAGGGCTGATTGTTTTTAATTTTTCTGACCATTACGTCATAAATCTAATCTTGCTTAAATAGATTGGTCAATAATTATATATTACTTTTATATATATTTATTTATTTATAATTCTATGTATTTATATTCCTATATGTCGATAACGTCTACACCATCATTTAAAATTGTTTGTGTGAAAGAACCTCTACCGCTCCTATCAGTCCTAAAATAACCTATCCTATTCAGTCAATAAAATAAGTCACATTAATGTTTCATTTTAAATTTAACACATTGACAAAGCAGTGGAAAGCTAAAGGCCTATGCTAAAGGAACATTGGCCTCAAGGCGGCCACGACGATAAAGCCTCTGTTATTAAAATATTTATACAATGGGAGAGAACAACCTAGGGTTAAACTCAATTATTAATGTCATGCAAATATATGGTGTCGAATGCTTAACGACATTGGCCACGAAATTTGACAACATTATTAACATAATAGTAACTAATAAACCTAAAAATATAACTAAATTAATAATCGATGTAACAAGCTGACAAGACAAGTGTTTGCAGTTGGGGCGTGCCTTAGGTTAGACTAGACCCAGCACTCTAACCAAATTAACATATTGACATAGTAAGTAATTTATTTACAATGCTAATGTGCCTTTAATAACTATAGTTACCATGCCATGTATATGCACTAATTAGGCTAAAACCAACAGGCAATCGTTAAATAGAGTATTTGCGTATTATAAGCTTCTGTTCGCGAATTTTCATCTAAATAAGAAGCTTACGTGATAGATTTAGATGACGAGTAGAGAGGCTTTTATTAAGTTGTTCTTACGATGAAATTTATGGTTACTTGAGAGGCTTTTATTAAGTTGGTCATATGAAAAACGTTGTAAGGAATAGAGTCGTCTTTATTAAGTTTGTCAAATGACATAATTCCTAGAAAATGAAGTCACCTTTATTAATTTTGTCTAATGGCATAATTTCTGGGGAATAGAGTCGCCTTTATTAACTATATCAAATTACATATTTTTTAAGGAATGGAGTCGCCTTTATTAATTTGTTCTTACGACGAAAGTTGCGGGTAATGGAGGCGCCTTTATTAAGTTGGTCAAATGACATGATTTCTGGGAAATGAAGTCCCTTTTATTAAGTTGTTCTTACGACAAAAGTTGTGGGTAATGGAGTCGGCTTTATTAAGTTGTTCTTACGACAAAAGTTATGGGGAATGGAGTCGCCTTTATTAAGTAGTTCTTACGACAAAAGTTTTGGGGAATGGAGTCGCCTTTATTAAGTAGTTCTTACGACAAAAGTTATGGGGAATGGAGTCGCCTTTATTAAGTTCTTATTACGACGAAAGTTGTGGGAAGTAGAGTCGCTATTATTAAGTTTGCCAAATGTCATAAGTTATGGGGAATGGAATCGCCTTTATTAAGTTTGTCAAATGACAAAAGTGGGGAATGGAGTCGCTATTATTAAGTTTGTCAAATGACAAAAGTTGTGGGAAATGGAGTCGGCTTTATTAAGTTGTTCTTACGACGAAAGTTAAGGGGAGTGGAGGCGCTATTATTAAGTTTGCCAAATGTCAAAAGTTATGGGGAATGGAATCGCCTTTATTAAGTTGCTCTTACGGCAATAGTTATGGGGAATGGAGTCGCCTTTGTTAAGTTGTTTTTACGACGAAAGTTGTGGGGAGTAGAGTCCCTTTTCTGAAGTTGTTCAGATGACGAAAGTCATCTTGTCATCTTTGTTCAGATCCAAATGATGAAATTTCTCTCAATAAATGGCATAATGTCATATAATAAGAAATAACTATATGACAACAAGTTATACACAACAGCAAATAATGCAGATGAAATATTTTATGTTTATGTCAAAGGTTCAACTTGTTTAGAGCGCTTAACATGTTCTGAGTAAACCTAGTATGTTCTAGTGGGTCAAAGGTTCGTGAAGCGGTCTTAGGCTGAATTTGACTTTTTAGTGTTCTTTTGTTTTACACCATGAAATAAAACAGGTTTTAGTAGAGTGATTAATTTATCCAATAGTCAACATGTTTTAAAAGTTTATTTACTCGACGATATATTACTCGAATCGTGTGCTATTATGAGATCGTTGCCAGTCACGTACGCTTAGTTGCGCTTATTTGCAATGTTGGTGTTAATTGAAGATACCGTCAACTGTGATATGAAATCTAACAAGATGTGTCTTTTCACCATTGAATCACTAATTGCATTTTGTGTGTAAACTTTGCAAATTTGCCGATAAATTTCAATTGAATTTACTTTCGTAGCATTTAGAAAACGAAACACAGATTTGATTTCACAGTTAACGGGATTTTAAATTTACACCGACAATGCAAACAGGCACAACAAAGCGTATGTGACAGTGCGACAGTGACCTCAAAATAGAGCAAGTTTCTTATCCTTGATACAGACCGTTAACCGCGCGTGTGCGGAACTGCGATCGGAGCGCTGCAGCTCTGATTTTAAGCAAATTTTAATGAAACTTTCTTTCTGCAAGTACCTCGTGAATAAGTGGCGAGGTATGCTAAATTTTACGTTCTCGTTCTCTGTAATTAGTGACTTCTTATTTACCAACATTAAAACTCTTTATTTAATTCAATATCGAAGTACGATGTATAAAACCTTTGATCTAGTTTTGTCAACTGTTATAAACTATAAGCAACTTTTTCTCTTTAGTCCTATATTGAAGATGAAGAAGTATAAAAATATAAAAAAGTTATACATCTGCCCGGTTACATCTTTCTCATAAATAAAGATCAAAAGGCTACTGGAGAGTTTATTGAAAAGTAAAAGGTCTCTGTGGGGCCTCTAGATCTATATTTATATCCATTAACGGATGATACGGCTCAAATCCTCTTAATATTAGTTTCCGATCCATTAGGCCCTGTGAAACAGATACATAGCGGGGTTAAAAAGCTTTTAAATAAAAATCACCCCCCCCCCGGCTTGTTCCATATTAGATTCAAATGACTTTCAATATCAGTAATTAAATTCTTTCCATTTCAAAATGGTTTTGGATTTTTTTTCCTTGATTATTTTCCTTCAGCTGTAGAGGTCCTTCAGTCATAGTTACCATAACGTTTCTTTGAATAATTATTAATTTATTGCTTTTCCTCATTAGGTCCTTAGGTACAAAGGAAACAAAGATGTTTATATAATAAGAATATTTGTTGAAATATAAGAATATTTGCACATAAAAATTCGGTATTTTACTTATATTACCCGTTTCAAGTGTTTTTAGAACTATTTTTGGTTTTGACAATGTTGTCTGTCTGTATTGACTACGTTTCAATACTTTTCTTAAAGTTCCAATATTCTTTGTGTAGAATTCCATAATAATAAGGAAAAGAAACGAAGAAAGTCTAATAAAATGTGTTTTGTCTCGTTACAATCATTATTGTTGTTTTTAGCGATTTTCTAAGAAAAAATGAGCTTTCAGAAGCTCATTTTATGATCTCAATCCCAGGATTGAGACCATGACTAAAATTACGAACTGACAAAGTACAACAACCATGAGACCGCAAAACGGGGAGGCGCGGGGGCCGCCAAAAGGCCCCCAACGCCGACGTAGCGGCTTATGTTTTGTATATTAATAAATGACAAAAAATAACATTTAGCTTATTAATATTATTTCATTCTTATAGTTAAAATCACTGGAATTTATGATACCTTTGCCCTATTTCATTTTTATCATAAAAAGTTCTAAATTAATGCACATTTAAAAAAAACTTATATTTTAAACATCAAATCATTCTGTTTTATTTTCAATTTCAATAAAGAGTTTTTTTTATTTTCCTGGTTTTTATTATCAAGAAAATTGAATTTTTTAGTTTCCTGAGAGAATGTGGTTTTGAAGAAAATAATGCAAGTTGAATTCTACTTGGTTAGAATGGACCTTTTTATTACCATTTTCTGTTTTTCTTTTAAATTAGTTGTTTTTTTATTTTATTGTTTTTCGGCTTCAAGAAAGGAAAACTTTTCTATATTAGCAATATAAATAAATTTATGATAAAGTAATTATTTATTGCTCCGTGCCTTGATTTTTTTTAGAGAATCAATAAAATTTTTAATTTATTGCTACGAGAAATCAAAATATAGCAATTTCATTGCATTGGCGATAATAAATGTATTTGGTCAGGCAAAAAATTAGGTACTTTTCTGCCTTAACATAGAAAAAATACAAAGTTCTTAATCAGAGAGGGCTCATTTGTTCTTCTGGTACAACAGCTCGTTTTTAATATTTACCTATTTTTACATTTCCTCATTTATACTATAAATATATGGAAAAGTATTGTGTTTGCAAAAAAAATTCGAAACCGAGATGAAACCGGAATTATCAGTTTCAGGCTTTTTTAAGGCCATCGAAGAATCAGCTACCGTCGATACTTGCTGTTGGATATAAATATCCCTGGACCGGTTTCGGCATAACGCCATCATCAGCAGGCGGGGCAACACTCGAGCTCTCAACTAATAAAGTTAAATCAGTGATTAACTTCTAGTCTCAATGAGCACGACGAGCCCTCTGAAGATTTTTAAGGCCTTCTAAAGATCCACCCGTGGTGTAGT
>JACMZG010000008.1:79110907-79313407 GCA_018340805.1 Microvelia longipes | reverse complement strand
ATCACCCATATTACCCCTACCACGAAAGTGATCAGAGTTAAGTTGGCGAACTTTTTTGATCTCTTATTAAGATCAGACGCCCGGTTTATAATAATAATTATTCTTATTTTTCACCACCGACATAGTCTTAAAACCCAAATTGAACACACAAAAAATATATTTAAATTGAACAAACAAAAAGATCAATACAAACAATTCACTTAAAAATAAGACTCGGAAATACTGTACAGCACTAGATCTGTACTGTGAAGTACAGATCTAATCAAAAATAATCAAACTATTCTTCTCTACTATAGGATGGTTTAGCAAGACCATACTCTGGTCTAGCTGAACCAAGCTCTGGTTTGAAAAGCCACAGTTCTGTTGCTCAGCTATTAGATACAAATTATTTTCATCACATTAATAGTTATTTATGCACCAAGGGAGTAAAGAATGCTATTATATACTAACCTTCAAATCTCTATCTCTTCATATTTAATCTAATATCTATCTTTCTACAAATTATTTATTTGACATTAACCTTTTGTGCACAAGAGCAGAGGCAGCTGGGCACATTCCACTCTTCATACATAACATAATCAGATGCCAGTGGCATTCTAGTTAATGCCATTGATGTCCCTTAGTCATATTTTAGATTACAAAAACTTGTACCTAGTATTAAAATAATTTTATTTTTTATTTTATTTTTTTTGTACAATAATTTATAAAAAGGGAAATAAGATTTATTATTAAAAAAAAAAAAAAAAAAAAAATAAAATTGGGTATGCCTCTCTAGTAATATATTTCTATGGTTTCAAGCCTCTCAATGTATTGAAATAGAGTATACCGTCTCTAGTAATATATCTTTATGATTAATATTGTATATCAATGATAAGCTGTAATTGTGACAGCCTATTATTTTAACTTATTTTATCATTATAAAGCATTTTTCATACTGAAAATAAAACTTTATTTTTGAGTGAATAAAGTTGAGAAATGGAAGTGGTCCTATACGTGAGAATTACAGGGAATGGTCTAGAATTTAAAATATAGTGTTGTTTTATGTAGATCAACTGTCGACAATGGGCTGTGTCATTCAACTGGAAACCGAATGAATAAGCGTTTATAATACCGTTACAATCCTTCCACGATTTAACAGTAAAAGTATAAAGGAAGAGGTTTATACAATGTTGTATAATGTTGAGGAAGCCCTAAGAGTAACTTTATGATATTCAACTAATTATTCTGTTCAGGTTAGTTGTTGAGTTAAAAGCATTTTGGTTACAAATTTTAACAAAAGGCTAGGGCCTAAGGGCCGTTGAGACTGTTGCAAAGGGCTGTTTTCCTTTCCTTAATAACCTATCCTTATGGATAGGTTATTCCCATCCTTAACCCATTCATTAAGGAATCTTTAAGGGCGCCTCAAGGATCTATAAAGCAAGACATGGGTGGATTCCTTAATTCTCTCAAAATAAAATTTAAGGAATGCTTGAGGAACACTTTCTCGAGTGGGTGTGTCTGTTATCATCGTAGTTCCAAGTGTTTATGCTAAAGAGCTGAAACTTGGTACAAAAATCAATCATTAGGTCTGCTTGTGGAATCCGGAAAATACTTATCATGACGTCAATAACCCGTAATAAGAGACTCAACGTAACGCATTGTAAATTAGGGATTTGCATTTTGAGGACGAACAAAACGTGTCCGAAGTAGTAAGGAAAACCGTGGCAAATCCTATATGATGAGATAAAGTTCTGGAGTTCCCCGTGTCCGATTATCTTATAATTGTTGTCTAAGGACGAGTGGGGTGTCATCACTTATGTTTTATGCACTAAAACGTTGAAAAGTGGTTCTAAGATGATCAGAACAACAAATGTGGCCATAAAGGAGCCACGGCGAGCCGAAGTCCCATGTGATTGGGATGTGAGATGGGATAAAATTGGAAAACAACATTGTTACCACATACCACATGTTACCGATCCCGCGTAGCAGCAAAGACAATTGAGTACTTCAACCCAAAATTAACGCTCCCGTTAATAAAGTAATATTTTTTTCAGAATCTGATTTACTTCTTTTTTTATAAAGCCATTATTTAGTAAAATACAAAATAATCAAACAAGGCTCCCTCTCTGCTTAAAAGCTTGGGCTTAGAGCTGCAGAGATGGAGTTCCTTTTGTATCTCATATCAATGCATTAATAATTATAATATTTATTTACAATAGTTCTTCGTATATTATAAATATTTTTATGATAAAGTGAATCAAAAGAAAAGTAAAGATAAGCACGTTTAGGTATAATTAGCTTCCCTAACAGACCATAAATGTAGTTACATTGTACATAATTTTAGTCATTACTAGAGTCTAAATTGTTTAAAATACGTCGGCCTCAAGTTAACCATTGACATAAATATAGTTTACTTTGTACAACAAAGCAACAGACTTACAGCCATAACTAATCAAGCCGGTAAAGAAAGACATCGATAGATGGGAATTATGTAGGTGCCTTGTTCGATAAAACAAAGTTTCGTCTATATACGTAATTTTCAGCCAGTATTCCACTAAAAATTATAATCATTATATACTGGAAGCTAGAAAAAAGAACTGTAGAAAAAATATCTGGGTAAAGAGAGAGAAAAACATAAAAACCGCCCCAAAAAAGCTGTCATTTATACTACAGAAGAAAGAGAATCAAGTGAGGTAAACATCATAGCTACAAAATAGCTCTTAGATAAGAGAGGTTTGGGGCGGCGGGGAATAGCGGCAAGGGGGCGGTAAAAGCAGCGGCAAGGCCCTGCGGGGGCTTTCAACACCACAAAACTACCGCAACTCACACCGTTTTATATAAAAATGCTTCTCGCACTAAACATACATTTTTGGACCCATTTACACTATCATTTTGAGCAAGGAAACCATGATATTGCCTAGCATAACTGCGAAAGACAAAACGATCAACATAAAGAGTATGCTGATACAAGAAAACTCCCTATAAACACTTTTTCGTGTAAAATAAACATGGAAACTGATTTGATTTTTACATTTTGTTCCTGGGTTTTACAAAATATCTTTGTTATTTTTACTCACAGCAACGTTTATAACTGGTTTTGTGAGTTTATAATACGGTTTTACTACTTCTTCTTTTAGTTAAAATATTATTTTTATGTATCATGCTTAAAATTTATATACATTTTATTGCCTCCGTATCTTCCATAGGAGAGGAAGCGTTTCATAAGCAAAAAACCATAACACCTACTTTCTTTATTTAATGTCAACGTTTCAGCATCTAAAGATACTAAAAATGTAAAAAATTGGTGTCTGTATACATACGTGTATGGATGTGTACATACCTTGTAAACACCTTACAGCTCAAGCAATGATTTTGAACAAATTGGTACAAAATCAAATCTTATGAGAAGAACTGATACAATTTTGAACTTATTTAAAAATATAGGTAAATAAATAAATAAATAGGTATAAATGAGGAAAAGTAAAAAGTTCATTTAAATTCATTAAATCAGAAGTGAAGAAAAATTTTTGGTTTGAAAATAGCAGTTTTGTCGACTTCATATTCTTATGATATATATATCCTAAGAACTTGATAGCATAAAAACTCTGGGAGCTACGATGATAACAGATAAACACTATATAACATAAATACAATAAGCAACTATGTAAAAACCACTCATGAAGTCTTAAAAATTTCCGAAACTGGTAAACACATAAAAACCTAGTTTTGGAATTTTAGTGTCATCACAATACTTTTCCTTTATACCTATGGCATGCGGAAATGTAAAAATAAGGAAGAGAAAGAGCTAAAGACAGAAAATTAACTGCATTAGAGATCTAAAGATACAATGTCTGATGAAAACAACTGACTCCTTGAGCATCCGTGTTGACCTCACACGTATTGTTTGGAGATAAAAACTAAATATCTTGACATTTTAGAGAACAGAAAGACCTCACGTACAAAACATTTCAACAAAACTAGAAAACGAAACACAAGGTTTCCATACGAGTTTAATTGATGGGAGTAACAAAATTGGTATAGGTTTTTTATAGATGAGTTAATCAATTGAATAATGGTGAAATGTGATCTGTCAATGAGAAAATACATTAAATGTCGCGGTTCTCAAACAAGGCGAGGTAGAAGGCCTTCTAAAAATATCCGACTACACCATCTTTCCATTAGATTAATAAAACATTTAATGTTAAAAATATCTATATTTTCTCCAATTATGGATTGTTCTTTTAAATAAAACCCTGTCAAATGTTAAACGAAACATTCTTATAAAAAATTTAAAACACAACAGCTTAAAGTTCTATAATAACAACAAAAACTAATTATTTAGCTATATATTTCACCTAACATTGTAGGCATCTTCAGACATCACATGTAAATGTTTTTAAAAAATCATAATTAGCTAGATAATTACGCAAACAAACGAATGCTTAAAACTAATATCACAGTTAATTAAAACTAATTAACACAGTCAAATAACAAGTAAAATTTATTTTATATAATAAAATAAAATATAATTGTTATTAGACTGTGTTAATTATTTTTATTTTATAAATAAAATTTATTTTATTTTATACAATAAATTTTATAACAAATATAATATTTTTTTGATTTGTTATTTGAATGTGGTAATTAGTTTTAATTAACTGTGGTATTAGTTTTAAGCTTTTGTTTGTTTGTGTAATTACCTAGTCAATTATGATTTTGTAAAAAAAAAATTAACTGTGATACCTGAAGATGCCTACAATGTTAGGTGAAATGTATAGCTTAATAATTAGTTTTTGTTGTTTTTACAGAGCTTTAAGCTGTTGTGTTTAAATTTCCAATCAAGATATGGGAGTTCTATAAAATAAATAGTGAAAAAAAACATTACTAAATTTAAAGAACAAAATTCTACCCATGAAAAAGTTAGCGTATGGGGGAGGGCTGACCTTGTGCCTTTCGCAGTACCCTTTATTTGGAGGTAGTGTTTGTGTTCAAACCTGAAATTGTTCTATTACAGAACAAATTCGGTAAGTTGAGGAAATAAGGAAATGATAGGAATATGGGGCTTACTTTAGAATGGTGGCCGTTAATATAAAGGGAAGTGACATCAGCAGTAGCGAGGTTAATATCAAGGGTATCGGAGTGAGGATTTCACGAATTAGGCCGAGGAAATGGTTGGAATCTATTATGTGAGACGGTGAAGATTAGGAAATAGGTTGAAGAAAGGAATCAACGAAAGCTGATATTCTTTGTGACAGCCATACCCTAAGCCTATGGTCTGTCACATGCCTTGGCCTGTAAGACAGGCTATTGCTATATCTGTGTGACAGCCATAGTCCATGGCTATGGTCAGTCACATGCTATGGCCTGTAAGACAGGCTATGGCTATATCTGTGTGACAGTCATAACCTGCTAGGATAGGTCTTCCAGGAGAAGGTAGGGAGGGACCAAATTTTTTACAGACTTTAGAAAGAATCATTAGTTGTTTTGACGGAGATTTTGCAGTACATGATGTTTAATAAAAACTAGAAATTAAATCAACTTGTTTAATTCTAGTTCACACTAGAATTAAAAACAATTAATTCTAAAGTCAACCACAATAGTATAAAGAAATTATAACTGACCGGTTTCGACTTTACGTCATCATCAGAGCTGTTTACAGACTAAGTTTGTAAACAGCTTAGTCTGTAAAAAAAATATAACCGGTCAGTTATAATTTTTTAATACTATTGTGGTTGACAATATATTAATTGTTTTCAATTCTAGTGTGTTTTTTTTATTTATTAAACTTAAGAAAGAAGGTAGAGTTGGGGTGAAAAGAGGAATTTCAAGAGAATGAAATGTAATCTCTTTTTCAGAAAGACTTTCTAGAAAACCTTGGGGGTAGCCAGGTAGGAAGTGATGGTGCTATTATAGGTAAAGATTCAGTCAGATTGAAAGATTTCGTAAGTATCTCTACATGTTAATTGTCTATAAGCCTCTGAAAGTCAATCAGTAGAAAGGCTGAGAGTAAATGAACTTTATGAAGGGTAATGAACTCAGAAGGCAGCACAAAAATAGATTCGTTATTCTGTAAAATTTTGAGGCCTTGATGCTCATTATAAGATAAGTTATGGGAATGTTTGAGCTGATTTGGTAGGTTGGGGTCAGAAACTTTATTTTAGTTATCCTACATTACCTATCCCTTACATAAAGTAGCTCTAAACATCTAAAGCACAAAAATATAATAGGATGAAAAAACGTCTAATTTATGGGAACAAGGGAAACAGATAAATATTAATGCCCAAGACGTCAAATACCTGCGAAAACTGAAATCTGTTAATTAATATCATGGGAAAACGGCAAACGCATATAAACTAGGAAAACTGCTACAAATGTATGTCATGAAAGACATCAAATACCCATAAACATTGAAAATAGCAAAAAAATAATGTCTCTAAAAGGTTTCTACCTGAAAGATTGAACAAATGTCAAAATTAATGTCACCAAATGACGTCAAGTACCTGAAAATAAAAGATAACACAGTGAATGTGCAAAATAAAATAAACAAAGTAGATAAGAGATAAGAAATGTTTTTGTTCTTTTGAAATCCAGTGAAAAAGGTGCCAGTAGAAGTAAAAAGTTTTCCAGGTTGGTGATATCGATCTGACCTGTTGCCCTGGAATGAAAACGGCTAGTCTTTCCCAGGGATATTCTCCTCCGTGCCCCAGAGGCTATTCCCCAGTGTTACCATCTTATAGAACCCTATTCAACTTCAACCCTTAACTAGCCCTTTAGTGGCTCTGATTTTCCTCTAAAGCCCATCCAAGCCACATCTTTCAATAGGCTGATGGTTCTCACCTGTATCTAAAACCCTTTATTTGCAGTGACAGGAAAGGTAAAGTGAATAGAGAAAATCTTTTTCCCTAAAAACTTATTTTCTTTTAAGGGAAAGAATTTAAAATACATACTTACTTAACCCTAAAAGATTCATCATTAAGGAAAACACCATTTATTGCTAATCATTGGTCAATTTGACGTACATTCGAGAAAAATAACTAAATATCCTAAAATTACATAGAGAAAATTTTTTATTTAAACAACCGCACAATACATACATTTTAACTCCAATAAACCATATTCTTTATTATGAGACGACAAAAATTAATTCATATATTTAGTCAAAACAATTTTGTCAAAAATGTAGACAAATTTTATCATATATATATATATATATATATATATATATATATATATATAATATATATATATATATATATATATAGCAATCACGTACTAACAATATCTTGGTTTAACCAAAAGTAGACTTTTGGCTGACTAGTTTAATTGACAGACACAAACTAGTCAAAAGACCGCAGGGAGCCTGACCTCTAGCTTTGACCAAAACAGAGTTAGTTTGATTGACACAAACTAGTCAGAACACCGCAAGGAACCTTACCTCTGGCTTTGAGCTACTCGCGCTACTACTTTTTTTTTTTTTTTTTTTTTTTTTTTTTTTTTGTTTTTTTTTTTTTTTTTTTTTTTTTTTTTTTTTTTTTTTTTTCTTGACCTATGGATTGAGCTTGCTAATTGTTAATTTTTAATTGCATAACTAGGCAACTCCTACTCCGCTGAAAATAACATGAAAATAACGGAAGTTTTCCGAGAAATATATGCATACATATGTCTGCGTAGGCTTTGAGGGTGATTGAAATGTTAAGTTAGCCCTTAAGTAAGTAATTTCGTGAATTTATGTAATAAATCTTCATGGCTTAGCAAATAAAATAAGAAATAATTGAATTTGATAAGTTACTTGAGGCTGAGATTAAACTCACATGTGTTGATCTTGTATATCCCACATGCATGCCCAATCGATAAAAACATTTTCCCGCGTTTCATGAATTTAAAATTGTGGCTGAGTCATTATTTCCGGTTAATGACGTAAAATCTTTTACGTCTTTACGCACATATAGGTCTTTAGGTCTGATCAGACTAAATATTGATTTTATCCTACTTTACTGTACTGGCTGCTACGATGATGACACAAACCCACACTGACACAGATAGACACACACATACAAATACATTGAGTGTGAGTGTGTATGTTGTTTATGTTTGGTTTTGAAACCTTAAGTAACAAGTAATCTTGAAGCTAATGAATCTTATAAACAAATATAATGTTTAAACTCAGGTAGTCATATATTTTTGGAGGTATGTAGTATCTTTGGATGTTTGGAACCTGTGGATGGTATATATTATTCTGCTCGTATGAGGCTTGCGAAAGCTATTCTCTGTTTAATAATAAGACAATAGTACTATTATTACTCTATAAGTATAGAGAATCATAATAATAGTCTCATAATCATCCTCTGTTTTAATAAATATTAACCAGAGTTTGTTTCGTAAGTCTTAGACAAATATGGGACTTGTCTTTTACTTTACTTTACTAATAGTATTAGTTACTATTTATAGACGATAATTAAGTTACCAACAAACCAATACTAGTTATAATAAATTATGATACTAGGTTAAGTATTGAGTCATACCTGAAGGATCTTACTAAATTTGTTTATATTTATCTTAATAAGACTCATTTCTTTTACATTTTGTCACAAGATTAGGTTTTAAGTTCAATTGTTATCTCTTCGATATGTTATATCGATTATAAAACTCTCAACACCACTAAAGTTCAATTTATATTTCATTGAAATCCATAGGTTAGGCAAACGTTTTAACGTCTCATAATAGCATGCGCTAGTGTGGAGCATACCATAGCAGTTATTTAAAAAACTCACAGACAGACAACTTTGTGAAAACCACCCAGGAGTCTTAAAAACACCTAAAACGGATACTTCTATTAAAATCCCGGTTTCGGAGTTTTTCAAACACAATACTTTTCCTATTTTACCTACGGCATAAATAAAGGGAAGTAAAAATATGACAGCTCAGAAGAATATTTACTTGTCCCAAAAGTTTTAAAAACATTTAGGCTCTAAATAAGCTACAATTCGGAAAATGTTCTAATACCTCATCGGACCAATGTCATTTTTTATCATGGAGTAATTCACGCGGCCAATTCTCTCACACGCAATGAGGGTGAAAGGTGAATTATCACCTGTTCTCTTCTGGTCAATTTTCACCTCCTCTCTATATTACTATTAACCTACAGCCCGTGTGACTACGGCTATAATATATTCAGTAACTATACACCTATAAACTGGAAAAGCAGTTATTAAACAGCTATTTGTTTTAATACGAAATTTATTCAGTTTTTTTTCGTTAAAGCATACATAAATAATAGCATTAAGTAAAACCTTAAAGAAGAAATTATTCGTATCAATTAATCAGAGGTTAGGAGCTAGCGTGCACATTTCCCACGTCAACACAATCTTTTCTGTAGAGAATTCCCCGAAAATAAATTAAGCTCTATTATGAAAATTGACTTATATTTTGTTAAGAGCTATTTTATAAAATATGCACTTAATGAGATTTATCAAGTTAAAGACTTTACATAAATTTAAGTTTAATTTAGCGAGCATAGCTGATAAGATCGGATTAAGCAGAAACGACAATTATATTTAAAACTTGAAAATAGCTAATTAATTGAGGGTTAAGTTGACGAAAAATCCAACCCCTTAACTAAATGGTAAGACCAGTTATCGTTAAAGCTCGTCATCTTGCCCTTTTTCTATTTTTTATAAGTTTTATAAATATAAACAATTTACTGCACAAACAATTTGTTAAATATCAGAAATAAACCTATAGAGATTCGCATGTATCTAATAAAGAGCGGAAGATAAGTGTGAAATACATGGGAGAAGCTGACCTAAGGGAAAAGCAACTGTCTAGCTGACCTAGGGAAAAAGGCAACTGTCAAATAAAAGGGGGTAGCTGACCTAAGGGAAAAAGGCAACTGTCAAATAAAAGGGGGTAGCTGACCTAAGGGGAAAAGGCAACTGTCAAATAAAAGGGGTAGCTGACCTAAGGGAAAAAGACAACTGTCAAATAAAAGGGGGTAGCTGACCTAAGGGGAAAAGGCAACTGTCAAGTAAAAGGGGGGTAGCTGACCTAAGGGAAAAAAGCAACTGGTCAAATAAAAGGGGGTAGCCGACCTAAGGGCAGAAGGCACCTGTCAAATGCAAGAGGGTAATTATACTTAAACTTGTATAACATCGATAATAACTTAGGTCAGCTACTGTCTTGTATTTGACAGTTTCCTTCTGCACATAAGTCAGCTACTTCCTTGTAAGAAAGAAAGAAAGAAAAAATTACTTTTATTTTCGAAGTAGAGTAAAAAAATACTAACAACTCATAAGCCTACTCTAAGGTACGTGAGGATGGGACCGTCAGGAGGAGGTTACTATGCTACTCTCTATTTAAATTTCTTATAAATACATATTCAATTGTAACATACGAGTATAGTATCAGCATAAGTTGATATTATTAAATTGATTAGAGCCTTGATTGAATTAAAAAAAAGTTAATATATAACATTGACGTAATAAATAAGATGACCAAAAAACTAAAATAACAGAAGTTAAAAAAGAAAGAAATAATAATAAAAAGAAACTAACTAAGAAAAGAAAATAAAGGTTTTTAAGAATCTGGTGATAGTTCATAATTGGTCATATTTGTGACATAACGTCTGTCTTGAAAAGAAAATCTTTTATACTTAACTACAACAACTCAAAAAGAAGAAGAAATAAATACAAGTTTTTCTCCCATAAAAAGAAATTCATAGAGTTGTGAACAGAGGTTGTAAAAAAGTGGCAGAAGAATAAAAAGAACTGTCTAAGGAAGTTGGAGTCCATTGAGAAGAATCAGCCGCGAGTGGCAGCAGCTACGAGTTTGTTTCTCTTTTTTCACTTGATAGCTTTGTTGCTTTTCTTTGTAAGTTTGTACAATATTTTCTTTATCATTTGTAGTGCTCTTAAAGTTATATTCTTCTAAGAGTTAAAAAAAAGAGAGCTAAAAATAAGTCCTTTATTGTTCTTTTTTTGAAGTTTTTTTTTGGCGAAATTATTACTTTTTTTACGAAATTATTATTTTTTAAAGAATTTCCTAGAAGTTATTACGTTTATGAGACATGTTTGATGAAAGCAGTCACAAGTTGGGAGGAGAATTGATTCTGCTTGAGATGTTCTTACGTGGGAAAGAAGTTATTAAATTTTAGAGTTAATCAAACGCGGCGCATTAAATTGGCGTCACGTCAACATTTTATTGAAAGTTCCCTAATGATGTTTTGCATTTTTACTAACTAAAAAGCCTCAGCCACTTGCAAAATGCCTTTAAAATATAAATTTTAAATTTTAAAATTAAAAATAGATAAAAAGAAGGACTAAAGCAAAATAAAATGCAACAACCTGTTTTCTCATTAAATTCCACATTCAAACTCCCATTGATGCAATAAATGTAAGTTACTTGTGTGTGGTTGTATGAGCGCTTTTCCTGTTAGCAAGATACACTCAGAAGTTAGTTGTTTCCTCTACAAAGGATTGAAGAATGTTTTCCCGCTCGAAAGCAGTTTTCTCTGTAATAGAAAACTGCCTTTGATCCCGATGGCGTTAGATGGAGAGGATAAATTAATTAGTTGCCGAGGTTTGCTGAGGGAGTAAATAGAAATATTGAGACGGCGTATATAATCGTGTATTGTACGTGTCACGAGAACTGCCGTTAACATTAATCGATTTGAATGAAAATTAGTATACATGTAGTAATAATTGAATGAATCAAAAGCTCTATAGTTTTTGGTTATAGTGCGACCAATATCATAGACCAATAATATTGGGTTATGGTATTAATATTATATTATGGATTGTATATTGTATTATGCTATTCGTATTACATAGAGTATTTTATAAGGATATTATAAAATAGTGTATTATATAAGTCAGGATATTAAAATATTACTGAAAAGTATACAGCAACTTGCCGGACTCTTTTGCGCCTGGGCAGTAAATTATTGAATACCTGCCTCTGCTTCACCTCTACGAGTAATTTAAGTAGTTTAATGCTCATTTAGTTTCATGGTTTGATTCATTTAAGGTTTTAACGTATCTCCTTTAAAAAATACACAAAACATGAGTTTCGAGTAGTGCTTGATAATTAAATAACTGCTCAAGTTATAAAGCATACTCCAAACCTTAATGCAAAAAATAGATTGTTTAGCACGGAAACACGCATTCCAAAGGAAATTCGCCCGACATGCGGACCACAGCGCCAAAATGTTTATTATTATACGATGAATCCCTCTAGCGCTGCAACATCTAACATGACATAGTTATTTATGCAACAAGGGATGAAGGTAAGTTTTACAGCTCAAGTTAAAGTTTCGTTCTAAGGCAGCGCCGAAGGAGGAAACTTCATTAGCTCACGAGGCCGGTAGGCCGAGGGAGGTAAACTAGTAAGCTCCCGAGGCTTGCCGAGGGAGTTAACTAACATTTTGGCTCCCGAGGCTTGACAAGGGAGATAATACGAGAGCTAAAAACTTCCATCCCTTGCTGCACATTAAATTTTATCTACGAATAGAGAACTAATACTAACAACTATTAATATATTCTTCAGCTCCTTAATTGTTATTGTGTTAGTTTAGTTTATTCTTACCATGTTAATTACTCTGATAAAGAGAGAATAAAGCCACTATCTTCACATTATTTTATTGTAAGCTGTCAATAGAATAATGTGTAATACTATATTTGTAATTTAAACATTAGCGTGTGTATATTGTATATTCTACCCGTAGTACCAACATAACACCGAAAAAAATCCTAAAAATTTCCAAAAATTCCTAAAAATTTTACTAAAAAATTCTGTCAAGTTGGCAACACTTTCACTTTTCCTCCCTAGGGAGTAAAAGTACATTAACAGTGTGAGATAACAAGACTTTATGTAGAACTTACAATACAAGGAGTAGATAAAACTATTTTCTACAGTTTTTGTATTTTTTTACTTCTTCACTCTAGTTTTAGAAAAAGACATATTGTAAATAGTTTGAGGGCATTTTGTGCGGCCATAAAGTCAAAACAAACTGCAGCAAACACAACACTATTAATTAGTAATTCATAAGCTTTTAATATCCTGATTTTTTTATGTTACCAAAAACTTTTTTTTGTTAATATTATCACACTTTTAAAAAAGAGATAATATATTTTTAGCCGGAGGATATTAAGAAAGTTTTACCTTTATAAAGGCAACAAGCAACAACAGAAACAAAATCCTCGACCAACCCTGATATTACTACATTAAACTTAAATGAACTTGAAGAATAAACTTATTCTTCTTTACTTTTACATTAAATAAACTCCTTTTTCCTTAACAAGTAACTAAACTAAACAACTGTACTTTGGAAATAGGGATTTAAAAAAAATTGGAGAAAAAGGGGCAGTAGATATAGGGAATCAATGGATTTGATCAGACACGGAAGCCATACCCAGGACCCTTTACAGGACTCCATTCTTGTAGTCTAGTTCTTTTTAGAAAAAAACCTGACAGAGAAAAAGGTTCAGAGTATTTGGTAAATAATTTTTGGCCATAATGCTTCAGCTGAAGTTCTATTTTGGGTATCGATTTATTTGACCACAGTGAAGCATTTATACTTATTGAGTAAATTTGAATTATTTCAATGACTAGTGAACTGTCAATGTTTCTAAATTTACAATTTAAATACTCTAAAATGTGAAATCTTAACAACACTTAATATCCAAGCTTGGCAATAATTTTAGCAGAACACTATGACTTAAATAAGTAGAATAAGTAATAAATTAAGTAAATTTAATTAAACATTACTAAGTCACTCGTCTAATGATTTAAATTTGTTGTTATCAATTATTTTCAAATTATGCAATTATTTATTTAAATCTGATAGTATAATAGATGGGACTAAAGAATACATACATAAAGACAGATAGCTAATATATAAGAAAAAAAGGTTAGTTATGTGGCTAGATAACAGGAATGCTAGTTTATAATTTGGTAGTTCCACCATGCCAACTACTAGAATGCGCCACTGCCTTCTTGTTTTCATAAAATTAGTTCTGACCCTAACCTGATTAATCCAACTATTTGCTTTATATAATAATGGCTAATTAAAGTAGATACTCGTGTCGTTAAAATGCTGATAATGAACGAGATGATTTCATAATTCTACTTATGCAAGAGTAAGGAGAGTTAATTTCAATACTCCCGCTAGATGCCAGCACCGGCTTCATTCCCACCTTCTGTCTGACACTCTTGTATACCTTCCGACATTCTATAACTATTATATTCTGTGGATAAAACATATTAGATGCGCGAAAATAGTATTCAGAATAAATTGGTTCAAAATTACAAGGAACAACAGGAACAAGGAATGATTAACAAAAATCTATGATTTATATCTCAGAAAAACCTTAGTGAAAATTTATGAACGGAATCAAAAATCAATTATGAAATGAAAACGAATTCATGTAAGTAAATTAATTCATGTTAGTAAATGAATTCATGCAAGTAAATGAATTCATATAAGTAATTGAATTCATGTAAGTAAATGAATTCATGTAAGTAAATGAAATATGAAAAGTATAACGGCTTATAGTGATCGAATTTCTGGGGTTTAATGTAGTTTTTTAAAGTAATCTAAATTATGGTATGCTCTAATAAACTTTTCAAAGTAATCCTATAATATGTGCGAGAGACACCTAAGAAATATAACAAGCAAAATGTAATGCTACATCTGGTAACTGTTCCATCATTCGACATTAGTCATTATTGATGGCTTGACATTATAGTATGTCCCACTCTTTATCGTTACGCCTAACTCATCAGGGCGCCGACAGAGTCTGAATTTATTCTGGACTACAATTAAAATTTCGATAGTTACCCCAAAAATAATATTAAACTTTTAATTCGTAAATTTTAAATCGCGTGAGTCGACTTACTCGGGGATGCCATTTCCTAAAATTTAACACGCATTTTACTATCTGTCCATCAAAACTATTCCATGTAAAGGATTTTCAATTTCCTTAAAAAAAAATAACAAAATGATAACTGAATGTAAAAATGTTAAGCCATTGAATTGAGGATGACAAAAGACGCTGATCGGGAAAACTCAAGACAAAAGAACTTGAGCTGATATTTATAAACAATCAGATAAAATTGCGATGAAGAATGACTAGCAACAAAAAATCTCCTAAGTTTATTACTTCTAAGTCACTGGCGTGTTTATGATGTGCCTTTGAAATTCTTACCAGCTTATACTGACCGAAATTTCATTGAAGGCCTTTGACAAACCAAGGATCCGGTAATAAGTTTTTTTATTAGTTTGTAGGCTTATTTAGGCACATAAGCATTTTTAATGCTTAAGTATGAATGTCTGAAAGAATTCAGGTTCAAAGAGTTCCATAATCGATTAAATTATTATGATCTAAATTTTTTAAGTTATAGCGAGTTTCTTCTGATGTTTCTAAATTTTCTTTGTAACAATTACAACAAAAGGGAATGCAGCACTTTTCTTTTTGATCTAACAATTTTTTTCATACCTTTTATAACCATTTATCAGGAAGTCACACTTCTGGTAGATGTACTTATAACATTAATCAAAAGAGAAGGTTCGAATACTGTTGTATAGGTTCTAAATTATGCAGAGCGTATCCACCACTAAGCGAATAATGCGTTGAAGCGAAAAAGAAGAAGAAAAAGAACAAGATTTAATTCCCAATCCATATTCCATTTATATGTATGATCCTTATAATATTATGGAGATATATTAGACGTTTTTCTTTTTCTGACTTTATTTTTATTCCACATCACTGAATATTCTTCCCTATCTTCTTTTTCTTTTTTAAAAATACATTTTTTCACCATATTACATTCTTTTTAACAAAATTCTATATATTTTATAGAATAATAAATCCGAAGAAAAGGTCACGAAAGAATAGCAGAATTAACATTGACTTTTTTATTGACTTTTCTTAAAAGGATTTGCAAGAATCTTATCAAGCACATGTTACTATGAATTATAAGCAGGCTATGATGATTATATCAAGTTGGTTATGTTAATTATATCAAGCTGACTGTATTCATCATCATAATCATGCTGTGTATGATGATATATGTATTACTAATAATATCAAACTGGCTATTATATATATATATATAAATATATATATATATTATATATATATATATATATATATATAGCATACTGTATTCATCATCATACTCATGCTGTGTATGCTTGACATACGTATAGTAACTGTCTTAAAAAGCAGCAAATAATGCTAGCCTATGTAATGCGTATAACAAAAAAAATATTGTAGTAAGATTGTCTTCATCCTTTATAGCAGGCTGGCTTGGTTGAGAAAAAGTTGAGAGGATATTAATGAGGAAAGTAACTACATATTTATGATTTATATACATCATTGAGTCGTTCAATTAGCATTTATAGACTAAACCAAGCTCTATTCTTGTGTTTTGGTTTAGGAAACAGTAGTAAGAAATATAATGTTCAAGTTGACATAAGAAAGAATAAAAATTTTCAAGTCAATAAAAAGAAAATTTAAGTCAAAGAAATTATAAAAAGGCTCGAAGAGAGCATAAAAATCAAATTAAAATTTAATCTTGATTATTTAAAATCAAATAAAATCATTAAAGCAGCAAATTAAACCGTATTTCTCGAAACTAAAAATTAATTAAAATACGGTTTGTCGACTTTTTCATAGAGTTATCAGAGCTGGATAATTTTCTAGTTTTCTCTTATCTTCAAAACTTTTCTGAACTTACAAAATTGAAAATTCAATAGAAGCCGTCCGCTGTATAAGTTTTAATATTAATTATAAATGGTTTTGGCTTCCTTGTTTACTATGTGGTTTTATATTATGTTTTTATTTACATAGATTATATTTGTACATACCTCATTTTATGTATTTAATCTTTTGAATTCAATTATGAACTAGCATTTCAACAATGTTTAGAACCTAAAATTGAGAATGAAAATAAATAAAGAGAAATTGGATTTCAAATGCTATAAAATTCACTATTAAATTTAGGTAGCATTCTAGGTTATATTCTTTAGTTAAGTGTGTGTATTTTGATTAGTTATGTGTTTTGTTAAACTAAAAGACTTGTAACTTTTGATTGACACAATATAATTGTGCGAGAAACACCTAGGAAATGTAACAAGCAAAATGCAATGCTACATCTGGGAACTGTTCCATCATTCGACATTCGTCATCATTGATGCCTCGACATAATGTCATGTCCCACTCTGTTTTGTTACGTCTAACTCATCAGGGTGCCGACAGAGCCTGAACTCACTCTGACCTTCGATTAAAATTCCAAAGAATGTAGAGTAAAGTATTTACCACAGATGAGCGGTGCTCTGTTACCGCCATAATGCTTGGCAAAACAAAACTTATATTATGTCAACTATTCATGTTTTGCAAAACTCGGTAGTATCAAATGATGTATGTTTTGGGGAATCTTTTGTTTGATCTTTTGTTTTTTGCCAAGTTTCTGTTGTACCCATACCTGACTCCGTGCCATATTCTGAACACAATAAAAACACCGGTACACTTAAATCCTTTAGTTATATAAATTAGGTTGACATATAAGTTCCATAACAATTATATTATAATATAACGAAGAGGTAATGCCGTTACATGATGAGGGGATCCTACGCACAGATCACGTGGCTTCGACTTTATAGTGAATAGAGCCGGGCATCAACATACCATTGTAAGCGCTAACAAGTATAATGTACAAACCATTATGACAGTTCAAATTTGTAGCATATACAAAGCGGTAACTAGGCGTGACACAGACATGCAGAGTCACACACAGACAGGACCATTCATAAATCTTCATAAAAATGCCTTAAACGTATAATTATGATAAAATCTGGGTTTCGGTTTTTTCAGAGGAACAATCAACTTTCCCTAAGCACCTACAGTTGCTAGGGAAAATTAATTTTCCTATAGGTGAGGAAAATTAATTTACTACAAGAAAAACGTAATGAGGTGAAACCCGGCGTACAATGTGTTGCCGGATTTTTACCTGACAGTATGAAAGATAAAAATGGGAGTAAGAGTTGCTGGAGAAGATAGGTTGGGAGGAAGCGACAGTTTTTCAACATATATTATCCCCCCATTTTCCCAGTTTTTTAGAGTTTAAAGAAAAATTTCATTTTAAAAAAATCATCGGAGCTATAAATCTAAAAGCAAACTTGAAGAAATTATTTCCTAAGAGTTTTGAAGAAAAAAAAGGACGTAAAAAGTAAAGTACTTAGTATTCTTCATGATTCTCTAACGAGAGACAGGTGTGGCCTCTCTAACTGCAGTTTAAACTCTCTTGCGTTTCGCTCTCTAATGACAAAAGGTTGTGTTTTAAACTTTCCACAACCCTAACTCATAGGTATGGACCTAGCTTTACAACAACTCTAACTTAAAAAGGACTTACAAAACTATAAAGTTACAACTAAAGACTCCTTACGTTAAACTTAAAACATTCAATACTTAAACTTAGTCTGGGAAACTATTTGTGGTCAAGATAAAGTCAAATAAAGTAGATAATCTTGAAACTTAAAATAATTCAAAATTACTTTGCTATAATTTCTAGCTATATTTTAAATATTTTTACTTTTTCTCATTCATACCGTGGGTATATAAGAAAAGTTTTGTGTTTGCATAATAAACCGAAACCGAGGTGTCACCAGAATTTTCCGCTCCAAGTGATTTGAGACCTCCTAAGTAGTTATCACAAAGTTGTCTGTCTGTAGGCGTGTGTGCGTATGTGTGTGTGTGTGTGTGTCTGTTATCATCGTAGCTCCCAGTGTATTTATGCCAGAGAGTTAAAACTTTGTACAAAAGTTAGCCTATATGTGGAGTTGTGATATCCTAATTTTTTATGACGTCATTAACCTGTAATAGTGACATAAAAAATCGAAAAATCATAAAACACAAAAACATGTAACGATTGGATTGAGATTTGGCACGCATGTAGCCATGTATAAGATTAACACATGTGATAAGTTTCATCTCATTATCAGCATTAGTTAAACTTTTATCATATCACTCGTGTATGTTTTTAAAAATTGTAAAAAATAGGAACATAATCCAATAGAGTTGAAATTTGGTGTAAGCGTATACTTTTACATAATAAATATGAAACTAAGTTCTGTTTCAATACAAGTATATCTATATTTTTCGTTAGATCATAAAGGAAAAGCTGCATCGAGCATGGTCAGTCCTTGGATAGGTGACCAAGAGGAATGATTTTAGTATCTGAGGACGAGCAAAGCGATTCCGAGGCAGGGAGGATGAGCGTAGCGAATTCGATGTGATGAGAAAGAGTTCAGAGGTACCCTGTACCCCGAAAAATGTCTACGTTATAAGCTTAATAAACATAGAGTAAAGTAAGAAAATCACCGGTCTTTTGTTTTGCTTCGGGACTGGAAAATATGCTGACAAAAAATTTTAATAATTTAAAACTATTTTATTTAAAAATTCTAAAAAAATTTAAATAAACGTTGGAACACTTAAGAAAACAAACATTTCATTTCAAGTCTTGCTAATTTTTTGCTTACGCAGCTTCTTTTTTAAAATTCAGCCTATTTAAATTTACTAACGTTTCTCACTTTTTTCTACACTATTTTATATATATTATATATATAATATATATATATATATATATATAATATATATATATATATATATATATATATATATATATATTAATCACTTAAATAATAAAACATACAACTTATTCAATAAAAAATGAACGATAATGTGATGAACCGTGGCAAATTTGTTAGTCTTAAATAAGAATACGTATGCGCTAAATCTCTAATAGATAAAAAAAAAATTGTATCCATGTTCGAAAAATTTTTAACATTTCAGTTGAGTTATTATTCCCAGTTAATGGCGATAAAAAATATCCCATTAGGCGAATTCCAAAGGAAATTCGCTAAAAAATGGGTATCACAACTAGATCTAAAGGTTGATTTTTGTACCACGTTTCAACTCTTTATCGTACAATAAGACTACGGTAATAACAGAAACACTCATACAGACAGACAACTTTTTGAAAACCACTCATGAGGTCCTAAATTTAAGTGGAATCTGGGTTTCGGATTTTTCAGTACGAACGCAATACTTTTTCTATTTACCTACTTTGAAAGTAAGTAAAAATAAAAAACCATAAAAAGAAGTTTCATCAAATTAAAAAATATTTTTCAAGGAGAAAGAGGAAACAAAAACGAAGTGAATTTAAATATAATTTTCAACAATAAGGGATATTAATTTGTAAGAACGACGGAAGGGCATAACAATAGTGCAATGGAAAGGACTTCAACCCCGCCCCTCAATTCTACCCCCCCCCCATTCTCGGGACAAAATCCTCACTAGAGTACTCCTCCTGAAAATTAGAAGAGGAAATGGCTTTCAAACCCACTGTCTTTTATTACTGGGACAGCAAAAAGTTTTTTCATTTTCACAACACCCCTCTATTTGTTTAAAAAATCTTTTTTTCATATTTTCCCGGGGGGAATACGAAAGACACATTTTGTACAACATAATGCTTTTTTCAGTAAAAAAACAAGTTTATCGACTTTATTAGATTACCAAGTCTTTTCTGATTATTGAGTTCAGAAAGTTGTTTAAAATAAGTTGTAACGAAAAAAGTAATTTACAGAATAAATTAACTGTTTATTATTTTATAATAAGAAGAATAATTTGTATTTTGAAGCAATAAAATTGTAATTATTACTGTCGAAAGTTTTTTAACGCATTTGTTTTAATTAATTTATTTATTTGGTTGCAAACCTGTTCATTATATAATTTTAAAACAAGTTTTTTGTCTACTTAATGAATAATTTAAAATTGTAATTTAAAGTGTCAGACACATTTATTGGAATCCAGTAAACTTTACCGAGAAAAATGAAAATTATAGACTGCTGCCCACATTAAGGGGGTTTATAATGAGAGGGGCCACCTCATTAAAAAATGTTGGGGGTCAAAACGTTTGAAGGGAAACCCGAGCAAAACATTTTTTATTCGGATAAAAATTGTATGGAAAATAGTATATACAATTTTTATATTATTAGTAAAATATCAACTTATTCCTTACCACGCCTAGGAGTATCACCACTGAGTGATTCCTCCTATCAAGACTGCCAAACCACTTTAACCAGTATGAGCACTATGTCAGCGGATAAACTGTGTTTATCCACATTAGAACTATGGAATACCTGCGTACTTCTACCTTCTTCTTTACGAGAGAGTTTATTAGTCACATCTAGCCCACCTACTAGTTCATTCCTACTAGTTTAACTATATTTATCATAAATAATAACATTTTCCACCAATTAACTTATCAAATAATTATTATTTTAGTGTAAATTTAATACTATGTCAAAAAATCAAAATTTAAATAAATATATTTTTACATTTCCTCCTTCATACCGTAAACATATAGGAAAAGTATTGTGTTCGCAAAAATATCACCACCGAATGTCACCGGAATTGTGTGTATGAGTGTGTGTGTGTTTTTAAGTGTGTCTGTTATCATTGTATCTCTTAACTCTCTGTTATGCAAGAGTGTTTTTAACTCTCTCAACTAACTAACTCTCAACTAACTCAAGTTTTACTTGGTACAAAAGTCAATCTTTAAGTCAAGTTGTTCTATCCCGAAAATTAATTTTTTATCACAGCATTAACTTTCAATAATGAATCAGCAAAAATGTCGAAAAATCATAAAGCGCTACAAAATATGTGACCGGTTTGAGATTCAGCATGCATGTAGTCACAAATACGACCAACATATGGGCCAAGTTTCATCATATTACCTGCATCAGTTTAATTTTTATCTAATGACTTGTACTTGTTTTTTTTAAATACAAAAAAAAACAGAAAATAATCCATTGGAGCTGAAATTAGCTGTAAAGTAGCTAGAAATCAGCTAAAAATCCTAAGTTTAAATTGTAACCTTCGTTTTAAGTTTTTTTTAATATTATTTGCTGGTTGGATGGAAGAGGAGGCATGTAGTCTCAATCCTGCCAGCTGAAATAAAAGATTTAAAATATAATAAAAAAAAGTTTCGTTTTACATCTGCAAGTAGATCTATGGTATTTGTAGGCTCATAAAAGTTAAGTAGCATCCAGCGAGATCAGTGCCTGACAGGGTGACAGCTGGGAATAATACTAACATAGTTACTATCTGAATACGAGCGAAGCAATTCTGAAGAAGAAGGCATCTTGTGGTATAAATTTGGTGAATTGTATATTCTGAGGACGAGCTTTGCCCGAAGTAGGAAGGAAGAGCGGAGCAATGTCTGAAGTACGTGGGAAAGAGCGCAGCAAATCCGATGTAGCGAGAAAGTGCCGAGGAACCCATTACCCGAATTTGGGTTTTTAACTTACCTTATAACCCGAGTGAACATACACTCGGGTTTTGTCGGGATCAGTTATGATGTCATTTGACTCGACCGACTTATCAAATGCGGTGCAAGAGCCGGATCGTATTAGATGCCTTCAAAATACGATCTCTTCTTAAATACGCTGTGTGTGCGTAAAAATTTAAGTCACAATAAATAAATACTAGGACTAAAAATTTCGCCGGCTTAGCGAACCATTATGTTTTGTTGTTTTAAAATTAACTCTTTATTTTCGTTCAAGCAACAGTTCATTGTAGCCAGTGTTGTACACTCATTTCATAAATCGTGCACACTCTCTTCATTGATAGGAAATGTGCTATGGGCTTAACTTCTTGTATCAAGGCCAATATTAAAGTTTAATGTATTGATAAGTATAATCAGCAAGAAAGGGTAAGAGCCAAAAGAAAGGATTTGTGAAGTGATGTGAAAAGATAAGGAAGCATTGTCGAGTCAGTCACAAGCCTCTTATTTACCAGGCTCCAGGGGGATAATCATTCTCCTCCACCTACTCTAGAGAAAAATTGCCTCTTAAGAGTTCTTGAAAGACTTCGGTCAAGTCCTTTTTATCGTTTAAAGAAAGGCGATTTCAGGAAGGTTACTAAGTTGGTTTTAAACTCAATCTATTAGGGTTTTATCTCGAAGAGAAAGAAAAGCTTTAAATGAAGTTCTTGTAAGTGATATGGATAATAGAGATATCTTGACCCTTGCTCCTCTAATCCTTAATATAGGGATTTTATTGGATTTATTTGTGTAAGAATATATTAAAAATAATGTTTATCAATGATCCCTATCGTTAAATAAAGTTTAGATGACTGTGAAAGATTGCATAAAGAAACAAATAAATTTGAAAGAAATTAATTTATTTAATATGAATATTAGTATTAGTCTCCATTAATATAGGTAATTTAAAAAAAGACACTTGATGGGACGTTAATTACTAAAATTAAATGACTATATTTCGCTACACCTTACATAGCATATTCATGTCAATAAAACCTAAAAAGAAAAGAAAAAACATTAAAATATAACAATACTACAACATTCAGAGAAATTTGAAATTAAAAAATCTACTAATTTCAATACACAAAAAGTAAAATTTTTTTATAGAACTTACAATTAGTAGTTACATGTTAGGATAATTAACACTGTCAATAACATTAAAAGTAACATCAATAAGCCATTCTACAAAAAAAATTAAAAATAATTAAAAACTAATTCAAATAAGAAGTTAAAACTGAAATCAAGCATTAAAATCTCAAAATGAATCAAAGAAAAATTGTATGATAGAAAGATGAACTTACAGTATTAACGGAAATCATAATGCATTATATTGAAAACAGTATAGAAAGGCTTTAAAAATTAAAAATTACAACACCAAAAATTAAAAAATATTTTTAGAAGAGACTAGAAAATAGAACCTTACCATCTATAACATAATGGAAGTTAATAGATATTAATAATCAATTCATTAATGATAACCAGGTTAGTATTATAATTAAAAAGGGGGTAAAAAATTACATGTACATGCATACATAACTGTATTGCGGTACATGTATGCATGTACATGTAATTTTTTACCCCCTTTTTAATTATAATACTAACCTGGTTATCATTAATGAATTGATTATTAATATCTATTAACTTCCATTATGTTATAGATGGTAAGGTTCTATTTTCTAGTCTCTTCTAAAAATATTTTTTAATTGTTGGTGTTGTAATATTTTATTTTTTTAAAGCCTTTCTATACTGTTTTCAATATAATGCATTATGATTTCCGTTAATACTGTAAGTTCATCTTTCTATCATACAATTTTTCTTTGATTCATTTTGAGATTTTAATGCTTGATTTCAGTTTTAACTTCTTATTTGAATTAGTTTTTAATTATTTTTAATTTTTTGTAGGAATGGCTTATTGATGTTACTTTTTAATGTTATTGACAGTGTTAATTATCTTAACATGTAACTATGTAACTCTATGATGAAAACACAGATCTACAAATTAAATAAAATTTTACTTTTTTTTATTATTGCTTAAGGTTCCGGTTCATGCTTTATAACCTAAGCAGTTACTCAATTGTCAAGCACTGAACGTAACTCATTTTTTCTGAATTTTAGAGGCAAACTTACCTCTCAATGGATTCCCATTGTTTATTCCCTGAGAAGGTTATAATAAAACACGCCTAAATTATCACTCACTAAAATGGCAAAGTATAGTCCCAAATTTAAAATTAAATAAGTACAAATGACTTAACAAGCACCACAAATGTAATAATAACAATCATGAGAAGCACAGAAGAAAGTTTAGAAGCAAACTCGACAACCTTGCTGCATAACATGCGTTTGGTACCATTTTTCATTATAACCAAAGGGAAGGTAAGTTTGCTCCTATTGCTCTACCTCATACAACTTCCATGGGGTCAGAAATGTTTTTTATTGCGTCATCCCCTTTATTCAAAATCCTTAGTTTTTATGAAATAAATGTTAGGTTATAGTCTGGAATTGACGTCACTGCAGGAAGAAATAGTAAATTTTAATTTTGACCGCCTATACCGATTCGTGCAATGACGCCACACGCCATTCATAAAATCGTCAGGTTATAACCTCCGAATGCGTTTGGTTTGTTTACATAGAATTGAAATTTCTAACATCTTGCATTCACAAAGTCCATTCAAAAAATTTACAAAACATTCCTAAGCTACCAAATTCTACAAAATGAAATTAATAATTCGAATTTTTTAAAAGAATAATTATTCGAGACGCATATTTAAAAAGGATTAACAAAAAAATCTTTAAAATGTTAACAAACTTTCGCTCTTAAAGCAATAAAGAAGTAAGAAAAACGTAAAGATTAAAATGCTTTACTTTAACAAAAGTAAATAAAATCGTGCAGTCTAGCTTTATATCTGTTAAAAGATGGTAAAACAGTAAATTGCACAGACAGGAGGTTGGGTTGTGCTCAGTCATTTGTTTGGTTTTATGATCTATTTGCTTCTACAACAGTTTTCCGTAAAAAAAACTTTATTTCGAACGCGTGTAATTATATCTTCTATAATTTATCACTTTTAAAGTGTTTTATAAGTACAGGTTCATGTAAAATTCATAATCAAGGAAAATTTTCATTTTAAGTCCTTTAAAAATATTTAAGATTTTATTATAATGCAGAGGAGTACAAACACAATTTTTTTTTAATTTTTCTCTTATTTTTGTAATCCTCTTAATTTTCCTCACCTATTGTAAAATGCAAATACAGGCCATCGGCCCGAAGCCCCTACGCGGCGATGGCCTCTGGGGCCGTTATTCGGCCACATTATTGTTGTTTTGCATTATTTAATGTTTTATTATTATTTGATGTTACATGACATTTTGCCATGTAGTTAGCGAATTTCCGTTGCCTTCCTATGACATCAGCAATTCCAAGGAGTTGCTTGTATTTATTTAGTTTTACATGGCATATCGTCTTGTATCCAGTAAATATTATCGCCTTGCCTTACAGGCCTTCTCAGCCGGTCTGTGAGGTTATACGAGTATATGCTCCCTGAGGACCTAAATATCCAATACCTTGTTTTAGGGCGATTACAATTTTTTAAGACATCATAACTTGGGTTGAAGACATCATAATTTCTTTACAAACAATAGGCCTTAAAACCTTCCTAACATCTTGCCACTATCGGCCTACTATAGGCCGATATCAGCTTGATATAAAGGTTGATAATGATATTAGGTTGATATAAAGGTTGATATTGATATCAGGTTGATATAAAGGTCGATATTGATATCCGCTTGGTATAAAGGTTGATATTAATATCCGCTTGGTATACAGGTTGATATTGATATCAGGTTGATATTGATATCCGCTTGGTATAAAGTTTGATATTGATATCAGGTTGATATTGATATCCGCTTGGTATAAAGGTTGATATAAAGGTTGATAATGATATCAGGTTGATACAAAGGTTGATATTGATATCCGCTTGGTATAAAGGTTGATATTGATATCAGGTTAATATAAAGGTTGATATTGATATCAGATTGATATAAAGGTTGATATTGATATCCGCTTGGTATAAAGGTTGATATTAATATCAGGTTGATATAAAGCTTGATATTAATATCCGCTTGGTATAAATGTTGATATTGATATCAGGTTGATATTGATATTAGGTTGATATGAAGTTTGCATCTTATTATTTTGGATTCTTTATTGTATTTTACTTTTTTAGCTGCCTCATACGAGGCATTCTCTTAATTACTCTTTTGTATATAGCGCGGAAAATTTCTAAAATTATTTAAAAAAACACTTACCCTACGTTAACTTTATCCAAGCAGTTTATTTAAAAATATGAAAATATTGTTTCAAGTATTACGTTTCTTTCGGAAGCCAAATAAATTAAGGAAATTTTCAAAACACCAATATAAAATTACGTAAAATTTTCTATATAAATATTTATATAATGTTTAATAAAAATTTATTCTCCAAAGTAATTATTGTATTCCCTTTTAAACAAATATAAATAAAAGGGGTATCTCCACTAAATATTCTTTTTATGTCAGAGCCAGCTATCAAATCATCTTACAAATTAAAGATAAATATACTAGAATACAAAGAAAAGAGTCTTGCCACAAAAATATTAGTTTACTCACAAAAGCGCTTTCAACCTAACATGAGGTAATCATCAGTGCCTTAAAGATAAAGATAAAAGTTAGAAATACATAAAACTATTTTCTCTTACGAGACTGTTACAGCTTCGTGAGTCGAGTTACAGTACTTAAGTCTGTAACAGTAAGTTTTACCTGACTCACCGAGCCATTGATACCTTATGGAAAAAGATAATATTTTCATAAGATATTTTAAAATCTTAAAATATTTTAAATACATCTTTTAAATAAATCTTAATATATCTTAATATATATATAATCTATATATATATATATATAATATATATATATATATATATATATATATATATATATATATATATATATATATATATATATATATATATATATATATATTATATATATATATATATATATATATATATATATATATATATATATATATATATATATATATATATATATATATATATATATATATATATATAAATATATATATATATATATATATATATATATATATATATATATATACATATATAACTCGTGAAAGTCTGAGTTAATGTGATTGCATTTCACAAAATAATTGAATTTCATATAATTTAAATATTTATTGTGATTCACTACCAAGATCAACTATTAAGATTTGGAGTTTGATTTGAATGTACAACAGTTTCAGCGGTTAATGAAGAAAATTAATTTAGATACTTGATGTGGTCTTATCGTTTCAAGACCAGGTAATTTAATCAAGCGTCCTAAATTCATAGAAATAGTATTTTTAGATGATTTAGATTGAGCATAAATAGAGTTTATCGTTGCAAAACGAAATAATAAAATATCATCTCTCCAGAGTAGCAGATGTTTGCTTACAATAGACTATTTTTTAAGTAAATAGCAATGTATTTATTATTAGATACAAAGGTATTTAGGAGTGTAATGAATTTGAATCTAAACTTTGGTTAATATTTATTTTTTTACATAATGAAATCGAAAAAACTTATCTAACAAATTATACCACTTAAGAGGGCTCATCACATCAAATATCTGCATTTGTTTTTTTCTTTATTAGATTCATAATAGTATAATGTAAAAAAAATGAATAATGTAGAAAGCAAAAGAATGTAGAAAGATTTTATAGGTACAAATGTGACTGATGTGAATAAAAAAGTGTCTTATTATAATTTAAATAACAAGCTGAATTAGAAAATTTGGTGACGGAATCTAGGAAAAGCCATAATTTTAGTTGGTTGAATTTTCAAGCAATTAGAGGAGTTGAAAAAGAGGGAAGTTTATTTTTTGAAAAAAGCTCTATTTTTCTAAACCTTATCTCCCCGGACCAGACCCAACAAAAAAAAATCAGGAAAAATTCTCTGCCAGTGGAGTTACTATGGAAATCATAAAAATGGGTCCGATAATATTTTGGTTTTTCCGTTTCCTTGCTGCGCCTGGAAAAACTTTATACTTATCAAAACACTAACATTTGAATAGAAATAAGGTTTTATTAACTAGAAAAGTTAGTTTTAAAAAATAAAAAAATGTTTTAAACAACATTATCAATAATGCCGTGTTATCTACTTCATATAATTTAATGATTTGCCTTTATCGCAAGATATTATTAAGTTGGTAATATCAACAGAAATTTACTAATAATATCATCGGATACTAAAGACGTAAAAATTTCTATATTTATTAAAAATCTAGTTTTAATGTCCTCCATTGATGAAAGCAAGAGTCGTTTTGACGGAGATTTTGTGGTATTGACACACTATGATGTTTAATAAAAAAAAATAGACTAGAGTTAAAAAAAATTCATAAATTGTCAACCAGAATTGTATAAACAAATAATAACTGACCGGTTTCGAATTTACCTCATCATCAGAGTCTGTCAACATCTCTGATGATGACGTAAAATCGAAACTGGTCTGTTATAATTCTTTTTATACTATTGTGGTAAATATTACATTAATTATTTTTAATTCTATGTTTAATTATTTTTAATTATTATGTTATAATTCTAGTGTGTCCTTTTTTTATTAAACATCATGGTTTCTCCATTGATTCTAACATGGAAAGGACATCCAGTATAAATATTCAGATGCATAGAAATGTCTCTTTTATGTTTCCTATTATTAATACATACTTTTGTTTTCAATCAGAGAAGGAAATTAATTGTGCTATGCTGATCGAAAAGATAAGTAAGACTTAGCCAATAATAGCAATTGTTTCACATTGGCGGGCGTTTGGCTGTCAAGTGATCAAACCCATTGTTATTAGTACACTTTTCTCTAACACAAAATACTATGGTGCATGCTCATAAATATTTTCTGTACAAAAAAGTCCATGTTTTAGTTTCTGTACCAAAAAGTCCATGTTTTAGTGCTTCAATCGGTAGCTTATTCCCAACCAACCTGAAACATAATAGAAAAATATTACTTAGACAAGATCCAGTTACAATAGGTAACAATTATGATTCATCAATTTTGGTAGGTAGCTAACTACTACTGCTATCTCTCTTACGCAAGCTACTCACTTATATAATAAATTACTTTAAAAATGATAATATTACCCAAAAAAAATTGTATGAAAGAAATATATCATAGAGAGATATTATTAGAGGGGGTATAACCTATATCAATACATAGAGGTCTAAAACACCTTTTTGGGGCTCTTAGGGGCTCTGTGCAACCTCATTAAAACCTCCTTTAGAGAGAGATAAGGTTATAATAGATCAAACTCTTTACTAAGCATCAACTCTGTAACGGGTAAAAGCTTAACCACCTAATCTGTGAATAGCATCAAAAACGCTGAAACTGAAACTGAAACTATATGAGTTTCTTTTTGTGCTGTTTAATTGATTATATCAATTAAACATATAATTAATAGTCGATGGTGTTCATATTACTTTTTTGATGTTTCGAAAGTCAACCGATAGGGCCCTTCTTGTAATAATAGCTATAAAATGTATTAATTTAATAATTTTAGTATATAATAGTAAATAAATACATTTTATTTGCATTAAGTACAATGGCAACATATCAATGATAAATAAGAATCATAATTTACAATTATAATTTTTACAGAAAATATGTTCTTAAACAGTGTTACAAATACAATGAAAAATATTTTAAATGTTTAAAGAATTTTTAAATTAACAATAAAAGTAATTTATTTAAGTAATTATTAGCGCTAAGAGATTACAAGATAATGTGTGCCAATTTATTCAAATTTAATTAAAAATATTTCATCAATTGAGTACAAGGGATGAAGTAAATAGTAGATGAGTGAATAGTATATGCATATAATAGGACTTAATATAAGTTAAATATTTTGATAATTAAAGTATGTAAAAGTTATGTTCCCAACATTAACAATAGTACCAAAATGTCTATTTAGCTCTAAAATTAATTTTACATCATTTTCTTCAAATACGATGAGTCTTATGAAAGTAGGGTAGAAAGATTGCTTAGAGAACATTAAATAAAAAGTTTAGGTAAAGAAAATAAGAGAAACAGAGAGAGAGAGAGAGAAAAAAAGAGAGAGTGGGGGAGATGCGTCTCTTTTATAACACGTTCTAAGTTACAGAGTGATATTGTGCGTGACCTTAAAATTACACATTTCATCTTCAAATCGTTTTCTATACATTACAAGGTTTTCGTAACGAAATTTCTTTGGAGTTGGCAAAAAATACTATTATTTCACGAGATAGTTTTATGGGTGAAATAACTAACTGGAGAATTATTTTTATTCAGCTTGACAAAACGTGCTTTGCTTTCATTTTATGCCAGATACAATAAAAGTTTGCCAACGCGGGAAATACACTTAAGAATCTATCAGGATTAGTCGTTTATCCTAAATTAATGGTGGAAAATAATTTAGTCTTATTAAGTAGTTTCTATGGAATTTCCACAAATTTTTCTCCTCTGTCTCACTTACTTTATACGTACTCGCGTACTCTAGTGTCTCGCGTGCACTATACGTACTTCGTTCACACGCGAGGGTTTGACTGGGGGTTCAACCCTCCCGACAGTTGTCTTATGTAACTCATTTTTCACGGCGAAAATTTAAGTTTTTAAAATCAATACACAAGACAACTAGACGTTATGGAGATATTAGAGGTGCAAAATCGGTTATTTAAAGTTTGATCATAGAGAAATAGCCCATCATTAAGCGTTAGTTTACGTAGCCTGGCTCTTGCGTTAGTTTACAGTAGCCTGGCACCTGCGTTAGTTACAGTAGCTTAGTTTACGTAGCCTGGCACCTAGTTTACAGTACAGTATCCTGGCACCTGCGTAGTTTACAGTAGCCTGGCACCTGGGTTAGTTTACAGTATCCTGGCCCTGCGTTAGTTACAGTAGCCTGGCTTTGCGTTAGTTACAGTAGCCTGGCACCTGTGATAGTTTACAGTAGCCTGGCACCTGTGATAGTTTACAGTATCCTGGCACCTGCGTTAGTTTACAGTAGCCTGGCACCTGCGTTAGTTTACAGTAGCCTGGCTCTTGTGTTAGTTTACAGTAGCCTAGCACCTGCGATAGTTACAGTAGCATGGCACCTGGGTTAGTTTACAGTAGCCTGGCACCTGTGGATAGTTTACAGTATCCTGGCACTGCGTTAGTTTACAGTAGCTGGCACCTGCGTTAGTTTTACAGTTTACAGTCTGGTGTGTTAGTTTTACAGTAGCCTAGCACTCGATTTACCGTAGCATGGCACCTGCGTTAGTTACAGTAGCCTGGCCACCTGCGATATTTACAGTAGCCTGCCTGGCGTAGTTTACAGTAGCCTGGCACCTGTGATAGTTTACAGTACCTACTGCGATAGTTTACAGTATCCTGGCTCCTGCGTTAGTTTACAGTATCCTGGCTCCGCGTTAGTTACAGTAGTCTGGCTCTTGTGTTAGTTTACAGTAGCCTAGCACCTGCGATAGTTACAGTAGCATGGCACCTGCGTTAGTTTACAGTAGCCTGGCACCTGTGATAGTTTACAGTAGCCTGGCTCTTGCGTTAGTTTACAGTAGCCTGGCACCTGGGTTAGTTTACAGTAGCCTGGCACCTGTGATAGGTTTACAGTAGCCTGGCTCTTGCGTTAGTTTTACAGTAGCCTGGCACCTGGGTTAGTTTACAGTAAGCCTGGCACCTGTGATAGTTTACAGTATCCTGGCACCTGCGTTAGTTTACAGTAGCCTGGCACCTGCGTTAGTTTACAGTAGCCTGGCTCTTGTGTTAGTTTACAGTAGCCTAGCACCTGCGATAGTTACAGTAGCATGGCACCTGCGTTAGTTTACAGTAGCCTGGCACCTGTGATAGTTTACAGTAGCCTGGCTCTTGCGTTAGTTTACAGTAGCCTGGCACCTGTGATAGTTTACAGTAGCCTGGCACCTGTGATAGTTTACAGTATCCTGGCACCTGCGTTAGTTTACAGTAGCCTGGCACCTGCGTTAGTTTACAGTAGTCTGGCTCTTGTGTTAGTTTACAGTAGCCTAGCACCTGCGATAGTTACAGTAGCATGGCACCTGGGTTAGTTTACAGTAACCTGGCACCTGCGTTAGTTTACAGTATCCTGGCACCTGCGTTAGTTTACAGTATCCTGGCTCCTGCGTTAGTTTCTTTACTTAAAATATCTTTTTCATAAAAGTCGAACACCTTTCCTGGTTCAAAGGAATTAACTAAATAAGATCAAAAATGAAGTCCAATCAATCAAGAGACGGTCAATAAAAGTAAAATACATTCGCGATTCAAATGAAATATGTTAGGTTGGCATCACTTGCAATGAAAAGATGAAATCATGAAAGGAAAGACTACAGATCACCCGATCTGGTAGATGCAAAGGAGAAAGAAACAAAATAAATTTTAAAGTTAAAATTATTTATAATTTAGCTCATGAATAGAAAGATCAACATTCTAATTAGGTGAATGAATCAAGAAAAAAATGAATACATAATTAATGAAAAACAAATACAGAATCCCTCCTACCAAACGATCCTACAACACAGTTTTACTGTAACACGATAAAAAAACCACTATACACGGGGTTACTTCTACAACCTACAATTTTTTTTTTTAGAAAATGATATTATTGACATAACATACAATTCGGGAAATACCCAGATTTATTATTCAAGAATGCAAGTTCTTATTTTCTTTTTGGTGTAAATATAATTTTACCTTTTTATTGGAAACTATTGAAAGAGCGCAGACCATATTTTTTGCAAGAATAAAATGTGAAGTAGGAAAAATAAATATTGTGTGAAATTGTGAAATTGTAAATAGGAAATTAATTAAAGGGATTATTTTAGTTATTAATAAGACTGTTTAAATAATAATAAATTAATTAAATTTCAGCCCTAAACATGTTATTGAAATAAAAAAAAATAACTTTGAAGAGAAAGTTTATTTCTAAATAAGTAAAAATAACAAATTTTAGATCGGTGTTACGAAGAAAGAAAGGCATCACACATTGCAAACCCTAAAATTTAAATGAGACAACCAGTTCCGCACATTAATAAAAAGTGAAAGGGAAATTAGAAGTGCTTGTGCAGGATCTTCGCAATTCCATAAGCACTTAGATTGAGATTTATGATAACGGTCAGAAAAGGATACCATTAGACAAGTAAGTATAATTAGGCAAAGCTCAAAAATTTATAATCATTTTAAACAAGACAAGAGAATCTTCTGTGAACCAATTTTCTAACCAGTTAAAGGTTGGCTTGAGAAATCAAAAGCGTTTTTTCACTCACAATATAAAACTCACGGTTGAAATTGCATTTGCAGATCATGAAGCTGCTAGGGTCATATCAGAAAAAATTAAAAAAAAATAATTGAGAGCAAGAACACACATCAAAACAAGTTTCAATGCGATGAAACGGGGCTTTGGTGAAAAAATTGCCCAATAGTACATTTATATCAAAAAATGAAAAAAAGCTGCACCCGATTTAAAGAAGAAAAAGATCGTTGTAACGTACTTGTAATGTAAATGCTTCGGGGGATTATTTGATCAAGAACTCATGACTATATATAGATATTTTGAACCCACGTGCACTTAAAGGCATAAATAAAAGCGCTTTACCGGTATTAATTGGAAAGCAAAAGTCCAAAATCTTGGTAACTGCAGATCTTTTTTTAGAAGTTGGTTTTTAAATTGTTTGTCTCAGAGGTAGAAATTATTTAAGAGACAATAATTTAGACTTCAAGGCGCGTAGTACTATAGATAAGCTCAAGTCACGCGGCAAGACTTAGTGCATCCTAACTTCAATAGCGTTTCTACCTTCTATACCACTTTCATTGCTCCAGCCAAATAGAACAAGGCATTATTTAACCTTTAAAACGTATTACATAAGAAGTCATTCACAATGGAATTCTAGATATAAATGATTCAAAATCTATTGATGTAACAGAAGCTAGAGAATTTTCATTAGCACTGCATCGGACATCATATCCTTATTAGCTGAAAGACTTGAAATTTTGACAAACATTAAATGCACGTTGAAAAAGGTTGGCCATGCAGCAGTGAGAATAGAAAATATTGTGCATGACGATTAGGAGAAAATGCAATTCTTTGACATATTTAAGAACTGCTAGGTCGATCGGAAAGAAAATGGTTGTATTAGGACTATTGAGATTTCAAGAACTATTAGTGGAAAGAAGAAACTTAGCGAAACAGATTTGGTATAATGGCATCCCTATCCACGTGGAATGAAACTCGATTCTAGCTTGATGAAGATACTGAAGTTAATAATTTTACATTAAAAAAAAATTACAGAAGGATTAAGGCTTGGCCAAAAATTGGAATTATTTTCTTGAATGTAGACACTGCGCTGAAAAGAAGCCAAAAAATTCAAAAAGAGAATAAAGCGAAATAACGTATATTCTATCAAGAATTAGTACAAGCAACCTTGAAAAGGACAAGGAAACAAAGCAAGATTACGGACGTTTTTAAAAGATATCAGAAGATGAGCAAAATACAAATGCAGAAGAAAGTTCAGGAAGTTAAAGATGCCTGTTATTTCAACCGAACAAACGTTCACTTTTTCTTGAATGAGCAGCGATGACAAAAAAATTACTGAATTAAATTTATATTATTCATATGTATTTTATGCCGTTTGTTGTTTTTTTTTTATCTATTTACGTGGATTTCTATTTAATTTTTATAGATTTAAGTGATTTTACTGGTCTTTGTAAGGTTAAATGATTTTTATTTGTTTGTTATTTTATGAAAAATAAATTTATCTATAACATTTAAAATATTTTTGGAACTTTAACCCTTCTTTTTGTACCAACCTGCTAGTCCCTTATAGCACGGTTTCACAAACACGTCATATTATAAACCTATCACCGTGTTATAAGAGTTTTGATACCTGTATATCATTGAAATTAAAATATTTATTTGTAAATACAATTGTAAATGTATAAAAAAAAGTGGAAACAAAAGAGTTACGAAGCTTTCGTTGTTAGAAAATTCCGCAAAACCAAAGAAATTTATGAATTTTGGAAACTCATGAGATTCTAAAAATTTCAAATTAGAAAATTGTAGCCTAACCAGGAGGTTACAAGAGTTCAAAGAAGAGCCAATTATATCCAGCTATTTAGGAATTCCAAAACGTAAGATATCAAAAGAAGGAAAGATTATTGCCGTTATATTATACAGCCAATAGAGTGATATAAAGATCATCTTTTACAATCTTTGGACCCGATACAAAAACAAAGAAAGAACGTTGAAACTTTCAATAAATACCATTATTTGCTTCTATGTTTCCACAGAAAATATCTGGAGTCCAAAATGTGACAAAAAATATATTTCAATTTAAAAGTTTGATTGAGTGATCTCTCGACTACAAACGCATTGGATCGAAAGTAAAGAAAAAAAGAAGTCATTTAAGAGAGAGAGGATACAAATAAATATTAAAGAAAAGAGCATAAAACAATGATAGGATCTAGTTAAATTAGTCAATAAATATTGCGAATTATCAAGAAGAATACAATAATGGACATCATCATCACAATGATTAACCAAGTTAATTAAAAATTTTGTAAAAAATAAAATAAAATAATAATATAACATTAATAATAATAATCAAATAATAATAATGACGTAATTTTTATTTATTAATATCAATTGAAAATAATTCTAAAAGTTCTAAAATTTGAGAATCTAACTGATAACATCAGAATAATTTTTTTTAAAAAATTAATTAGATGTTTTGTGGGCAACTTTTTATTTTTCTTTTTACTGAGTTTCTTCTAATAATAGAGCCTAATTCGATTGAAACAAAGATTTATTTAGTGAAAGTTGAATACATTATTTAAAAAAAATTCTTTTAATTATTACTTTAAAATTATATTTGTATTGTTCCATTATTTATTTATGTTTCTAATAATGTTAAATACTTTTAATTTAAAAGAATTATTTAGATTTCGTACAAAAAAATATTCTAAATTATTATAAGAAGAAATTATTTTTAAAATTAAAAAAGTATTTGTACAAATCACATTTTTAAGTCTATAGTTTATTAATGAAAACGCATTAGTCATAAATTTTAATTAATTTAGAAAATAAAATGCAAAATTAATTTAATTAACTATTTTAAAAAGAAAAATTTCAAAGGAGTTAAGTTATCGATGATAATTTGTGTTTGAGTATTAAAATTACAAAATTTATTCTTTTTTGAATGTCTTTTTTGACGATCTAGGCTTATTAGGATGTGTGTTATATTTTAAAAATTTTATCTTATTTTGAAGACGGAACATATAATACGTATAATTTTATATTTTTCCATGATAGCGCTATGATATTATTATATTATAATTATATTATTATATATATATTATTAATTTTATTATATTATTTTATTATTAGGTATTTGAACATTTTAAATTTTGTGTGTTTTGAAAATCTCAATTTTTAAAGTATTGTAAAAATAAGTAAAGTTATAATTTAAAATAATAGAAAAATAATTATAAAAATGTTTTAATATTAAAATTAAGGTGTGAATTTTAATAAATACTTATATTATTTAATTTCTTTTAGAATAATTATTAAAATTACATTATATAATTATGAAGATAGGCTCGCCGGCCCAACCCAAAGACAATCAGCAAATAAATCATCGAAGAAAAAGAACCAATTGTTCAGTTATGCAAATCAATGAAATAAATCAATTCAAGATTTTATGAAGGAAGAGCCAGTAGACAATTCGATAAGCTCAATGATTCTGATTAATTATTAGAACAATTAAGAAAATTATTCGCTAGGTCTTATTAATCTTGCAGAAGATATATCAAAATGCGGTACAATATCTGAAAGAAAAAATTCAATACAGGGTGCGCAAAAGTCCTTGAACTTGTGTAACTTACAATATTTTTAAAGGAATAATAACCGGAGATAAAAAAGTTAAAATAGTAACAACATAAAAAAATACATAAAAATATTATTTTTAAATAATTCATGTTTAATTTTATGTTTAATCTGGTTACTACTTTCTTTGGGCTTTTAAATTCTTATTGCTGCTACCTTTTTAACCAAATTCGTCTCTATTCTTTCTAGATTGATTCTTCAAATTTTAAACGTGATCATATATAAATTTTTCCATCTGTTTGGCATTCATATTAACATCATTTGGAGCCATACATATATTCTGTTTAATAATCGTAAATAAAGAATTTTAAATTTAGTATCTCTTTTATAACCAATCATATTAGAAACAACCAATTCATATCAGTTAACCAATAGAAATCGAGTATGTGTGCGGCGAAAAAGACATTATTCGCTAAAAAGAAAATTATTCATAATTATTTAATAATTATTTAAATATTCATAATTTTATCACTTTTAAAATGCAAGCAAATATTTTGATTAAAGAAAATGTTGAAAAGAGTCCAATGGAAATCGGGAAATTTTAAAATTTCTACAAGCATCAAATGTAATTGCCTGATTGACACTAATTATTTACCACTTTAAAGTGAATTTTTATTTTTCTTTATATGGAAATAATATATTTTTAGGAAACCGTTATGATAAAGAGATCAAGTTAGTTTGGTTTATTCTAAATTAACAGAAAAAATAAGAAATATTGGGAAAATTTCTTCGCAGAATAGTACTGATCTTGAATTGAATTGATTCCATTTTAGAAGTTATAAAAAGCGCGGATAAAAATAATTATGAAGTGATCCCCCAAAGGGCCTTTTTTTTTTCCCAATTGAATGGAACAAGTTAAGATAAGGATTCAAAACTCGCAGAGAGTAATGCTGGTGTATTAGGAAAATAATGAAGATTGAAAAGAAGAAAAACGTAAATTTAAAAATTGTTTCTTTGTGTTGTTGTTGTATGTTCTGTAATCATGTGTTATTAATAATAAATGTTTTTAATTTTATATTTTTTCTTTTATAAAATAAAAAATAGATTTGATATTAAAGTTAATAGTGTCAAGACACCTAGACAATCTCCAGATTACAACGTCCTTGATTCGATAATAACAAGAAGAAAGAGTTGACGGGAAGAAAAGGAAATAACAAAGACCACATATAACAATCATAAATACAGTAAGTATAAAAATTGTTAAATTTACACGCAATTCATCTCTATCATTATTATTGTCGCCGCCTTGGGAACATTTATAATCCATATCTACAGATTCTTCTGTTTATCGCTTGGATGTGATCATGAATTCGATTGAGAAATCATGCAATTTTTCCTTTGAGATTTTCATGAATCTCAACAGCTCAGGGAATACTGGAGTGGATTGATCAGCATAATGTATGTATTGTGTACCATCCAGGCTGTGATGAGACCAGCCTAATATTGCTTCACGATACAAAGCTGTTCTTGATTTAACTGGGTCGAATTTTTGTTGAGATCTGAGTGAGCTGAGAGTTGTATTTCGGGATCTCCAAACTTCGAGACATCCGACATAAACGTTTATAGAAGAAACTTTTCCAGTTAGGAAGTAGACCTTGTAAGTTCTATTTTGGAGCACGATTGTACTTTGTTCTAAGTCTGGCTTTATTAACATTTCTTGAAAAGGAGCCAGATGTGCATAGGGTGTCTTGACTAATGAGAATAAAGCTCTTTCTTTGCTTTATTTCTATTTTGAAGACAATGCGAAAGCTGAGAGGTGAATTGATTGCTTCGTTGTGTCTTGAGGATAGTCTATCAGGATCTCAGAGAGGATGCTTTTATAAGATGCATTTTATAGAAATAATGTTGTGGCTGTTATACATATCGTGATATATTGGAAGGACAGTACACAAAGAAACATGATTTTACGACTCTTTGAAGAGTTGGAATTTGCGCAGGATTACTTGATGTTCGGAATTGTGAGTTGAAGGTCGAAACTGTACGCGCGACGTAAATGAAGTACTAACAGAGATGCTGACGGCTCAATAATGGAGTTTTGGTTCAGGCTGGGTCAAGGATAGTGCAAGTGCGAGCTTTGCCAGTAATCTTTTTCACAGCTCATTCATTATAGTATTTCATAGTATATAAAATGATAAAGTGCTTCAAATATAGAAAATCAATGCCAAACATAATCCATCATTTTATTGTCCATTAAATCCATGGAAGAAATAATGTCCAAGGAAAGTTCTCTTAGCAAGAATTACAGATGATTGATCCACCGAATAATATTTAGAATAGAAAAAATACTTAAATCAAAAGAATTTGGGAAATTAAACAATTATACGTAAAGTTGTATGGATATGCTGGATATCTGCCACCAATTAGTGATGAATAAAACAATAAAATTTTATACAATCTTTACAGAGTAATGTTGACCTTATTCATCCGGAATAAACTCTAGTTTTCCATTGTGACTTTAAATCCATTTAACTTGACGACTTTGGAAGTCTACTTGTTGGATTGCACCTTATATATTTTATAAAAACTGGTCAATTATATGTTCAATTAAATGATATAAGTTGTTGGATTGCCGAACAGAATATTTGAATAATCGATACTTCTATTTGCAGTATCTAAGTAAAAGTAATGTGACAAGCATAGAAATCATTGGATGAAAAGTCTTATGTGGGTATCGACAACTAGATATTTCATAAATTGTTCAAAGATGCTTTCTTTCATTGAACAGTGTCAAAATCGAGGTAGAAATGGAAAGTTATATTTCAAAAGCAAGTTATTGAAATTAGTTGAATTATAAAGAGAATATGTAAGAAACATGTCTGAGACAGTTGATATGAAAATGAAAAAGAAAGAAAAAATGAAGATAAATCATCAAATGTCTGGTTCATCTATGTGGTTCTTTGCTATTTGTGTCATGGATCAGGTAAAATAATAATCATCCAGGGTCAAAAGTCAAAAATGTAAACTATTGAAGAGATCAGGCAGTTAAAATGCATTTGAATCAAACCACTTCATACACCTAAATTAAATTGCTGATACGAACACTATGTAGAAGAGTTTAAGTTGAAATCATTCAATTTAACAGGAATCCAAAATTGGTCTAAATGAAACCAAAATAGGCTATTTATACCAATGTTGAGAATCAGGGGAAACTTATAGCTTAATTTCAATTAGTCAAGACATTCACATCACTTTTCAAGGGGCAAATCTTATATGACGGTCGAGTTCCAGACTTACTCTGGAATTCGATTATAATGATCATACTTAAAACATCAAATCTGATTTATACTTTAATTGTCAATTCCAAAACTCTAAAGGAAAAAACAGAGAATTATTGAAAACATACAATCAAGACTTTGAAAAGATTGATATCTATAGCAATATCACATATGACATCCATAGTTAGAAAATAATGGATGTCAAAAAGAATATGCATTGTGAGTAACACTTGAGAATTTTGAAGAACAAATATGTCTTTCTTATACAATTGTGTATTGCTCCGGATTCTCGAATTATCGAGTCAAAATGCCCCTGCTAAAAATTCTGGAAATTGGATATCAAATCAGCTTGACACTCCAAGTATGATATTTTTGGAATATTTGAAAGTGAGATCAAATTAGCCAAACAAGACATTATTAGTTTAAACATTCTCAATGACGTGAAAATACCAAATTAAATAAGTTTTCATCAAATGTAGGAAATATTACTTTACTAAGTTCAATTCAAAATCAATCACAGTTGCTACAAAATGGCTGCGATCAGCGTTTTCCTGTGTAGTCCATTAGACAGATTCCATTGTCTTAAAAATGATAAAAAGCCATACTCATCAATATCACTGATCATCAAATCTCGGCTGGAAAACATTGTGTGTGGGAATGACATCAAGCCTATACAATACTGGTAGCGATCCATTGGATTTTATTACTATCCAATACTGGTTCCTCGCGAGTCTCCAGATTCTGTTAAAGTCGTTTGTGTACAATAGAAATGATACTTAAAATCCCTTTACAACAGTTATGTACAGCTTTGCTTATTTTTATTGAAATGCTCAACGATAGTATGAGTAATTTAGGATTAAATACAATTGTATTTTTGAAAAAAGTGTCGTTATTTACAAAGTTTGTTTGCGATTTTAGCTGTCACTACGGGCTATTCAATATTGAGTTAGACATTGAGATATAAGATTAAATTAATAGAGGTTAAATTTCTAAGATTAAATAAATTAGAATTACAATTATTGACAGAATAATTTTTAAACTTAAACCATTGATTCGCTTTTCAAAATCAATTTTATTTTTAATGCTTCGATCAAAAATTTTTTAAAAGTTGTTGTGTAAAAAGAATTTTGACTTAATATTTTTAAGGATTATTTAAAATAAAGTCGAAAATTCGGAGTACAACAAACAAATTTAAAAAAAAAATTTAATCGAAGCTTTTAATAAAATTCAATTAAATCGTTTGAATTACTTACTAAATGAGTGTGTTCTAGTTATTGAGCTTTTAATTAGCTAAGTTTATCATTCTTTCTAATATTATTAGTTTTAAGATTCACAATCATTAAATTCTTTAAGTATTCTATCATAAGTGTGTTTATAATTAATAAATTACTAAGTTAAAGTTTAAATGTATGAAATTAATATTGATAATAAATTAATTTTGTTTAGTCATATTNAGATAACTAATTTGTAAACTTAAACATTGCATACTCCCCTTCATCTAGTACAGAGGATCAGCTAAGACTTAGGTTCTAAAAAAGCAATAGGGTCTTATGTGTTTAAGGATTAGGGTAGGTACATAATGCTTTTAAGTACCGTAAACATTCCCATACCAAATTGGAGCTTACTTTATAAGACCCTAAAGCTTCAGTTTAGAGCTTACTTTATAAGACTCTAAAGCTTTAGTGGCAGCTTGCCTATCGGTATAGATGTACACTGACACTTGATTGAGGACACTTCGAGTTTCACAAATCAAATTACGCTATCTACATTAGATTACTGTAAACTCGACTAATCTGTAAAATTACACAATCTTCAAGTACATTTTCCTCCACTCTTTCAGCTAATTAAACTTAATTTAAACTCACAACGCCACAATTTGACACTCGCCTCGCAACTTAACCCATCAGCGATTTTTTTCTAAAGGAAATTTACTAACAACTTGACATACTTTCCACCATTATTTGAAAAACAACCAAACAGATGTATCATTTCCTGAAATGTAACTACAGGTCCTTGTAAAAATTACATCCCCTCTCTAAGGGCCTAACAACACTAGCTGTATAATGTATACATCTCATTAACTCACGATCCTCTTTATCATTCCCTTCCTTACCTAATCATACTTCCAGTTTTCCCTTTTTACACTACCCCTCTTCATTTATATCTAACATTCCCTTCCTTCTCTCCCTCTCCCCATCCCATTTCCCTACTTCATACAATACCCAATTCCTACTTTTTCACCATTCCTTTTCCTCTCCTGTTTCCTCTTGCGTCTATTTCCTTTTAGACATTTACCAACATCCCAATATCCATTTTACTCAAACTCAAAAACCGGCTACAATGCTTTATTCTAACTATAAGCAATCTACCAAACAAAGCGAGCCTTTTTTACTAAGCATTATTATAAATATTAAATATATTTTGATTTTATTGATCTGCAAGTAACGTTTTATACTTTAATGAATCTATTATTAATTATTGTTTTGAACTTGCTACTGTGTTTATAACTTGAATTAACACAAGTTATAAATATGTTTCGAAGAATCAGCTACCGTCGATACTTGCTGTTGGATATAAATATCCCTGTAGTATATCCAACAGCAAGTATCGACGGTAGCTGATTCTTCGATTGCTTCTTCAACTTGCGATAAATACAACCTTTTTAATTATAAATATGTTTTTAACTTGTATTTATACAAGTTATTTTTTTGTAATATTGTAAATATACAACCACGTATATTTACTTGTATCTGTGTTTATCTCGTGGAAAATTTTCAAGTGAAATTTTTTTTGTTTTGTCAAGGCAGAACTTTACATTATTGGTCTTCGTTACTGAAGATGCTTAGCCAGGCCAGGCGAAACATCTGTTGTTAATGCAAACAAAACCCACAATCTTTAAGGCAGGCTTCAATATTTTATCTAGAATATAAAAAACTTTCATTGGTCAATACTGTCCATTATACACTTACTGCGAATTTCCCCTTGGACCTGCATCCAGTTTTCCAAAGCATTTTAAAAAGCAGTCAAAATCTTTGTGTATTAAAAAACAAACATTTGACTTTATCCGGATAAATCCAAATTTATCAACTCAAAAACTTTTGACAATATTACAAGGGTTACAAACAAAACCTTTACAACGATAAATTACCAAGGGAAAAGTTAACCATAAATATCATTATCAAGTTCTATTGACCGAAATAATTGTTTCCGAAACCAAGACTATTAATTATAATCAAGCTATCTCCGCAAATAAGTCAACTTTCCGCCCTAAACTGTTTGAAAATCAGAGTTTAATTTCTAAGTATAAATTCAAAAAGTTTTTCTGCGCATTTATTTAATGTCAAGTTTTTGTTAATTATAAAAGAGAGTATAAAAAGTTTTTCTTGGAAAATGGAAATTTTCTTAAAATACTTTAAATAAGAGTTGATAATTTGGATAAAGAATTTTATTAACTTATTTTTATTGACACCAATTATGTTGTAAAATAGCATAATTCACCACTGCCAACCTAACAAGGCATTGATACTATTAAAGAAGAAAGAGGAAGAAAAAATAATAAACGGAGTACCTCCGACTTTTTTCTCTCCACGTCGTATTAATAAATAAATTATGTGAAAGCAGTTAAAGAATTCTTAAATGGAAACTTCATTCAAGAAGTATTTTGTTTAAAATGGGTGCTTTCTTGCTTATCAATCCAATTTTCGAAAAAAACTCCCGGCTTGCGGACCTCAGCGCATGAATTATTTTGAAATTATAAACTAAAATACTGCAAATAAGACGCGCGGGCACCAAGGTTCGAACCAGGGAACCCTAGCTTTGCGTAGTCTTGTCGTCTCCGGACCGGTTTTATTGTATTCAGCACCCCCAAAAATCAGAAAACGGCAACCTATTTGTTTTTTTTCCAATTATGTTTTTTTATAACATTGTAAATTATAATATTATATTATATTAAATCAACATTGTTTTATAATGTTATAATTATATAATATCAATTATATTATAGATAACATTGGATTTTAAAGATTTTTGAAAAAAAGCTGACTGAGCTAACCAGGTTAATGACGTCAGAAAAACCTGGTTTTCAATAGGAATCTTTTCCTCCCCAAGGTTGATTTTTGTACCATTAATTCTGTTTTTGTACCATTTTTGTACCATTTTGTACCATTAATCCGTTCAAAAGATATATAATACACACACACACACACATATATATATATATATATATAATATATATATATATATATATATATATATATATATATATATATATATATATATATATATATATATATATATATATATATATATATATATATATATATATATATATATATATATATAGTCTAAGGAATATTGAAATTTAACATTTTTGGAAAACTTATCAACTAACTGCGGCAATTTGACAGGACCGAATGAGCCAAAAGGCTAAACATTTTATTTTGCCAAGCTTTCAGCCCAATTATGTTAAAATCGGTGACATCGAATTCAAAAGGGAAACCTTTTTGTGTTGATTTGATATGGAATGACCCTAAGGTTGTGGGTTTAGTATTGTAGACAGGAACTGACAGGCAGCTTGGTCTGTTATTAAAATGTTTAAATGACTTGGAGTAGAGGTTAAATTTACTATGAAAATCAAATAAAAAATAATTTTAAATAATAAAACGAAATTCCAGTAAATTACTCAAGTAAAACTCAAGTATGTTTTTTTATTACATTCAATTTTCCTTCTTGTACGTTCCTGAAAGATTTATACACAAAAAAGACTTAGCTTCACCTCGAGAGGCGAAAATAGCTCAAGAAAACTTGTAAATCTTAAAGAATGGCCATTAAGTTTCTCTAGTTTTTCATCTGATATTTTCACTGCAGTTAACTGTATTCTTTAAAACTTAGATACTAAAAGGTAATAATACGTAGATCAAGTTAAAAATACTAACGTTGTAATGAAAGTTGAGTAAAAACGGAACAGCAATGCTTCTTCGCAGGACTTTTGCAAAATACCTATAGTACGGCATACGGCTAAAATCAGTTGACAGCGTGGGAAAAATACGTCAACGTATTTTACATTGACTTTATAGCTTGTTTACTTATGTGCCTTTACATTGGGCCAATGAGGTTAGTCCTGGATGTTAAACCACGCCCTCAATTTTAAATAGGCTAACTTTATTGGTTCCTAAACACTATTTCCCCACGCAGTCAACTGATTTAAGCCGTGTGTCGTATTATTGATAGGTAGGGAGACTAGGAATACAATTGTTAGCTCGGATCAAGTTTCTCAATTGTCAAAATTTTACAATGAAATGAAAAAAAACAAGAATAACAAATAGATTGTAAATTATTACATAGACTGCATAAACATAGACAGCATACCTTGAATAAAAAACTTGATTAAAAAAAAGCATAACATTACATGAGAAACACTAAACATTTAATTTGGGAATATTGAGCTATCAGCAAAAAATTCGTTAACACTATAGTAGGCTTTCTCAAGCAACAATGTTTTGAGAATTAAGTTTAATGGACTGTGTTTAATTAGGAAAAATAATAATAATGAAGACAGCAGTCCGAGTTTTTTTTAGATTAATTTATTTCATCAGAGCTTTCGCATAAGCGATGCTTGGCATGTGAGGATGCCATGCATCGCTTATGCGAAAGCTCTGATATGAAATACATTAAACTTAAAAATCTCGGACTGCTGTCTTCATTATTATTATTTTTCCTAACAATGTTTTAATGCTTTTTTGGAGATTTTTGGGTGGAAGTTCAACTATTGAGCGGATAATTTATTAAAGCACCTTAATCCATCAAAATTTGGGGACTGATGATATCTCAATACATTACATTACAATACATACAGCTTATCTCAATACATGCAGAGGCCTGAAACATCTTATGGGGGCTCTGAGGAGCTCTGTGTAACCTTATTGTAACCTCCTCTAAGAATGAGTTAAGGTTATAGTAAACCCATTGTCGTCTGCTTTTTATACATTGTGAGTGTTTTGTTTGTATCTTGAACGTTCTATTATATAAGTTACTGTAATTTTGTAATGTTGATATAATAATAATAATCGAAGGTGTTCAGGTTACTTTTTCGATGTTTCAAAATTCAACCAATAAGAAAGACCCCTCTAGTAATATATCTTTATAAATGGCTGGACATAATGCCATGTCCCACACTGTTACTTTACGTCTAACTGAGGATCTTAAATAAAGGGGATGACACATTGAGTCGATTTGCCATAAAAAAGTGACCCCATCGTAAACCAAAAAAATAGAGAGAATTCATCACGAAACACACGTCAAAATCAACTGCACATACTTGGTACAAACTACGCATGCGCTTAATATTCTTATAACAGCGCAGGTCTTAAATTTAAGAGGCAAACTTACTCTCAATGGTTTCCCATTGTTTATTGCTTGAGAAGGTTATAACAAAACACGCTTAAATTATCACTCACTGAAGTGGCAAAGTATAGTCTAACAACTAAAATTAAATAAGCATAAATGACTTAACAAACACCAAAAATGTAACAATCACGAATAGCACAGAAGAATGTTTAGAAGCAAACTCGACAATCTTGCTATATAACCTGTGTTTGGCGCCTTTTTTTCATTATAACCAAGAAGAAGGTTAGTTTGCTCCTATTTCTCTATCTCATACAACTTCCATGGGGTCAGAAATGTTCTTTAATGCGTCATCCCCATTCAAGATTCTAGCGTCTAACTAATCAGGGCGCAGACAGAACCTGAACTCATCATTTTTTATCTCCTTTAAAATTATGAAGAACATAAAGTGAAGTATTTACCAGATATTAATTTCCAATTTTAATGTTATGATGTTTTCTTACAGCCATTATGCTTGCATGATATTATGTCAACTATTCCTTTTTCGATAACTCGGTAGTATCGAATGCTATGTCTTTTGCTATGTTTATTTAAACTCATAAAGTATATTTACGTGTTTTCTAAATGTAATATTCAATGAAAATTTTCTAAACATAATAATAATCAGTTCCGAGTCTAACAAAACTAAACTACATCTGCGGCACTAACAGTCTCAGACAAAATGAAATATTAAAATTTCACTAAAGTTCAAGAAAACATAGCTCGAAGTTTAGCTCTACTTAAATTGGGTCCTCGTCCTCATTTCCGCAAATGTATTTATACATGGAAACAAATAATTTATTATAATTTTAAGAACACTTTAAAAGCGAATAAAAATAATCTAAAACGCGGAATATAAGGTGGGAAAAGTTTCTCATCAGCAAAGTAATTATTATTTTCTCTTTTAAAAAGTTTAATTATTATGGTTAAATACTCTTCAAATACTTTTATAACTTTTTAACAATAAAGTTACACAATACACTTCTTTACCGGCGCATTTCCTAAGCAAAGATTGAGCTAATGAGTATGAAATCCTAAATGCGAGGCTCAGGAAGGGACAGATAATCTTTAAATAGAATCCCATGCATGAATCCATTCATGCATATATATATATATATATATATATATATATAATATATATATATATATATATATATATATCGTTCTAGTAGAGTCTAGGATATATATATATATATATATATATATATATATATATATATATATATATATATATATATATATCGTTCTAGTAGAGTCTAGGAATATATATATATATATATATATATATATATAATATATTATCAGTGTTTAAGATCCAAAACACTTCTACAGGGTATAATAACTTTCAAATACTTTGTTAAACCTTTACAAAACTTGAGCTTATAAGTCCAATGGATTTTATATACAATTTTTTATGATGTCATTTTTTATGAAGCAAGGTCGCTCCGCGTTAAATATACAAGATTCTTTTGGCCGCTTATGTCGTATGTAAGCTGTTTTAGGTCCTATAAATATTGCAAAAATGTTTATTTGTAAACCGATTATTGTATTTTGCATCTAATAAATTGTATTCTTAGATGTAATTGTATTCTTGAATTGTATTCTTCGGCCGCTTGGGGTCTTACTATAATAGATTATTATAAAAGATTATAAAAGTTATAAACAAGATAATAATAAGATTATTATAAGATAAATGAAGATGATAAAGATAAATAGTATATATGACAAAGATAAATAAAGAAAATAATAATAAATAATCTTTTATAATAAGATTATAAACCTTATTATAAAAGATTATAAAAGTTATAAATATTATTATAAATAAGACAATAATAAGATTATTATAAGATAAATAGAGATGGTAAAGATAAATTAATATATGATAAAGATAAGTAAAGAAGATAAAAATAAATACATTTTTATAATAAGATTATAAATCTTATTATAAAAGATTATAAAATCGTGGAATGTATTGTCAGATTTCATGAACAAGATAAAACACGCCAAAATAAATAATTATACCTTTGCAAAAATTGCATCGGTTACTAGATAAACAAAGTGTGTATAGTGTAATGGAAAATATATAATAATAAGATCATAGGATAATATTATACACTATAGAAATATATAATATTAGGATTATAGGATAATATTATACACTATAGAAATATATAATATTAGGATTATAGATAATATTATAATATACTATAGAAATATATAATATTAGGATTATGGGATAATATTATAATATACTATAGAAATATATAATATTAGGATTATAGGATAATATTATAATATACTATAGAAATATAATATTTATTTCAAAAGTCTTTAATGCTTAGACTTACTATTTACATTTGTTTCCACTAGAAGTTGTTTATTAAGCTTAACAAAGCTGTAACAGCTGCGAGACGTCTTAAGAACTCCAAAACGTTGATACGGAGTACTCTGCTTCAACAACAATCGATTTGGTCCATCTGTTGCCGAAAAACTGCTTCAAAAAGTTTGACTGCAAGGATATTTTTGTTATCTCAGTCTCCATTTTTAAGATCTCTATTATCAGGGGTACAAAGTAAATTTCTAAAGTTTGAAATCGACCAGGCCATATTACCAACGCTTTTAGTTTAGTTGCTCATAATACCAACAGGTATATATAAAAAAATCGATTTTAAATTATCTGTGAAAACATACGAAAATTTGCTTTGGTAAATAAATAGACACATTTATACGGTATGTAGAATAGGCTTTACGCTTTGAGAGGAGGCTTTATAAATAGGCTTGGCACGCCTAAAATAGGCTTAAGCATCTCTATATCGCTTTCACATTACCATTTATTTATTTCTTTTAACACAATCCAACAAGTGAAATATATCTCTAGCAAAAACCTATTATTATTATCGAATTTTCAAAGAAAAAATTAGCTTTTTGAAGTTAGGGTTATGGAATGAGTAGAGGATAGGGATATATATATATATATTATATAATATATATATATATATATATATATATATATATGTGTGTGTGTGTGTGTGTATATGTGTGTGTGTGTATATGTGTGTGTGTGTGTGTGTGTGTGTGTGTGTGTGTGTGATAGTCCTTGTTAATGTTCATTAACAAGGACATAAACGTTAATGTCCCGAACTCCGCGAACATTTCAAAAAATCACAAACCTTCAATAATGCATGTTAATCATTTCAAGCAAAACAAAAAATATAGTTGGCTCTGTTTGCGTTTATTAATTAATTGAATTCTATTAATAGTGGCCTAAAAATTTCGTTTACTAATTAATCGAGTTCTATTAAATGCGTTTATTTAGTAATTTAATTCTATTTATTGGTGTATTAATTTAATTATTATATGGCTGTATAGTCTAAGTAGACCAATGCCAAAAAAATTGAATTCTATTACTTGCGTTCTATTAATTGGGTTAATTAATTAATTGAGTTCTAATATTTGCGTTCTTTTTTGAAAAATAGAAATGATTAAAAGTATAAATACTTAAGATTAAGTCAAGGAATCTTATAGAAAGTAGTTAGCTAAACAGTGATATCTCCAATTAGCGAGAAAATTTTTCGTCCATGGAGGCTCGTGTGTATGAACCACTTATTCCGAAATAAGGTATGTTAACCCTTTTTAGAAAATCCATCTCCTCTATCTACACCAATATCATCTCATTGCCTGTATTGGAAATTCAACAAAAAAAGTGAGTGCACCAGTTTCTGTCTTAGACCTTTAAGACAAACAGACAGAGTGAGAGATGCCTCTTACTACAATAAAATAGATCATCCAGAATCGAATTACTCGTTTTTAGATTCCTAAAAACTTTGATAATTAGTAGACCATAACTAGGTTGGATACTAAAGTAAAATGTATCGGGAAAAAATTTAAACAGTACGTCCACTGAAATTTCAGCCAACATAGATCATAAGGCACCCAATTTAAATAAAATATAAACCTAATTGTCATGAAACCTACCTTTTAGCAATAGATAAAATAGACGTATAGTTTAAAATATACGCAACAACCCTCGTTTAGCATAGATCATGTTAAAATGATCAGTGTAAAAGAAATGTTAAGTCAGAAGAAGGGTTTTAAGAGAAATAAGTTAGAGAAGTTGACTGGACCCCTGGGAAATACAGGCTAACAGCTTTTCCTCAGAATTTCCTACCAAACTCTGATCCAAAAAGGAAAGAGCCCTTAACAACATAGAAAAACAACAACACAGAGTTTTCCTTCAATACCTGCCAGTGCTAAACCATCTCAGCCAGGTTAATCCTGTTTTATACGTCCCTAACTTTATCCATAAATTCTACCTTTTACTTACTTCGTCTCGTTCAGTTGTATATTTTTAACGTTGGCCAAAAGGTGAAAAGAAAAACATTTTTACAATTGAAACTCAAACTTTTATCAAAGGAAATTCGCTAGAATAAAGTGATCAACATTACATTTTTGGGATTCGGTCATACAGATGTCTTACTAGAGGGGACAAATACCTTATATCAATGCATTGAAAGGCTTAAAAAATGTTTTTAGGGCTCTCAGAGGCTTTTTATAATCTCATTGAAACCTCTTCTAAGAAAGTGATAGTAATAGTAATTAGGGAGAAGTGAGGCCACGTTATTAGGTCCCTTTTGTTAACTCCCTTAAACAGATAGCGTTCTACCTCATGAGTCCAAGAGCGGGCATTTTGTGGCTTAATCCACAAATGTAGCCGTGGCCCTTTTTTACCATATCAAGTTTCTATAGCATTGACTAGAAACAACACGTGCCCTACTGTCAAACTAAGCTTTCTTGGTGTTGAAACTATAACCGGGATCGAACCCGGGCCGTCTGGGTGGCAGGCGAACGAGCTAACCAATACACCACCAGGTCCTCCCCTAAGAGTAAGTGAAGTTTATGATAAATTAATGGTTGTCAGTTTTTGCATAGAGATATACTACTAGAGGAGCCCTATAGGTTAAATTTTGAAACATCAAAAAGTAACCTAACACCTTCACTAAGCAACAAAATCAAATAATCAGTACAAAATTACAATAACTTATATAGTAGAACGTTAAAAATACCGTCAATTAGGTGATCAGAAGACCACCTAACCGTCAGGGCAAAAGTGATATGGATACCAAAGTTAGATAAGAACATAGACTGGTTCCCATACAAGAAAACTTAAGACTAAAATTGGTTCCTAGGGGCCCCTTTACAAACTAATCCTAAAGACAGTCTCCTGTCTTCCTAAAATGAAACTGGGCACCCGATACAAAATAAAATTATAAAGCTTCTCGGAAAATCAAAAGAAAAACAAAAAAATAATATAAATCGATGTCGGTGGTGATAGGGTGAGATGGGCCAGAAAACAGGGTTACTCCACTCCGTTTCTGGACCCGGGCGTAGGTTTAAGAATCAATAGGCCAACCTGTGTACTGAAGAATAAACTGGCGCAAGACCAATGATAATTAAATAACTCCCTCCACTTGGACTCAAAATTGGTGATCACAATATCTCACTTTGTCCGATCCCAAGTTAATAACAAAATGACGCAAACACAATTTATTTATAGCTCTTGTATTTTCGAGTTAATCACTGTTTAATCTCAGACATCCACTTTTGTGTAAAACTCAATTAGGATCCACCATAAGGCGTTTAAAACTATAAATTGTTAAAAATTTTTACTGCTTGGTGACTCTTCACAACAACCTGTAACCTCCCCTCAAAAACGTGCACCTGGCGTCGGTTACTCCAGGGTTGCCAATCTACACAACTACCAACGAAACTAAATCAAGACCTAGAATAATGCCCGCCAAATTTCAAATCTCCCTGAAATTCAAATTGCGGGAATAACTAAAATAAAATTCGTTACAAACGAAAACCCTCCCCGGGGAACAAAGGAAAAAATACAAACAAAAAAACAGAAACATCTTCTTAAACTAAATCGTAATTGGCGATTTTACGTTGAGATGAAAAACGTGGAGAAGACTACCTTGGATGTCGTTTGAGTTCGCTGATGTGGTATTTTCCTAAAGGTTTTCCATCAGCACTCGCTAGCTCGTAAACTAAGGGTGTGATCTTAGAGGTGATCGTACATTTTACATATTTCGGAGCTAGCTTGGCGCTGAACGACTTAGACGCATCTGAAAGATAATGCGTTCTCTTCCAAACCGTATCTCCAACATTAAACTCATCTCTCCTACGTCTTAAATTATAGGAATGTGAATTCCGTTCGTGGATCTTTTTCAATCTGTCTCGGACAGCCTGGATAACCAATTTAAGTTTATCCATGTTCTGAATCGTCTGGTTCATATCAAAATCTGGAGGTGCCACTATCGGATCATCACGACTAGGAAGTCTTTCACCAGAAGGATGCAATTGCCTTCCAAATGTCAGAAATGATGGAGAATACCCTGTAGACTCGTTAACCGCGGTCCTCAAGGCAAATCCTAGTTGCGGCAGATGCTTATCCCACTGGCGGTGATTATCTTTAATATAAGCTGACACCATCGCTTTGATAGTTCGATTATACCGCTCAGTGGGGTTGCTCTGGGCATGATACAACGGGTTAAAGAGCATCCTGACTTTAAACCGGTCCATGAGCTCTTGCATCTCTTTGCTCTTAAATTGGGGACCGTTGTCCGAGATAAAATACTGCGGCACCCCGAAGACCATGAAAACTTGGTCTTCTAGATACCGAGTAATCGCTTTTGCGTCCGCCTTCCGAAGAGGATGAAGAAGGGCATATTTAGTAAAACAATCTACCACTACGAGGAGGTAGCTGTTTTGTTTTGACGAGCGGGGAAAAGGTCCCATTAAATCGGCACTTATCATTCGCCACGGTGATCCAGGTGCGCGCTGACTACCCATTAAACCGGCAGGTTTCTTCTGATCGCTTTTAGTGGCCAGGCAGACAGGGCATCGCGTAACGTAGTTAGCTATATCCGTAGCCATGCCTGGCCAATAGAAGCGATCCATGACTCTTCGCTTGGTCTTGAAGACGCCGAGATGTCCAGCCATCGGAGGATCGTGGTTGTTAATGATTATGTCCTTCCTCATGCTCTTAGGAACAACAAACTTCCAATCCGGGGATTCTCTATCTAGTTTCTTCCTTGACCGATTCGCATACAGTTGGTCGTTTTCAATGCACCACAAAGGAAACTTGTTCGGATTCTCCTTGACCTTCTCAAGCATACCAACATACCACTTGTCAGTTGCCACATCCGGTTGAATCAAAACAGTATCAACAGGGGCCCGCGATAACGCGTCAGCCACAACATTCAATTTCCCAGCACGGTGCACAACGTCGAAGTCGTATTGTTGCAGCTTCAGTACCCATCGAGCAAGTCTTCCTTTGGGCTCTTTAACATTCATTAGCCATTTAAGGGCTAAATGATCAGTGATGACGCAGAACTTTTGGCCCTCTAAGTAAGATCTAAATTTTTCTATTGCCCACAGAACAGCCAATGCCTCAAGTTCTGTGGCGCAATATTTTCTTTCGAGTTTAGATAGCGATCTGCTCGCAAACGCAATAACTCTCTCGCCCTCAGGTAATTCTTGAGATAGGATAGCACCTAAACCACTTCACTTGCGTCCGTCTGTAAAAGAAACGGTCTTTGGAAATCAGGGCAAGTTAAAACTGGGGCCGATATCAACTGTTCCTTCAACTCTCTAAACGCAGACTCACACTCTTTGGACCAAATCCAAGTCGAACTTTTCTTAAGGAGAGCAGTTAAGGGAGCAGTGATACTTGAAAAAGAAGACACAAAACGTCGGTACCACGACGCCATGCCAAGAAAGCGTCGCAGTTGTTTAGTGGTTTTAGGTGGAGGATAATCCACAATAGCACTTATTTTGTCGGGGTCAACCCTAAGACCGTAGAGTGATCAACAACGTACCCGAGGTACTTTAATTGCGGACAGCAAAATTTACACTTATCCCGGTTCAGGGTTAAGCCCGCTTTCCGAAGTCTGGATAAGACAAGGTTCAGAACTTGAGTATCGAAGTCTGGTGTACAAATAATTATGTCGTCGAGGTATACAAACACGTATACCTCGATGTCTGCACCTAGTACCTTGTCTATCAAGCGCTGCCATGTAGCTGGGCTATTATGTAACCCGAAGGGCATGCGTCGAAATTGGAAGAGACCGCGTGTCGGCACGGTAAATGCCGTCTTTTCTCTTGACTTTTCATGGACCGACACTTGCCAATAGGCTGATTTAATGTCAAGAGTCGAAATGTATTTGGCATTCCGCAGCCTGTCGAGGATGTGGGACACGTATGGTAGTGGATAAGCATCCTTCTTGGTCACCGCGTTAACTTTCCGGTAGTCGACACAGAATCTATACGACCCATCGGGTTTCGACACCATGACGACTGGCGATGACCAAGGGGAGTTGGATGGTTCCACGATGCCCTTTTCCAGCATCTGGTCCAATTCATCATTCATCCTCTTTTGGACGACGGGTGACACGGGGTAGTACCTCTGCTTGATTGGAGCAGCGTCACCGGTGTCAATGACGTGCTCCACCATGCTAGTACAGCCGAGTTCTGACCCCATAGACTCGAAGAAATCATCAGTGACTTTCTTCAGTTGATCTCTCTCCTCACTACTCAGATGGTCTTCGGATACTAATACTTCAGACAGATATACCCTATCCGAAAAGTGAAATTTCTGGTTGACAAGGTCTGGTATTATTTCCATCGCCTTCCAGAAATCGAAGCCTAAAATTAACGAACAAGCCAGAGAGGGAACAACAAGAGTGGGTATCACTTTTAACTTCCCATCTAAGACCATGGGTAAGTCAACTTTACCGGTTATCGGGCACTGCCTCCCATCCGCCACAGTACATCTTACTTCACTGGCATCTTCTAACTTGAAGCCGAGACTCTTAAGCACTTCCCAGCCCTTGTGACCAATAAGGGTCCTGGAGGCTCCAGAGTCTAACAGTCCACGTATAGGATAGCCTAAAACAGTAATTTCGACGTAAGGACGCGGATCGCCATGGTTAGAAGTAATTAATCCGCTGACATGTGCGTTCACGAAAAATTTCTTTACTACTTCTAGCCATTGCTTTTTCTCGCGTTCTTGGGACGTCACATCAGGTATAGGAAGACCAGATTGTCCCTCTATTCTTGTCTTCCCTGGTCGTTTCCCGAATATGAGGGAAGAGAAGGACAGCGGGGACATTTCTGTTTAGATAGGTCTTTGTTTCCGCAGGAACCAGAAAAACCAAGGATGGGGCAGCGGTTAAAATAGTGCCCAACCTCTCCACAATTAAAACAGGTTACTTGACGAATTCTTCTACCGCTGGCGTTATTATTATTATAACCCTGCCTGAAGTTTGACGAAGGAACACTTTGTTGAAGATTGGAGTTATTTTTCTTAGGATGGTATCTTCGAGGATTCTTATCTACACGAACTTCACTAACGCCAGGATTGTTATCACGCTGTTTAGAGGATCCCTTATAAGCCAAACTAGGTTCAAGAAGTGTTTTCTTGGCCGATGGTGGTGGCTGATATTTATCCATATGCGACTTATCTGCCTGGATTCTCCTACCAACTCTGATAAAATCCTGTACGCTCTCGATTGAATACTGCCGGAGGCGGTCGTAAAAATAGGGTGTCGAATTTTTAAACAAAATCCTGAGCTGCTCTGGGTCGCTCAACTCCAACCTCGTGAAGTAAGTTCGCATAACAGCAACAAAGTCACTAAACTTTTCATCCATGCCCTGAGTTCTGTTCAACATCTCGGCAGTTAGTTCCACTTTATAGTCTTCATCTTCATACTCCTCTCGCAGACGGGTAACTAACTCCGGCCATGAAGAAATTTCCTTATAAACCGATTTGAACCACTGCAAGGCGGGGCCTGTAAATAAATCCAGTGCTCCACTCCAAAGATCTTGCTCGGTAGCATTGCGTGCGCGACTGTACACCTCTATCTCCTCCAAGAACGTTCTAAGTGATTTACCTAGCCCGTCACCTGAAAAAGTTATTTTCCACTGACTCGTGGGAACAACTTTTCGGTGGTCCGAGGACGTCTTAGGTACGGCTTTTAAAACTCTCTTAAGAGCAGAAACAAGTTCACCAGATGAAGAGTCTTTCTTACTTTTCCTACTTCTACTGGATCTCTTCTTATGTTTCGTTCCAGTCGTCTGGTCACTACTATCTCCACTGCTACTTGATGTCTGCTCACTTTCTGAACTACTATCACTACTACAACTGCTTTCTGAAGAACTACTGCTATCTTCTTCCGAGACATCCGTATTATCTTTCTTCTTCTCATTCTTCTTATCCTTGTTCGTCTGATCATTCTTATGGTTCGGCTTACTCTCTTTTTTATCATTTTTCTTATCTTCCTTCTTACCTTGCCTATCTTCCTTCTTATCTTTCCTATCATCCTTTCTATCTCTCTTAGCATCCTTTCTATCTCTCTTACCATCCTTTTTATCTCTCTTATCCTCCTTTTTACCTCTCTTATCATCCTTTTCCTTTTCCCTATCTTCATTGTTATCCTTCTTTTCCGTAGATGTTCCGGGTTCAGTCTCGTTATCCTGATCACTCATCATCTTCTCTTCGCGTGGAGTAGTTTCTTTCGTTTCTTCATTATCGTGCTTATCATTATTACTTTCGTCTTCCTTCAGGTCCTCCCTCACGTCTTTCTTGTGGTCCTCTTTCTTTTTATCATCGGCAGCCTTTGCGAGTTCCTCTAGTTTATCCTCAAATTGAGTACTCAACACTGCTAACTTAGTGGTTATGCTAGACCGTTCTGGAAACACTTTACAATATAGTGTATAAAGTATTCTCATACCAAAAAGTTCACTATTATAAAACAAAAGATTGCACATTTATTGATATGCATACAAAAAAAATAATAAGTCCAAATATATATACATAGAGTTTGAAAAAAAATCTATTTGATAAGTAGATAAAGTAGTGATATGATTGAAAAATAAGTAAAGTTCTAAATTATAAAATAAATTCCTCATATAGTTATATAAAATGATTCCATTTCCATAAAATAACCATACAGTGTCAAGTAAATTATATACCAAGGAAGTAAAACACAATAGAAAAATATTATCAGTTATCAAATATAAATCCAAAAATCTAATTAGAAACAGTAGCCACCTTGCCCTAATTCTTAAAATTAAAGTCATACACACCCCCACATTCATACAGGAAAACTAAATTAAAGTTGATTAAGTACCAACGTATCTTACAATCTAAACTTAATATTACCCTAATAATATAATATAGCCTAAATTGTCGTGGGCCTAGAAAATTAAAATACGTGCCAGCAGATAAAATAACCAAATAAAAACTTATGTAAATTAAATAAACAAAAAATTCAGAAGTATTAAAGTCGACCATAAATCCTTAAAAAGTCAGAATGTAAAGTGCTCATGAATATCATGAAAATATTAATAACAAAAATTGTCCGCCATCTTAAGTTTCTCAATACCAGGTTAAACAAGAATTTATCCAAAGATTCGATATACAAGGATCGATAGTATCGATTATTTTTAATAAAAACAAGAAGGTTATCAAACCTAACATTCTTAGAATAATACTATATATAGAAGGAGCACTACTGATAACACGAAAGTCGGTTCACTGGTGCAACTAAGTAATGCTGCCACCCTAACAATATACAATTTTCTAAAAAAAAAGTTTGGCAATACTTCCGGTTGCTGATTATTATGTTCTATTATTAATTAATAATTGATTATTCATAAAATACTAATATAAATATCGGTGCATTACAATGTTTAAAGCATTTTAAATTGTAGTTTAAAGTATTTATTAAAATTATATATAATAAGTAGTCCTCGGCAACTAAATGTAGATTCTTGTATTTCGCCACCCTTTTGCCATCTAAGACCAGTTTTATTAAATACTCATTAGGTGTTTTAAGTTATTATATTTGTTCTTTACGATCTTTCTTCATTAATAGATATTTATGACAAATATTTAAAATAATGTTTTGTTGTCAGGTTGGCAGCATTACTTAGTTGCACCAGTCAACCGGCTTTCGTGTTATCAGTGGAATTACATTGTGTTTACGGCTCTGTGCTCCTTCTATATATAGTATTATTCTAAGCTAACATTCCATTCTCTGAAAAGTTTAATTTTTCTCGTAAAATAAACTCTGTAATCCAGTTTTTAACTGTTTTTCTACGCCAGAATAAATTAATATCTGTGACAATAGTGAAGTGATATCGTGAGTGACGAGGAAAGTTCGCAATGACTGTGATGATTTGTTTTGTGACTCGAGAGTGCACTCAGGTTGATAGTGATAAATATTGTAATTATCAAAATAAATATATGAGTTAATAACTAATTATAGTATGTATAGAACTATAAATATCATGAGTAGATAGATAGAATTATAATAAAATATTTATCACTGTCCCCACGAACCAAAACAATCAGCTCAGGTATCACTATCACTAACCAAAACAAAACCCTATCCTACTCAATAAATTCTCTATTTTGCTCAGACAAAAGACAAGTTGTGATCATCAATTCGAGCTCCACGTACGGGCGCAATTCTCTTATGTAACACCCAACAAGGGGGTGCTGTGAGTGAACTTATAATAACCCAACTCAGGCCGGTATGCAGAATGGGCATGGGTCTAGATCGCCTTGCCTCTTGACTTGAGCTGTCTCTTTCTTTTTGAGCGCCACCCCTTTTTAAGTAGGTCGCCTGAGGAATAGGAAGGATGGTTATTATTGGGGATTAGGAGGGGTAAAGGTAAGGATGACTGGCAAAAGGGGAAACCAGTCTGTGGGAGGGGGTGTGGAGATCAGGGTAACACCACACCTATCAAATTTAGAGCCTGAAGGGCATTTAGCTAAAATAAGGTAATCAGGAATAAGTACCTGAAGATTGAATATGATAGATAGACTAGAGAGAAGTGGTAACGAGGTAAAACAGTGGGTTTGAGAAATATTGGTTGGTAAGATATAACGAGAGACACGATATAGTTTTGATAGAAAACAATATACTGAGGTAATTACAGCTGTTGTTCAGTTGTAAGCCCAGTAAAATAGAAAAGAAAATTAAATCTTGGTCAAATGGGGACCAGTCTATTGAATGAACAATAAAATATAGATTTTTATATAATACCTCCCGTAGCGGTAGGGTTAAGCAATTGAGCTGCCGGTCAATTAGGTGATCAGAAGACCACCTAACCGTCAGGGCAAAAGTGATATGGATACCAAAGTTAGATAAGAACATAGACTGGTTCCCATACAAGAAAACTTAAGACTAAAATTGGTTCCTAGGGGCCCCTTTACAAACTAATCCTAAAGACAGTCTCCTGTCTTCCTAAAATGAAACTGGGCACCCGATACAAAATAAAATTATAAAGCTTCTCGGAAAATCAAAAGAAAAACAAAAAAATAATATAAATCGATGTCGGTGGTGATAGGGTGAGATGGGCCAGAAAACAGGGTTACTCCACTCCGTTTCTGGACCCGGGCGTAGGTTTAAGAATCAATAGGCCAACCTGTGTACTGAAGAATAAACTGGCGCAAGACCAATGATAATTAAATAACTCCCTCCACTTGGACTCAAAATTGGTGATCACAATATCTCACTTTGTCCGATCCCAAGTTAATAACAAAATGACGCAAACACAATTTATTTATAGCTCTTGTATTTTCGAGTTAATCACTGTTTAATCTCAGACATCCACTTTTGTGTAAAACTCAATTAGGATCCACCATAAGGCGTTTAAAACTATAAATTGTTAAAAATTTTTACTGCTTGGTGACTCTTACCACAACAACCTGTAACCTCCCCTCAAAAACGTGCACCTGGCGTCGGTTACTCCAGGGTTGCCAATCTACACAACTACCAACGAAACTAAATCAAGACCTAGAATAATGCCCACCAAATTTCAAATCTCCCTGAAATTCAAATTGCGGGAATAACTAAAATAAAATTCGTTACAAACGAAAACCCTCCCCGGGGAACAAAGGAAAAAATACAAACAAAAAAACAGAAACATCTTCTTAAACTAAATCGTAATTGGCGATTTTACGTTGAGATGAAAAACGTGGAGAAGACTACCTTGGATGTCGTTTGAGTTCGCTGATGTGGTACTTTCCTAAAGGTTTTCCATCAGCACTCGCTAGCTCGTAAACTAAGGGTGTGATCTTAGGGAACTTGCGTTCTATTAATTGGGTTAATTAATTAATTGAGTTCTAATATTTGCGTTCTTTTTTGAAAAATAGAAATGATTAAAAGTATAAATACTTAAGATTAAGTCAAGGAATCTTATAGAAAGTAGTTAGCTAAACAGTGATATCTCCAATTAGCGAGAAAATTTTTCGTCCATGGAGGCTCGTGTGTATGAACCACTTATTCCGAAATAAGGTATGTTAACCCTTTTTAGAAAATCCATCTCCTCTATCTACACCAATATCATCTCATTGCCTGTATTGGAAATTCAACAAAAAAAGTGAGTGCACCAGTTTCTGTCTTAGACCTTTAAGACAAACAGACAGAGTGAGAATGCCTCTTACTTCAATAAAATAGATCATCCAGAATCGAATTACTCGTTTTTAGATTCCTAAAAACTTTGATAATTAGTAGACCATAACTAGGTTGGATACTAAAGTAAAATGTATCGGGAAAAAATTTAAACAGTACGTCCACTGAAATTTCAGCCAACATAGATCATAAGGCACCCAATTTAAATAAAATATAAACCTAATTGTCATGAAACCTACCTTTTAGCAATAGATAAAATAGACGTATAGTTTAAAATATACGCAACAACCCTCGTTTAGCATAGATCATGTTAAAATGATCAGTGTAAAAGAAATGTTAAGTCAGAAGAAGGGTTTTAAGAGAAATAAGTTAGAGAAGTTGACTGGACCCCTGGGAAATACAGGCTAACAGCTTTTCCTCAGAATTTCCTACCAAACTCTGATCCAAAAAGGAAAGAGCCCTTAACAACATAGAAACAACAACACAGAGTTTTCCTTCAATACCTGCCAGTGCTAAACCATCTCAGCCAGGTTAATCCTGTTTTATACGTCCCTAACTTTATCCATAAATTCTACCTTTTACTTACTTCGTCTCGTTCAGTTGTATATTTTTAACGTTTGGCCAAAAGGTGAAAAGAAAAACATTTTTACAATTGAAACTCAAACTTTTATCAAAGGAAATTCGCTAGAATAAAGTGATCAACATTACATTTTTGGGATTCGGTCATACAGATGTCTTACTAGAGGGGACAAATACCTTATATCAATGCATTGAAAGGCTTAAAAAATGTTTTTAGGGCTCTCAGAGGCTTTTTATAATCTCATTGAAACCTCTTCTAAGAAAGTGATAGTAATAGTAATTAGGGAGAAGTGAGGCCACGTTATTAGGTCCCTTTTGTTAACTCCCTTAAACAGATAGCGTTCTACCTCATGAGTCCAAGAGCGGGCATTTTGTGGCTTAATCCACAAATGTAGCCGTGGCCCTTTTTTACCATATCAAGTTTCTATAGCATTGACTAGAAACAACACGTGCCCTACTGTCAAACTAAGCTTTCTTGGTGTTGAAACTATAACCGGGATCGAACCGGGCCGTCTGGGTGGCAGGCGAACGAGCTAACCAATACACCACCAGGTCCCCCTAAGAGTAAGTGAAGTTTATGATAAATTAATGGTTGTCAGTTTTTGCATAGAGATATACTACTAGAGGAGCCCTATAGGTTAAATTTTGAAACATCAAAAAAGTAACATAACACATTCACTTAGCAACAAAATCAAATAATCAGTACAAAATTACAATAACTTATATAGTAGAACGTTAAAAATACGAATCAAAAGAAAAGCCATGTTCGGGAAGCTAAAAACAATGGATTTATTATAACCTTCAGTCACTCATGGAAGAGGTTTCCATGAGGTCACACAGAGCCCCTGAGAGCCCCAAAAAGATGTTTCAGGCCTCTCAACCTAATGAGATTAGGCTATACCCCCTCTAGTATATATCTCTATGGTTTTTTGCACATTGTTTGTGTTTTTTTCGTTTAAGCTTTCATATCAGTCACTGTAATTTAGTTCTGTTTTATTGAATTAAAAAATAATAATAATTGAAAGTGTTCAGATTTCTACTTAAATGTTTCAAAATTCAACTAATAAAGCCTCTCTAGTATTTCTCAATGGCTGTGATCAATTTTGGTAAAACATTATGCGTTGAGCATTGGCCTCAATCTAGGATTGAAAAGTAAAAAAAAAAGTAGAGGGGAAAAGTAAAAAATAAACGTTACTATAAATAAGTTATATTATTACCATTTTATTTTTCGTCCTACGCTTTTAAAAACAACCTTTGAATAGTATTATGATCATAAAATAAGAGAAAAACCCACTCGAACCAGAATCAATTTATCTATGTTGAAATTGGAGCATCTCGGCTAGGAGGCGGCTAGACGCCGACGCACAGAAGCAGGCTCCTGATTTGTCTTTCCCTCTACTTTATTTATAGCATTTTTTTATAATTTCATCAATTCTTCTAGAAAATTTAAATCTTCATAAACCCGTATTAAATCTTACTCTCACAAATTAATGTTTAAAAATATCATATATTTTCATCTTAACGCTTTTCATTTATTTTCCCAACAAATATAGAAGAAAGATGAAATATGAGAAAATAGCAAGAGTTGTTGTAAAAATATTATAATGATGGAAAAAGAAAGAGTGCGAGAGAGGAATGCTAAGTTAACTCTAACACTTAGTAAATAAGTATCTATTTATCATTTTTAAACTTAATTTTAAAAAAATAATCAAGACAAGTATAATATTTAATTATAATGAAATAAAAACAATATAAATAAAAAGTATATTCGTTATGCATATTATCTATAACAACAATCTATCCACATACATAAATACATAATAAATTTAAACTTTTCATAATGTTTGGAAAGAAAGAGTAATTTTCAAAGATTACTGGAAGGAAAGCTGTTAAATGTTTTAGTGATTTAAAGAAAGCACTGGAGAAAACTTAAAGTGCTTACTGGAGGCTCTGGAATATTTAGAAGGAATTTGCAACACCTGCCGGGACGAATTCCAACCCGCATGTAACAGAGGAGAAAATTCAAGCACACGGTATATTGTTTATAAACTAGGTTACGCCAAATAAGGAAAATATAACCTTTCTATTAATTATTTCGAAGTCAGAGGTAATTTATCATATTTCAAAATTTTTTGTTGAAATATTTTTACAATATTAAGTATTATTAAGTTCAAATGTTGATAAGTTTCTCTTATACCGTGGATATACAATGAAAAGATTGTGTTTGCAATAAAAAAACCCGGATTCGGGGTACCTCGGAACTTTTTCTCACCACATTGGATTGGCTACGCTCCTTCCTGCTTCGGACACGCTTCGCTCGTCTTCACAAATCTAGTTCACCAAATTTATACTGCAACATGCCTTCAGACTCGCTTTGCTCATCTTTAGACAGTAAATGTATCCGTATCATTCTCAGCGGTAACCCATACAGCACTGACCACGCTCAATGCTGCTTACTTTTTATAATAACAAAAATCATAGATATGTCGTATTGAAACGAAACTTAGTGTACTTATTTATTAAGTTATGGCACCCTTGTACTGATTTTTAACTCAATTGGACCATTTTCATTTTTTTTTTTAAAAAACGTACTGATATGAAACTTGGCACATATGTTAGTCTTATACATAGTCACATGCGTACCAAATCTCAATACGATCGCAGCATTTTTCAGCGTTTTATGATTTTTCGAAATTTTTGCTGAGTCATTATTGCGGGTTAATGAGAGCATAAAAAATTATTTTCCGAATAGCACAGCTACAGCGGTGGACTGATTTTTGTGCAAAATTTTAGCTCTCTAGCATAAATACACTGGGCGTTACAATAACAACAGACACACACACATACTTTACCTATATACCTACGGTATAAATGAGGAAAAGTAAAAATAGGCTACAGGGTACTTTTACTCATTACATCGTAATAATACGCTCATCTCCCTACTTCGGATTAGACTCGCTCAACCTCTAAATATATGATTCGCTAAATTTATTTTACCACACATCATCGGACTCACTTCACTCGTACTCTGATAGTAAATACATCCATTTCATTCCCAGTTGTCACTCATTCAGGCACTGACCAAGCTCGATACTGCTTAACTTTTACATTCAACAAAAATCATAGATATATAATAGTCGTATTAAAAAGAAACTCGGTGTACTTATATTTTACGTAAAGGTCATTCGTACCGAATTTTAACACAATCGGTTTATTATCCGATTTTTTACATTTTTTTGAATAGACGTACCTAAGTCATTCAATTAAAATTGAACTAATGCTGATAATGAGATAAAACTTGGCATATAGTTAGTCTTATAGTCTTATACATTGGTAGGATTCGTTTGAAACATGTGTACATGTGTTTCAAATCTCAAATTTGAAACATAATTGCAACATTTTCCCGCGTTTGATATTTTTTAAATTTATACTGACATTATTGCGAAAATAATATTTTCCGGGTAGCCCAACAACTACTGTACAAATAAGGAAAAATAAAAAACAGAATCCATGATTTCATGTGATACATTTGTTTTAGATGTTTTTCGGACATACTGATTTTTGTTGTTTGAAATCGTTGTGTGTATGCGTGTGTCTCAGGCTACACACAGCGGCGAGCCGAGTAGGCCTGAGAGCCAAGGTGAACGAAGTATGATGAAATGATATCATATGATGAAAAATCATTAAAGACACGACAAAGCAATAATAAAACAAGAAATTATTTTAAAAAAATAACCAATACAAAAAACAATTTCTCTGATCGAGCAAGCTCTTAAACATTAAAGGAAATAATAAGTCGTTTCCGAAGTTCTGCCACACCCTTAACAAATTATAGGTATAATTGATGGTGAATAATTATTCCTATCTTTGAAAAATTCTTAAACGTTATCAGTTTTTAAAAAAAAATATTTCGTTTTTTCTTATCTAAATATATACCTGGTTGTAGATTCTACCATCTTTCTAGTAGGTAGAATCTAAAAATAAGTTATCTACTCTATAGTGTCAGTTTTTTATCAATGTTTTTTTCTTATCAAAGAAGCAGTATGACACCTGAGTGCTTGTCTTATCACAGTGTCAATTTAGATGTTCGTTTTTCGTTAAATCTTTACTAAAAAGAACTCCGTAGTGCTTGCTTCCTTTGCCATCTCATTTCCTAAATTTCAGGATCACTTTCTCTTAGTTTTTGTTTGTAGTAGTGAATTGATCAAGATTTCTTTGACAAAAGATTTTTTTTTACTTCCTATTGTACACAAAAGACTTTTTACCTTTTAGAATAAAAATCCTAAATTGGCTTGAAAATATCCTTTTCAAGAAATATTATTACGTTGTTCCAACGGGGGGAATGACAGGGGGAATGAATTTCAACCCTTCCCCCGACAGTTGTCGTGTAATCATGATTGTACACGGGGTTTAACCCTGAAACTCTATTTTTATCGGTTTTTATAGGTTAAAAAAACTGTGTAAACAGTTTGGGTTGAACCTCCAAAGGGGTTAAACACGGGATTAAACTCTCTGCCAAACTTCGCGTGTAAACGAAGTTTATATATGATATATATATATATATATATATATATATATATATATATATATATATATATATATATATATATATATATATATAAAAAAATTAAAAAAATTGATTAAAATAAACTTATCGTTATTGTGGTTACTGGATATCTTCAAACTCCTTTACCTGTAACAATGAAAGCAACATTATGTTATTGAAACATTTTAACTATACGAGGACTTAAAGACTCTAACATATAATTCCGCAAAATAATGCATTAGATCCTAGCATCCATTAAAACAGTTAATGCATCAATAAAACCCTTAACAACATGGGTAAAGAACCAGAAAATGTAAAATCCGCAACATTTTTATTTCAAAACTTGTGATTATTATACTGTGCGTTTGCGAGAGAGAATCGATCGATGAGAATTGGTCAGTGTCCTGTCAGCCATATTACCCCTACCACCAAAGTGGTATTAATCAGAGGTAAGTTGGCGAACTCTTTCTGATCTCTTCTTAGATCAGTGAACGGGTTATAAACTGGTTTGGATTTGATTCAGGTAAATAATTTGTTGATCAATCGCACTCAATAATCACCCAATCTGTTACTTTTGAATACTGAATTTCTAAATACTAAACATAAAAAAGAACTTTTACAATAAATATTGCTATTAAACGTAACCTCATGAGGTTTTTTTTAGAAATATGCTAAAAATAACGATGAATAATTAAGTAAGTTATTTAAATAACAAGCTTAAACAAATTTTGATAAAATGTTAAAAACCAAATTTAATATCTTACGTGAATATTATTTGGATGAGTAAAACTCCATGATGGTTAAAAGAGATGTTTAGTTATGGTTAGTTAAGCTTTAAATGGGGTACGGGTTTGAAGCAAAGAGAGAAGAAGCAAGAAGCAACAGATACAGGGGGATGAAGCAGCTTTAACTCAGTAAAGCAAACTGTGCAAGAAGCTAAGTAGATTGAAGTTTGGGTTAAGTTAGCGCCATAATCTGGAAAAAGTTATGGAGCATTTTCTACACAAAGCTGAGAGTTTAGTTGCAGAACTAGCAAGAATTTAAGTTTGACAACTACAAGTTTAAAAAGAGCTCAAATCTGCTCAGAAATTTTGGAGAAAAACATACTTCCAAATCAGATTTGTACCAATTTCAAATTTAAAACGTTTCTAACAACTAAAATAAATACTTAACTAAAAAATTAAATAACTACTAAACTTGCTACTTATCTAAATAATACATTTAATATAACTACTAAACCCGCATTTAACAGAGGAGAAAATTCAAGCAAACGGTATATTGTTAATAAACTAGGTTACAAGTAGGTTACAACAGATACAGGGGGATGAAGCAACTAAAATAAATACTTTACTAAATAATTAAGTAACTGCTAAACTTGCTACTTATCTAAACATTAAATTTAATATAACTACTAAACCCGCATGTAACAGAGAGAGAAAATTCAAGCAAACGGTATATTGTTTATAAACTAGATTACAGGTAGGTTACAACAGATACAGGGGGATGAAGCAACTAAAATAAATACTTTACTAAATAATTAAGTAACTGCTAAACTTGCTACTTATCTAAATAATAAATTTAATATAACTACTAAACACCGAGTCCGGTAGCTCAGTGGTAGAGCGCTCGCCTTTCGACCTGGAGGTTGAGGGTTCAAATCCAGCCGGGGGAGGACCTCAATATGAGGTTATCCCTTGTACCGTACACTCGGGAGGTCTTGAATTCAAGGCCGGCCAACCCAGCCAGGGTTTTACGTGGTTTCCTTGGCTACTATACGCAAATGCGGGGTTGGATCTAGTTTCATCTGAGACAAGTCTGGATCCACGTTTCCGTTGTCTCCAGCTCACGAAAAGTTAATGTTCTGCGGGCTGGGGGAGATGGAGGTCGGAAAGATATACTGAGCCTTTGTATGTCCGAAAACTTAGCCAGTGAAAGTGATGGCGGCGACACGAGTAACGTAAGTGACTAGGAACAAAGTGCTCGGTTCTTGAAGACAGACGTCTCCTAATAGCACTGCGGAGCTTTGACTTTCAGGTCAGGGCTATGGAATGAGTTTGTGCACGCTGACATCAGGGTGCTGGGTTCTTTGTCGGGTGGCGCTGGACTGGCCAGAGCGGTGAGCCTAGCTAGAGTCTGGTGATGCTAGTGGAACTGATGAGATTGGTGAGACTGGAAGGACGAGGTCAAGTGAGACTAATGTGATCAAGATTAAAGTGACTAGATGAAACAAGCACACAGTGAACTAGTAGTCGGCGCTAGCCAGAGCGGTGAGCCTAGCCAGAGTCTAGCTGGTCTAGATGAACTAGGCACACGGTGAACTAGTCGCAGACACTAGCCAGAGCAGTGAGTTTGGATAGAGTCTGGTTGGGCTGGATGAACTAGACACACTGTGAACTGGTTATATGTGCTACCATGTACGGAGGGGGGCTTCCTAGATGATTGGATGTGCACAAACTCAGGGGCTGATGTTGAGTGAGATTTGAGTGAGGGGAAAACGCTAAATGACCCTACGGGTTAAAGCGTAAAAAAAAAAAAAAAAAAAAAAAAAAAAAAAAAAAAAAAAAAAAAAAAAAAAAAAAAAACTACTAAACTTGCTACTTATCTAAAACATAAATTTCCTATTAACCCAGCTACTTAAGTAAATAAAAAACTAACTACTAAACAAAATTCAAAACTAACTACTAAAGTAAATACTGAATTTACTACTTTAGTAACTACTTAACAACATACTTTACTATATACGAAACTTACTATTAAACTGAATTTGAAACTAATTACTAAACTTACTACCTGACAAGCTACTTAACTAAATAAAAAACTAACTACTAAACTATATTCGAAACTAATTAATAAACAAAATTCTAAATTAACTACTCCAATAGCTATTTGAGATGCATTAAATTTTTACGTACATAGTAAATAAATGTACAAAGAAGACATAGTTTTAAAAAATATTTGTCATAGTACCCAATAAAAAATTATAAAATTCCAAATGAAAACAAATTATTTCTTGCATAGACTTTTAATTTTTATTCTAGATATCAGTAAAAATGGAACCTATATTATAAAATTCTGGCGCGGTGGTCCGCATGTCGGGCGAATTTCCTTTGGATGCGTGTTTCCGTGCTTTTTACATTATATAAGTTTTCAACTACTAAATAAATAATTCCGGCGCGGTGGTCCGCTGTCGGGCGAATTTCATTTATTATGCATGTTTCTGTGCTAAACAATCCATTTCTTGCTTATGCAAGAACCATGCCCATTGCGTGGTTCAGGTTCATGCTTTAGAACCTAAGCAGTTACTCAATTGTCAAGCACTGCTCGTAACTCATTTTGTCTGTATTTTTCAAAGGAAATGCGCTAAATCCTTTAAAGATAACTGACTAAGCTTAAAGATAAGTAACTATGCTTTAAACTAGTGCAAATAATATTGTGTACATCTATTTTTAGAGGCATAGTTTTGTACAACCAACTGGATAATTATGCGCATTTCCTTTGAAAAATACAGACAAAATGAGTTACGAGCAGTGCTTGACAATTGAGTAACTGCTTAGGTTCTAAAGCATGAACCTGAACCACGCAATGGGCATGGTTCTTGCATAAGCAAGAAATGGATTGTTTAGCACAGAAACATGCATAATAAATGAAATTCGCCCGACAGCGGACCACCGCGCCGGAATTATTTATTTAGTAGTTGAAAACTTATATAATGTAAAAAGCACGGAAACACGCATCCAAAGGAAATTCGCCCGACATGCGGACCACCCCGCCAGAATTATTTTCTAGTTGTAAACTTATATTAAGTAAAAAAAAAACGATAAAAAATTATCGACCCTTCCAGGATTTGAACCCAGGTACCCTGAGTTTGAGTGGTCGTATTGACTCCGGACCACTGGTATTCCAACTCAGAGGCCCAAAAAACATAGAAACGACACCCTACTCGAAATTTAATTTTCAACGACCGTAATTTTGGTTTTCTATAATTTTTGTGGTTTTTTCGACTTTTTGGTAACTTAAAGTGGTCGTATCGACTTCGGACCGGTTTCATTCGATTCAGCGCCCAAAATTACATAGAAAACGACACCCTACTCGAAATTTATTTTTATCGACCTAAATTTTGGTTTTCGGTCATTTACAATGGTTTTTTTCGATTTTTAGGTCATTTAGAGTGGTCGTATCGACTTTGGACCGGTTTTATTCGATTCAGCGTCTCAAAAAACATAAATGTTGACCTTTTTTGCGGCAAAATATATTAACCCTGAATTTTGCCGATTTTTTGAAAATTTCGCTGACTCAGCAAACCGGGTTGATGACGTCACAAAAACCTGGTTTTCAATAGGGTTCGTGTCCTCCCAAAGGTTGATTTTTGTACCAAGTTTGGTTAAAAAATATTAATCCGTTCGAAAGATAGAGTGTTTACAAGAAAGTGTCTAGAAATACATATATATATATATATGTATATATATATATATAATATATATATATATATATATAATATTATATATATATATATATATATATATATAATATATATATATATATAAAAGTCTCGCGAAAAATTTTTTTTTCGTCATAAGGGACCTCTGAAACGGATTTGTGTCGTGGTCCGAGGTTCGAATTCCGCCATGACGCCTATCCCATTAGGCGAATTTCCAAAGGAAATTCGCTAAAAACTTATAAAAAGCAGCTTAAAATGCCTAAATTGCTTGCTTAAAAAGAAGAGTGAAAAGCAACAGTAGAGAAGTTAGAAGAGATGTCTGCGTGTTAAAGATATCTACAAGATTTTCTCCTAACTTAGTAAAACAGTTTATATTGCATCTCAAACCAAACTATTTGACAGCAAACCTAAAAGACTTTCAGATAAAAGACCCTTCAAGAGGAAATTCTTTCAAACAATGATAAAGCAAACTAGATAAACTAAATAGTTTTTGACAGTTAGTCCTAACAAGTTGGTTAACCTGTTTAGAAGATAAAACTTTGTTTGGCATTTTAAAAGATTTTAATAATAAACAGACATGTATCTAAATATATACGTATATGTAGTAACAAAATACATGCCGCCACGGTGGCCGAGGTAGTTAAAGCCTCAGACTTTATACTGACCTTGAGACCACGGAAGTCTGAGGTTCGCATCCCAGGTTACACTCTCAGTTTATGTAAGATTTTTGTTTATATAAATTATCAAACAATATAGGAACCACTTAGAGCACAACGGTTTTCACTACCACCTTTGGTGGTTCCGGCAAAGGTTATCTTTGACTGGCCGCTTGGCTCTAAACGGGCATCATCACTATAATACATGTATAAAATATACACACTGTATTCTTTTTAAATTAAGAAACAGGAACAGAGTACCTGAGAAATTTTTCTTATTACTTTGGATTCGCTGCGTTTATCCTCACTACTTCGGACTCGCTTCGCTCGTCTTTAAAATATGAGAATTACCAAATAATTAACAAGAACCACAAATGTAACAATCACGAGAAGCACAGAAAAATAGTCGGAAAGCAAATTCGACAATCTTGCTACATTACCAGTGTTTGGCGCCTTTTTTTCATTATAACCATGGGGAAGGTAAGTTTGCTTCTATTTCTCTATCTAATTCAACTTCCATGGGGTCAGAAATGTTCCTTAATGCGTCATCCCCTTTAGTCAAGATCCTTGATAAAAACTTTCCAGAGTCGATTCGACCAGTCTAAGCCCTCAAATCCAAGAGTCTAGGGTTTTATTCTTGTTACCATCGAATAAATTGTTTAAGCTTGCGGCCTTACGTGCCAGAATTATTATTTTAGACTATGTTTCAAACAAACTACACATTACCAACATCTAATTTTTTAAAGACCTTTACAATAATTTCATATAATCGATATATTCTATAAGACTTTAAATTGGTTCCTCTATTATTGCAGCATCGATTGGATGTTTCAATCTGGTTTGTGTAATTATTCTAATACTATAGTCATAATAACTTGGCGTTGAATAGTATTTGGTACACGTGTAGATGCTTCAGAAACTATCCTGTTCCTGAAGCATCATAAATCAATATGAGAGTCGTATATCTCTTTGATGCATGTATGCACAATATTAAACTCTATTAACTCTGCTATTTACTATCACCCCCTATCGCTCCTTATTATCTCCTCTACACAACGTGTAACAAATGTCATGAAATATTATTTAACATGGTAACATTTGATTATACGGCATTATTGATTTAAATATTGCGTTTTAAGTTTTAAATTAATTAGTTACGTAGAGAAGCTGTCTCCGTGGTTAAGGTCGTTAAGGCAGCAGTTATTATACTTACCTTTGACACCACGTAGGTCTCCCAGGTTACTCTCTCATTATTTTGAAAGCAACTTCAAAAGCTACTTCGGCGGTGCGGGTATTAAAATGGGAAGTTAAAAAATGTCTACCAGGCTTCCATATTATACATATTTTGAAGCTAATATTATACTATGGAGCCGCCTTCGTGGGCGAGGTCGTTAAAGCGTTATTCTTTACACTGACCTCTATACACCACGGAGGTCTGGAATTCGCATCCCAGGTTACGCTCTCAGTTTTTATAAGATTATTTTTTAAATAAATTATCGTGACTTTAGAATAGACTTTGAGCGTAACGTTTGCCTCTACCACCTGAGTTGGTTCCTGCAGGGGTTTTCTCCTGATGGGGTGAAAGACACTAAACAAGCATTATATCATTAAGAAGTTGTGAAAACATAATTAGAAAATAAAAGCATAAATTTGTTAAAAAATCAAGCACCCCTTACCCCGAGATATGAATTGATATCTTCATTTATATATCATATGCCTTATGAATATTTTACCTAGAAATATATTACTCTACCTGGCAAAGCATGAAGCTTATATGCTAATTTGGTTTTTATTATATGCTCTATGAAAATTTGATTTATCTTATATATTTTACTTTTACCTAATTATTTAATTAATTTACTTAATTTAATTTTACTTATATTTTTTATATAAAATATAAGAATTATAAAAGTACATAAGTAATAATTATATTAAATATAAATAGTAAATGTGAATATTAAAAAATAATTTCAAATTTATAAAGTGTCATAAAATATTATGTGATACATTTTTTACGCAAACAAGCGATATTCCGTAGCGTTTCTCACAAATAGCCTTTAATAAATTTTCTTTTAATATACAGTAGGGGTAAGATATTTGGCCATCGCTACATAATATATCTTTTATATATGTAAACGTCTATATTGCCCCAAGGGGTCACACCGTGCCTTACAGGTTCGCGTGGCGGGTCTGTCTAAAGACGACTTGGTTGGTGCCGTGACTATAATCTTGAACTTCTTATATCTGTTGGTTCTTCAAAAACTTCATATATGTTTACAGTTATTTTTACTCAGGGTTAATTGATTTATCAAGTCTTAAAATTGATGAGAATAATGACATATATAGGAAAGATGCGGTAACGCCGTCGACAAACGCATGTTTTTGTGAAAACATAGGAACTATTTTTTCCTGAGCTTGGGCCGTCGACATGTTTTTCCTATATATGCCACCATATTAATCACAATATAAAAATGTAATAATATTATTTAAAAAAAACAAAAATCATCATTACATTTAATTTTAACCTAATGTTTATACTCAAATAAACAAATTTATTTTTTACGAGGGTAAGAAAAAGTTAATGTTTATAATAATATAAAACAATATGAAACAATCATTTGAATATAAAAATATCGTCAGTGAAACTACCCAGGCCAAGTTAAAGTTGAGAACTTTGGGGTAGTACTTTTTTCTGGCGGGTCCCGGGCACAACTTCCCATACACCCTCCTTGTCTTTGCTTCCGATCAGTAATTAACTCCCTCAGCTTCGCCTCGAAGGTCAACAAAATGGTTTCCACGCAAAGCCTCAAAAGCTAACTATATAAATTCTTCGGCAAGCTTACAGATTTAAGCTCACCTTTAAGCTTGAGCTAAACAATATAGTTCCTTTGGCTTAGGACTCCGGAACCAACTTGATTAACCATGGAGCAAAATCATATTTTTCTCCCCTGGTAAGTTAATATCTCTTCCTATACACCTGTCGTACGACACACGGCTAAAATCAGTTGAAAGCGTGAGAAAATAGTGTTGTAAAACCAATATGGTTGGACTGATTTTAAATTGAGGGCGTGGTTTAACATTCAGGAATAACCAACCTTATTGGCTTACTATCATTATTTTCCCGCGCTGTCAACTAATTTTAGCCGTGTTTCGTACTTTCCAACATAAAAGAGAAAAAGTAAAAACAGCTGAGAAACGTTTTACATTCTATTTAAACTTCAGCCTCTGAGACACAAAATAAACGACAAATATTATTTAGTGAAAATGAAAGAGATGTTTTAACGAATTAAATAATGATATCCAAGCTATAGAATTCAACATTTTGTTATAAACTAAGATGTCACTTTTAAAAATTTAATTTTATTCACTAAATGTAATGTTTGAAACATGTCCTCGCTTTGTCAAATTTCAAACGAACTAACGGTTTGAAATGTTTATAGTTCAGATCTGTAGATAAAAGTGACATGTCTAAAACATGTTACTTTTCAAAAATGACTAAAGAGAACCCCATGAAATTGTTATCATGACTGCTTCAATCCCTATTAAAATTTTCATGACGTGTTTAAAGTTACAAATCATTTAACAAATAGTTGCTCATATATTTTTCTACTTCTGTGCTGTATAAATTGTAAATATATTATATAGCTGTTTTGTGATTTTATTGTGTAATAAAACATATGATATTCAATAAATGTGACAGGTCGACACAACATTTAAACTATTATAATAGTTATTTATGCACCAAGGGAGTAAAGAATGTCATTATTCCCCTGAGCATTATGTTGGTTCCTAAGGCAAGAGCCGAGGGAACCAAAGGATTTAAATCCTGAGGCGAAGCCGAGGGGTTTATTTGTTTAACTCCTGAGGCGAAGCCGAGGAAGTTATAGCTATTTACTCCCGAGGCTAAGCCGAGGGAGGAAATTATTGCGAGGGAATAATGGCATTTTACTCCCAAGGTGCATACAAGATTTTATCTCCAGACGTCGACATTGAAAATAAAGTAAGAATGTTTTTTTTATTTCTTTTTTCAAGATTTTTCAACTAAAAATTATCTTACCTTTATCATTAGAAACTCGTCGTTTGGTGAATTATGCAAAAATCTTTAACTTGGTCTGAGTAAAAACATTCGCTTTCTTTGCAACATAACCTTCGTTTTTTCTTTTTAATAATGCTATTAGTGACGCATAGCTTTTGATATTAAAATTTTCACTCACAAGCAAAGATGATTTGATCATTGAATACAGTGACCGCAGACTTGACACTTGTTTTGCTTTTCATTCTTTCATTCATTATTAAAATAAACGAGCAATGCATTTTCACTTACTTGTTGTATATTATGATCATGACACCAACTTTTAAAATTGTTACATGCTTGTCATATAACTTTTCGATTCGTTGGTAAGAAGTTTTTTTTTACCAAGTTCGCTTCAATAGCTAAGTCAGGAGGTGTATTGTTAAAAATTTCGTCAATATCGCACACAATATTATCTGACATAATTGAAATATTACAGCAGTTATAAGTAATATTCTAATCTAATGATTAAAGTTTAAGACAGGTTAAACAGGTAAAAGGTTTAAACTAAAAAACTTTGATTTAATGATATTTTGTCGAAAAAAAAAACAATGAGTATGCAAATCTTAATGTGATTTAAAAATCAGGATAGCCAACTTCATTTTTTTACTTTTATAAAGAACTAGTTTTTATTTGATTATTTATTCTTATATTATTATTAGCATTACAACTATAAAAAATGAATATTTTTTACATTCTTATTCTTGTATATCTTCTTATTTATAGGTATCTAGTTTCAAATAAAAATATTATATTACTACTCAGTTTGTCGATTATTAAGTTAAGTGGCAACTGTTACTCTTTACTCCCAAGGGGTAAAAAAAAAGTAGTTTTTACTCCCTTGGGAGAGAAAAGGGACTCTCTTAAATCTATAGTCATTAAATTTTTCGTTATATACCGTCTGGAGATAAACAAATTCAAAGTTTGCTTTAATATTATATATATATATATGTATATATATATATATATATATATATATATATATATATATATATATATATATATATATATATATATATATATATATATATATATATATATATATATATATATATAATATATATATATATTAAACAAACTAAGAGCTACAGTGATATCATAGACGCACTCACACACTCTCTCTCTTTCTCTTTTCACTTACACACACACAACTTATACAGAAAGACAACTTATTTAACAGATCGTAAAACGGATAATTCAATTGTAGTCCTGGTTTAGGAGTTTCAGTCCAAACAAAATACTTTTCCTATACTGTAAAAAATATGAAAAGTAAAAAATATGAACGTATAAAGTAAATATTTCTGTATATGTAAATATCTGTACATATAAATATTTATTTGTATGTAAATTAAAGAAATATAAGTTCATAAGTAAATATTGTGATTTATAAATTTATCCCAACAAAGGGGGAAAAAATGATATACATTTTTTTTAACATTTAGAATATTGAACTCATTCATCAATGTCGTCTCAAAAAAGCGGCTCACACAGACGTTGACTTAAAACCGCTTCAAGAGTTGACTCTTAGCTTAGATTTGTTTTTAACTGAGTTTCACCTCATCTTTAGTTTGTTATTTTAGGTTGGTACTCTTGTTTAAAATCAACCTTCTTTAAAATTAGAAAAGTTTAAATTGAAATTTTATTCTTTTTTTTAAGAATCTTTTACATTTACTTATTTATTTACTGTTTCTATGCCTTATATATTTATTTATTTTTTAATTTATTGTAAATAAAAAGCTTTGTAATCATTAAATGTAAGCAAATATATCTCAATAAATATCAGGTCAACATAAAATTTAATTAACAATAACCATACATTGGTACTGTTAATATCATAAAAATCCTATCTTTCATATAGTTACTATTTATTTTATACAATAGCTAAAGTAACCAGTTAATCATAAATATAAAATATAGTCAATTATAAGTTTAACAAGCATTTTTGATAAATAACTACAGCAGTTTAGTTAAGTCAATGATTTTCAAGTTATTACTTAATTTCAATAATTACATTTATTTTAATGTAAATGAATGTTTACAAATACCATTATTCTTTTATATTTACATTCCTTATCAGATTACTAATTATTGGTTATCGCTTACTGTTATCTGTTTAATTACAATACCTTCAAGCTCGAAATTTCTGGTTCTATTGGTGATACGAAGACCTTGGTATTACAGTATAAATGCGAGTGGGTTTTCTATGAATGTTAAATTCCAATTGGTCTATTATTATTTTGTCCTTATTGACACGTCCAAAAAGTTAAGGCAATCATTTTAAGAAAGAAATATCGCGAGTGTACAACAATAATTTTAAGATACAGAAGTACATAATAAAAGCCATGTTGATAGGTACTTTGACAAATAATTTTAATCTTTAAATACTTTTCACAAAGTCTAAAACGCCGAGCGCAAACTCAATTGATATTCTATGAAGAGTAGCACGTTTTTTTTTAAAGGTTTTATGTTATTGAAGACTATGCAATATCGCTTGTTTGCTTGAACTATGTATAACATAATACTTTTTTAATTTCTTATCTTTCATTGTTTATATAACTAGTTATATAATATTATAATTTTCATATTTCTAAAGTAATTTCTTATAAAAAAATGTATGATTTGCCTCCAGAGTATATAATAAAATGATAAAAATTATTACTTTTTAGTATTTTGACCTGAGAAACTTCGGTGTGCGGGTAATAAAATGGAAAGAATAATTATTCGAAGTCCCTCTAATATATTTTGAAGCCAATATTATACTATAAGGCCACATCCGTGATCGAAGTCGTTTGAGCGTTAGTCTTTATATTGACCTTTAACACCACGGAGGTCTGGGGTTCGCATCCCAGTTTAGGCTCAAAGTTTTGAAAAGTTTGTTGTTTAAATTAATTATCGCCAACCTTAGACAACACTTTTAGCGTAACGGTTGCCTCTACTACCCGAGGTTGTTCCCGCAGGGTTTATCCCGGGTGGGTTGGAAGGCTCTAAACGGCCATTATTAATATACATAAATTAGGCTATGGAAGAATTCGTTCATAATAAATTAATTGCTAAAACGTTATATTTGTTTATTATATAACGAGGACAAAGCTAGCTTATTAACTTGCGCCGTTATTGTCATGAGAATTTTGGTTTCCAGTGGAAATACCATTAATGTAGATTATGGATCCAAAGTTTCGCTTCCACTGTTAGAGACTTCTTCAGGGGAATTATGTATGAGTTAACAATCCTCTATGAAACGTTGTCAACTCGAATGATATCTATAATATCCTTTGTCCTTAAAGATACCTCCCAGTAGAAGCCAAATTTCATCCATCATTTGCACGAACCCGGTCACAACCGAAAGACCTAAATCTTGATGACAACGCTTCCAGCAAATACATTTATGGTATATATACAAAAAACTAACACGCAACCAAAAATACTACTCTCTCGAAACTAGAACCTGTAGAACAGAGGCTTTTGTTGTCTGGAAAATAATTATTATTTCTCTCGTTGGTCAAAGAAATTCCGCAAATGTACAATTGATAAAGAAAATGAATACATTATAAAGGAAGTTATTTATAAATGAATATTTAACCAACGCAAGCCTTAGTTTACGTAAGGAAAGTATGAAGAGGAATACTGAAAATCACATCAGGTTGGAAAATTATTCAATTTACATTCATTGAAAATTCAAAAGATTTACAGAAATTTTCTCTAATAATATTCTACTAGCATTGTCAAGAAATATGTTACAAGATTATGAATGGAATGTTAAATTTATAAAATCATCGGAGACGAAGCATTGAGGAAATAATGTCTACATAAGGTATTAATAGAGAAGCCCAAAAATCTGATAACCATATTTACGTTGCAATAAATTTAGAGAGTTGGAGCTGCTAAGGAACAATTCTTAAGGTATCTACAATTTTTTAATTTCCTATCTAATAGTCCAAGAGGCAGGCCTAAAAAATGTAAGTCTTTTTTACTACTTCAAACCAAATTGTTCTGAAAATATACCTTAAATCATAAGGAAAATTATAGTCTGCCTATCCAAAGTAGAGCCCTTCATATGAATGCGCTCGCACAAAATATTAGTGGCTCATGTTTGTAAAAAAGATGAAGAGAACATTTTTTAAAGCTAATAAAATTTCCTATAAAACATGTGTTTTTTCGTCAAAATCATAACAAAAGTTATGACATTTGTTAAATGGCTGAATAAATGAACACAAAGCCCCTAATTTTTCAAATAAATTCGCTGACTTTGCATAAATTAACCATTTTTAGTATTTTTGAAAGAGTCATAACTTTGGTTGTAGCCATCCGATTTTGATTTTAATTAAAAAATGTTATCTTCATGTGTTGCATACGACCTACAGGTAACCAATTATTTCAAGAAAACTGAAATTTGAGCGATTTTATAAAACTATTAGCATGCCCTTGAGCTTCAAATTATTGGCAACAATTTTCCGGCGCTTTAGGGTTGGAAAACAAAAACAAACAGTAATAACACGCTAGTCGCAGCCTTTCATCCTGATGCCAATGTTTATGGCAATGTAGTATTTATGACCAGTGACGACTGCTAAGTGTTTTAACTGCTAACTGCAGTCAAGCAACTGCTGAGTGTTAATTGCTAAACCCCTTTAACCAGCTGCTAAGTAACAACTTCTAACTGCATTCAACCATCTAATAAGCATTACTTATTAACTGCATTTAGCCAACTGCTGAGTGTTAACTGATAAGTGTTGTAAATGCTAATTTAATTTAAACAACTGGTCGGTGTTGTGTCACGCTTATACTCTCTATATGCATAATAACAGTAAGTTTTCAAAACAAAATATCAGTGTTTACTTTATAAAATAAATAAATAAAACAGAGGGATTTATGGCTTATGTAAAATTTATTTAAATAAATCTTGCATTTGATATTTTTAATACGTCAAATACTTAGGCGCGCAGTTATTGATTTGTCTATAATTATTGACTATCTAAACCATCCAGAACTAAAACCATATAAAGTGGAGACATTAACGTTAGAATCTAGTTGTAGAACAATATTGTAAAATTGAATTCAACACGTCAGTAAGTAAGGAACATGCAACTGCTAACAACTTTCTTAATAGGACTTGGGGTTGTGTCTTATGTCAACTGCAAGTGTACCATACAAGAATCTAAATTAAGAGGTTACCAGGACAAAAAGGTATGTTCATGAAATAATACTAAACTGTTAAACAGTAAATTGTTATATAACAGTAACTAAGCAGGAAAGAGGGATTTATCTGACTAGTTTACAATTTTTCCCTTGCCAAAGACGAAAGTACGTTATAAGAAATGCCTGCAGTGGCAAAGCTAAGGAAGTAAATCTTCATTTTGACTGCCGAGGCGCAGCCGAGCAGGACAAATAGAAATACGTATGATTGATGCTTCCATTCCTGCCTTGTCGCTTATAAAATTTATACGAAAATGCTATAAAAATGAGCAAAAACTGAGCTTCAAATGAGTGCAAATAATGCTGGTCCGTGTAGTGTATAATTAATGCGATAAATATACGCATTTTCTTTAAAAAACATTATGACCCTACTGCACAACAAATTATGACCCTACTGCTCAGGTTATTAAACATATAACGAAAAATTGGATTGATAATCAAGAAAGTGCGCATTTCAAAGTAAAATTGCGCGGCATGCGGACAAAGGTAAAGACGCAAAAATTGCGGAAAAATTGCGTAAAGACGCAAAAATTGCGGAAAAATTGCGTAAAGACGCAAAAATTGCGTAAAGACGCAAAAATTGCGTAAAGACGCAATTTTTCTTTATATTCTTTGAAATTTACAAATTAATGTTTTTTTTAATTAATTGATTTCATTGTTATTAACACATCAGAAGAAAGCAAAGCTTTTTATCGAATACAATTAGGGATATATTTTATAAACTCACTGCAAAGCAGGCTGTTTTTTCTAATTTTATTTAACTTACTTTGTTTTTACTTACTTTATCTTTTAATCCCTAGACAGGAAAAGTACTCAGAATCTTTTCCTGCCTGGTTTAAAGTGAGAGATCAGCGAAACGCTTTTTTCCTGCCTGAAGTTAGGTCAGTAATGCTTCATTTTGCAGCCGCGACCAGATAATATTATATTATAATACTAGACTGGGAAATGATACTTTATTTTACCGAAACGGCTATATTTACTTGTGAGCAAAGCAAGTCAGTAAAAGTCGTTGAGGGAAACAAAGTCATTCACAGCCATGTGTGTATGCTATTTTTCGCTGAGGTAATGAGTAATAACAATTACTTATTAAGAAAAGAACGAATTCAATTCTACAATGTTTTAATAAATAGGAACTATATGTCAATCCATTTAGACGATCCTTAGGTAAAATTTAGACTACTAACATTGTTAATGTAGTTTTAGCAGTCTTTACATTTAACCTAAGGATGATCCAAATGAATTGGAATCTACGTAGTTTAGCTGCAAACAAGTATGCACTAAATCAACAATCTCCTCTCCAATTCATACATTAACTTTATCTCTAATCAGCTCTCTTTTTCATAATGGCAAATATATATCGGGTGGTGTAGTATTTAATAATTCTCCACTATATCAAATAGGCATTGTAAGAGCCTCACAGGCTCGCGGAGCAGGCCTGTAAGGCGAGGTGATGAAAATTCGCTAGATACATTGCAAAATGCCATGTAACAATAAATTCTAAAACAAAAAAGTGAAAATCCGCTAAAAGCATGCCAAATGTCATGTAACAAGAAATAATGTTGCATTGTGTTGCTATATAACATAATGTCAACTCTAAAAACTCATCAGTAATGATATGCACTCTGCGGCTTTTAAGTCGGGAATCCGAAATAACTTTTCAAATATTTCCACCTATCGATTTACCCCAAGGCGAGGATTGCTACATAGCTCTTATACATTTGCCATGTAATAAATCAACAAATAATACAAAACAACAATGTGTCTGCAAAGCGGCCACATGAGGCTACGGGCTAACGCCGCGTAGCAGCTACGGGCCGATGGCCCGCATTTAGTATTAAGGTGTTACCTGGTATAATTTCTAGTTTCATGAAGTTACCTTGTATATTTTTTAGTTTGACGGTGTTACCTGGTATAATTTTTTGATCAAACCTGGATTTATATTTCGAAACACATCATTGAATTGTGCCACATTGAGACCAAAAATAGATCCCATGGATTCACGTAAATGGAAATTTGAAATATCTTTTATCGTTGAGTAAGTTTTTATTTTTTTATGAGCAAGGCTTGAATTATTTATACATAGACATACGTTTATCTTATACTTATAGTATATTGAACTTGATTAGCTAGGTTAGTACCTGAACTAGGAAACCTTTCTCTGTGGTTTACGTTCGGACTGTATATTTGTTGTTGTAAACAAATCTAAACAATTCAAAATCGTAGTTATTGTTAAACCATTTTTAGCAAGGAACATTTAAAAATATTAGTTCTTCCAAAAATGGCTGAAAGAAGGTTGTCCAATCTTTGATATCACTATGGTTGTGAATTTTATGCTTGATGTTTATAGTCCTGATATCCATGATTTATAAGTTTTCTATAAATCATCCTATCAAAACTGATACCATAGAAGTAAGAAGCCTTTTGAATGTAAGTAAAACTTTATGTAAGGAAGAAAATAAGTTTTGAAATAGCGCGTATTAACCAAACTGATATTAAGATTATACAATATTAGGTTATAAATACAACTCTAAAATAAAATCATAATAATTGTTTGTAGACAGAATCAAGAAGTAACTATTACTTTAGATGGATATGAGACCATACCTGACTCAGGCATTATTACATACAAAGGATATGTAGGTAAGAGTCATAGATTTTTTGATTTTTTTTTCTTTATTTATTTATTTTCCACATTTACATTTAAATTATTAATGCAACATGAACATATTAATAGCATTAAACAGAACGGTTAAATAAATAAACAACTTATGATTAAATATTTGTGAACCATTGACTTCACTGTTAATAAAAAACTGGTGACCATTCTGCTGCTGTGATAAATTACAGGATTCTTTCCACTTTTAAGGCAGAGAGCCCTGTGTTGTGGAATGATTATCTGTGTACTTATTTTACTTTACAAATCATAGTCCAAACCATCTATTCAAACCATGTATACAAATATATATACCTTGCATTTTATTGTCATATGATTTATACGTGTGAACTAGATAAAAATTACTGTTTATAGCTTTATTAGTTTGTTTAATAAAAACATCCTTAAACCATGGATTTTTAACAAACCTGCACTAGATTAGGTTATCTGTTCATTTGTGATAAAGCACAATTGGATTTTTTTTATTTTTTACAATTTAAGAAAAAACGTATACGAATCATTTGATAAAATTTGAGCTAATGCTTTGCTCATTTGCAAAAATTCTTGCTATATTTCAATTCAACCAAAACATGTTTTCGAAATTTATGAATTTTTTGCCTTTAAATATCGTATCACAACTAGCCCTAAAGATTAATTTTATTTCTAAGTTTCAAGCATTATTCATTGAGAGCTACGATGACAACAGACACACACACACACACACACATAGACTGACAACTTTGTAAAAACTACTCAGGGGGTCTTAAGAACACTTAACGGATAACAGTTCATTTAAAATTCGTGTATTAGATTTTAAGTGGACACTTAATTTTTCCTATAGTAAATAAATAGATATAATAAATAAATGAGGCATAATAAATAAAAATAAAAGTCGGGTACGGGTTACCTCAAAACTTTGTATTGCATTATCAGATTCGCTACGCTTTACGTCACTATTTCGGGACTCGCTTCGTTTTATTTATCTAAGGACACTCAGATAAATATTTTTTTGAACTGCTGTAGAGTAGAATTTACATCCTCAAAATAGTAGGTGAAACGAATTTTTTACCATCTGCGACAGTTTCGTAGATTTTTACTGTCAGCGACAGTAAAAATCAACGAAACTGTCGCTGGAGAAGTTCCTCAAAAGTCCACTAGGTGAGCGCTAGAAGTTTACAATTTGGTTATAATATTACCTTCCTTGTCTTTCTTACTTTTTTAAATAAATTATCAAACGTATTAATTATTTATTATCAAGTGTTAAATCATCATGGATAGTGATTCCGGCATTAAAAAATATGGCGCCAGAATTGACTTTCGGCCAATAAGACGATTGAAAAGGAGTGTACAGGAGTATTTTTATACGATACAATGTTTTTATTGTAAATAGCTGTTTACTATTACTACGCCCGAAAAAAATAGCATTTGCTACACAGAGTTATGCTCCAAAGAACGCCATGTTACAGAGTTAGAAAGCCAGAGAAACGCCATTTACAGTTGTAAATGGCGTTTCTCTAGCCTCCTTATACTATCTCTCTTCAATAGACTGTAAAAATAGTGGGAACGGCAAAAAAGACATTCTTCCCAGTCTTGTAACATAATATACTATTAAACTCATAATACATTGACTTTTTTAGGATTCACATTGACCATGCAAGTGTATGAGCAATTTTTGTAATTTGACTAATGTCTTTACTAAAAAGTAAAACTTACTTAAGTAAAAAGGACAAATTAGTTCTGTGCATACGATTAAGAGTTAAGCTATCTAATCTAATAACTATAATCATTTTCATTTAAGGTGACCACAGAGAACTGGTATCATTTACGGGAGTTACTATTTGTGAGGATATTGCTGGAAACGATGCTTTATTCGCCATGCATGCATGCGTACCTGGAAGTAAGTAAGCAATAATGTATATTGTTAAATAAATGTGTTAAGGATAAGTTGATAATGTTAAATAGTTACAAACCCCCAAAAAGTTTTCGATGCTTAACAGTTCTTACATGTTTTTCGTATTTAAAGTAAAAGAAGCCTAATCTAATTGGAAGAATCAATTAATAAAGCCATAATAAATAATAAAGTTAGTTTTTCATAAATTGTTTTTCATAAATTATCTACTATTTGTTTTTTTAAATATTTTTAGGGGATGAGCCTTCCTTAATGCTGGCATTTAACTCCAGGGTTTCATACCAAACCCTGACACTCACACAGGAACACATTCTGATGAAATGTCTTATGAGGAACAAAATCGATTTATCATCACTGACTTTCTGGGATAATACTCATTGTCCCACAATGGTTGGGGCACCAGAAACAGTTGCTGTTCCAGAAGGAAATACATATCTTCCAACAGACGCTGGTGTAGCTATGGAACTTGGTTTAGCTACTGACGCTCCTGTCACCAGTAACATTGGTGAAACATTGGATGCTGGTATAGTCACCGCTACAACAACGAGAGCTCGTAGAGCTGGATTAGTCCACTAGAGATTTTTGTTGATCAGTAGTAGAATGCATTTAGTTGAAATGAAATAAATAAATTTTAAATTGTATCAGCTATTATTAAAAGACATTCATTACCACTGTATTCATAGAAATATAAATTAAGTGAAGGTGAAATCTGGAATAGATGTGGCACACCGATGGCTGGAATATAAGTTATAAAGCTCACGCTGTGCGAGTTCGAGGTTCCAAATACAGTCAAAGGAGGACTTAATGCAAGGTTTGGGCTCAACTCTAGATTGGTGGACTATGCTTTTTTTTATAATTTAAGGCATATTTTCAGAAAAATTTGGCTTGAAGTAGTACAAAACGAGTAATTTCTTTATGTCCGGCTTTTGGACTATAAAGGTTTTAACTCATTTTAACCTTTTCCTATACAAACCAAAAAATAAATAAGAAAAATATTGCCTTTCCACTTAAAACGCCTAACTGAAATTTTCCCTAAGCTATTTTTTCTAGCGATTTTAAGACCATCTAAAAGGTTTTTACCAAGATAATCTGTATGCCCATGCGTATGTTTGAGTCTGTTATTATCATAACCTCCACTGTTTATGCCAAAGTTGACACTTGGTGCAAACATCAATCTAAGGGTCTAGTTGGTTTTTCCCGAATATTAAGAAAGTTTACATGAGTATAATACAATAAATTGCTCTTTTGGACTGCACTACAGTCCAATAATATCTACCATTTTATTATACATACATATTTTATCACATTACCATGGTGTAAAAAGCCCAAAATGTAGAGATTCTCCAGGTCTCAAGAGAGAACAACAACTGTACAGGTTTGAACGCACTCTTTTAATTTAAATCAAAGAGAAGTAATTCATTTGTGACACAAGCATTTATTTGAATATTGTATTTCAAAATAGCATGATATTCTAATTAAAAACCAAAATATTATAAATTTATTTGATTAATGACTGAGGTAAAATTTTGTTTAAAATGTTTAATTTACTTGGGCTCCAAATTGTTGGCATTTTCCGGTGCTTTAGGGTTAGAAAACAAAATCAAATTAATAACGCGCTAGTTATATTCTGAACATTGCTGACTTGATAGCTCAAGCCCCCTTCATTCTTTATGTTGACATAAACATAATAAAACTTATATATAGGGTACTAATGTACCCAAGCCTTGTAGTTTGTTTTCTATTGTTCTCTTGTACTTAACTTAGTGTATCTGTTAAATAATTTATTGTTTTTTAAAAACTTTGAATATTATTCGTTTCACGTAATTGGCGCTGCGGACAGGATACGTGGATAGGTTTTTCATCGAAACTCTATTTTTGTCTAACAAATTAACCGCGTATCCGTAACCAAATAAATTTTATTACTGTGAAGTGTTAAAGTGCTAAGTAATTAAGTGCAAGGATCAAACACTACCCGTTTGGAATAACGAAAAGTCCAGTCTTTTGAAGAATAGAGGATTATATGATGCCAAAGTTCTTCCTAGGTTTAATTTATTGTAAGTCTTTTATAAGTACTAATTACCAAAAAATAAGCAATTATCGTAAAAAGAAATATAAAAAGAAGAAAATTTATTTTGTTGATTGAAACTTAATTGTATGAATAATTTTGAAGATTATACTAAGTTATTTGAGAATATAAATTTAAAAGAAAGTAGTTTAGCTAATCAAATCTTAGAATATAAAAAACATTTTGGAGACAAGATGCCCGTAGATTATCAACTTTTGAAATTATATTTGGAGACTATCCCTCCATATGATGGCAACCCACATACCCTCTCAGTGTATGTTAACAACGCTGAAAGTTTAATAATCAGTTTGCCACACCTGGAAACGAAGCTATCTGTACGTTCCTCTTAAAAGCTTTAGTAGGTAAGCTAACTGGAAGGGCACTTATGCATCGGTTCCCGGACCGAACTAACAACCTGGGCTCAAGTAAAAGAGACCCTTAATCAGTATTTTGGAGATCAGAGGGATCTCGATTGTCTCATTCAGGATTTATTATGCCTGAAACCGATAGGAGAGAAGCTCCCTATCAATTTGGTATCATGCCAAGACCTGAGATGCTTAATCATTTTCAAAGTTAAATGTAATGACCCGTCTCTCATCGGCCGAAAAACAATAAGGGTTAAGAGCTATGATGATCTTGCTCTCAAGACGTTCATCAGAGGCCTCCCCCTCACTTACAACTCAGTATTCGATTAAGAAACCCTAGCTCATTAGAAACAGCTATGGGGTACGTCATAGAAGAAGAAAATTTTCTGCATGCTTCCAGACAGAGCAATAACCTCAATTTCAACTCGACGTACAATCCAATAAGTAAAATAACTCCAAGTAGTCCTAAGTAGTAAGCATACTAACCTAAATACTCTATCCAAACCTCCTACAAACTTTAATAGAATACCCTAACAGATTTGTTCCCCCTCCTCAATACTATACTCGTGGACCCAACTAAATTCGCCCAAAATATTAAAGACCCATGTCAAATAATGTTAATCTTAATCAAAGACCACCATTTGTAAACCACAATATAGGGCACCGACCCCACCTCGTCCTTGGGTACCTCAAATCATTTTCATAATAACCAAAAATTCAATGGACCTAACAATATTAATCAAAGCACTCCAACGCCTATGGATGTGGATTCGAGTAATACAAAATTATTTCACCAAAATATAGATAGCTATAACCCATACGAGGGTCTATCTTCTTATAACTATCTGATGAGGGCCAACTTGATTATTGGTACTCAAGTGTGAACATGAATTTGCACATCCTGGGTTTGATCTAGGTCAACCCCATATAACTATCAACCTGATATAGATATCCAAAACCACGTCCCTGAGAATAAACCAACGCCTTCCTGGTCTCCTCAGGAAAGCAAGAAAATCAATTAGGTACTGATACTACAAACGGAGATAAATCCCTTTTTCGGGAAACTGCCTCCCAGGACCTGGAGAGTTAGTACAAGTAAATTGCGTTAGAGAAGATTTACCGTATGTTAACATTCCGAAATAAATGCTAAATTACTAATTGACACCGGAAGTTTAGAAGTTTACTCGATCCAGAAATAGCTAAGAAATACTTTAATCAGTATATTTAAAAGAAAATTTTCACATTCAAACGGCCCACGATATCACTTTTCATGACGAAAGTGATAAGCATACATATTTCCCTCTTTCAAACTTGACAAGGTAAGCTACCACAAATTTTATTTATTCAAATTTAATCAAAATTTCGACGGACTGATAGGAATTGACCTTTTAAAACTATTAAGTGCTCAAATAACATGAAAAATAAAACTATTGGTAACCCTTATGTTAAGCTACCATAGTATACGGGAAAAGTGATGACCCAGTACAAACTTATAAAATCCAGCCAACACACAATTAGTGATAAAACTCCCTGTAGACAAAGAGTCAGGTTTAGTGTGATAGAGCAAATTAAAATAAAGAAAGGAGTAGAAATCCCACAAGCTCTAGTAAATGTAAAAAAATATTGTGCCTACACGTTGTATAAATTAATTTTTAATGACACCGAAGAAAATTTAGAAATAATGAGACCTTTAAATATAAATATTTTAGATCCAAATACAAATGACCTTGTACCGTGGGGAGAGAAAGTATTTATCATAACATATGNATTTACTTGGGCTCCAAATTGTTGGCATTTTCCGGTGCTTTAGGGTTAGAAAACAAAATCAAATTAATAACGCGCTAGTTATATTCTGAACATTGCTGACTTGATAGCTCAAGCCCCCTTCATCTTTTATGTTGACATAAACATAATAAAACTTATATATAGGGGTACTAATGTACCCAAGCCTTGTAGTTTGTTTTCTATTGTTCTCTTGTACTTAACTTAGTGTATCTGTTAAATAAATTTATTGTTTTTAAAAACTTTGAATATTATTCGTTTCACGTAATTGGCGCTGCGGACAGGATACGTGGATAGGTTTTTTCATCGAAACTCTATTTTTGTCTTAACAAATTAACCGCGTATCCGTAACCAAATAAATTTTATTACTGTGAAGTGTTAAAGTGCTAAGTAATTAAGTGCAAGGATCAAACACTACCCGTTTGGAATAACGAAAAGTCCAGTCTTTTGAAGAATAGAGGATTATATGATGCCAAAGTTCTTCCTAGGTTTAATATTATTGTAAGTCTTTTATAAGTACTAATTACAAAAAATAAGCAATTATCGTAAAAAGAAATATAAAAAGAAGAAAATTTATTTTGTTGATTGAAACTTAATTGTATGAATAATTTTGAAGATTATACTAAGTTATTTGAGAATATAAATTTAAAAGAAAGTAGTTTAGCTAATCAAATCTTAGAATATAAAAAACATTTTGGAGACAAGATGCCCGTAGATTATCAACTTTTGAAATTATATTTGGAGACTATCCCTCCATATGATGGCAACCCACATACCCTCTCAGTGTATGTTAACAACGCTGAAAGTTTAATTAATCAGTTTGCCACACCTGGAAACGAAGCTATCTGTACGTTCCTCTTAAAAGCTTTAGTAGGTAAACTAACTGGAAGGGCACTTATGCTCATCGGTTCCCGGACCGAACTAACAACCTGGGCTCAAGTAAAAGAGACCCTTAATCAGTATTTTGGAGATCAGAGGGATCTCGATTGTCTCATTCAGGATTTATTATGCCTGAAACCCGATAGGAGAGAAGCTCCCTATCAATTTGGTATCAAATGCCAAGACCTGAGATGCTTAATCATTTCAAAGTTAAATGTAATGACCGGTCTCTCATCGGCCGAAAAAAACAATAAGGGTTAAGAGCTATGATGATCTTGCTCTCAAGACGTTCATCAGAGGCCTCCCCCTCACTTACAACTCAGTATTCGATTAAGAAACCCTAGCTCATTAGAAACAGCTATGGGGTACGTCATAGAAGAAGAAAATTTTCTGCATGCTTCCAGACAGAGCAATAACCTCAATTTCAACTCGACGTACAACCCAATAAGTAAAATAACTCCAAGTAGTCTAAGTAGTAAGCATACTAACCTAAATACTCTATCCAAACCTCCTACAAACTTTAATAGAATACCTAACAGATTTGTTCCCCCTCCTCAATACTATACTCGTGGACCCCAACTAAATTCGCAAAACTATTATAGACCCATGTCAAATAATGTTAATCTTAATCAAAGACCACCATTTGTAAACCAGCAATATAGGGCACCGACCCCACCTCGTCCTTGGGTACCTCAAAATCATTTTCATAATAACCAAAAATTCAATGGACCTAACAATATTAATCAAAGCACTCCAACGCCTATGGATGTGGATTCGAGTAATACAAAATTATTACACCAAAATATAGATAGCTATAACCCATACGAGGGTCTATCTTCTTATAACTATCTTGATGAGGGCCAACTTGATTATTGGTACTCAAGTGAACATGAATTTGCACATCCTGGGTTTGATCTAGGTCAACCCCATATAACTATCAACCTGATATAGATATCCAAAACCACGTCCCTGAGATAAACCAACGCCTTCCTGGCTCCTCAGGAACCAGCCAAGAAAATCAATTAGGTACTGATACTACAAACGGAGATAAATCCCTTTTTCGGGAAACTGCCTCCCAGGACCTGGAGAGTTAGTACAAGTAAATTGCGTTAGAGAAGATTTACCGTATGTTAACATTCCGGAAATAAATGCTAAATTACTAATTGACACCGGAAGTTCTAGAAGTTTACTCGATCCAGAAATAGCTAAGAAATACTTTAATCAGTATATTTACAAAGAAAATTTTCACATTCAAACGGCCCACGATATCACTTTTCATGACGAAGTGATAAGCATACCAATATTCCCCTCTTTCAAACTTGACAAGGTAAGCTACCACAAATTTTATTTATTCAAATTTAATCAAAATTTCGACGGACTGATAGGAATTGACCTTTTAAAACTATTAAGTGCTCAAATAGACATGAAAAATAAACTATTGGTAACCCCTTATGTTAAGCTACCAATAGTATACGGGAAAAGTGATGACCCAGTACAAACTTATAAAATCCCAGCCAACACACAATTAGTGATAAAACTCCCTGTAGACAAAGAGTCAGGTTTAGCTGTGATAGAGCAAATTAAAATAAAGAAAGGAGTAGAAATCCCACAAGCTCTAGTAAATGTAAAAAATTATTGTGCCTACACGTGTATAAATAATTTTAATGACACCGAAGAAAATTTAGAAATGATGAGACCTTTAAATATAAATATTTTAGATCCAAATACAAATGACCTTGTACCGTGGGGAGAGAAAGTATTTAATCATAACATATGTCCTAATACAGATAAGACTTACTCACACGACGACAAACTTACAGACAATCTAAAAAAGCTGAGACTAGATCATTGTAACGAAGAAGAAAAACAAGCTATAAATGCACTTTGTTTTGAATATAGAGATATATTTCATTGTCAAGGTATTCCTTTAACTTTTACAAATGAAATTAAACATCAGATAAATTTGACAGATGATAAGCCTATATATATTAAACAGTACAGATACCCTGCCTCACTTAGAGAGGAAGTTAACAGACAAGTTAATGAAATGTTACGAGATGGAATAGTCCAGCATAGTACCTCGCCCTACTCGTTTCCAATATGGGTGGTACCTAAGAAATTAGACACCACAGGGATACAAAAGTATAGGATCTGTATCGATTTTAGAGCCCTTAACGACCGGACAATAGGGGACAAACACCCTTTACCTAACATTTCTGACATCCTAGATAATCTAGGTAATGCAAATTTCTATAGCACCCTCGATCTTGCCAGCGGGTTCCATCAAGTAGAGGTAGACCCAAAAGATAGATACAAAACTGCATTCTCTACAGATTCGTATCACCTAGAGTGGGTGAGACTCCCTATGGGGCTAAAAAATGCTCCTGCCACCTACGAAAGGATGATGAACCATATTTTAAGAGGGCTAGTAAACAAAATTTGTATGGTATACCTGGATGACATTATTATATTTTCAACCACATTTAAACAACACCTCCAAAATTTACGAACTGTTTTTGACCGACTTCGACAGGCTAACCTAAAAGTCACACTTGACAAATCTGAGTTTTTAAAACCAGAAGTACAGTTCCTGGGTCATATCGTTACTCCTGACGGTGTAAAACCAAACCCCGACAAAATATCTGCCATAAAAAATACCCCATTCCTAAAACTCAAAAAGAGATCAAGTGCTTCTTAGGCTTACTGTCATATTACCGACGGTTTATTAAGGACTTTGCAAAAATCACAAAGCCTATGACGGCATGTTTAAAAAAGAATTCTAAAGTAGTATATGAAGACCCCACCTTTATACAATGTTTTGAGGCATGCAAAAACATGCTGATTACGACCCGATTTTACAGTACCCTGATTTCAGTAAAGAATTCATATTAACTACTGATGCTAGTAACTTTGCTATTTCGGGAATACTATCACAAGGCACTGTTCCAAATGACCGGCCTATAGCGTACGCTTCGCGCACCCTAAGCGAAACAGAAGTTCGTTATAGTACTATAGAAAAGGAACTCTTGGCTATTGTTTGGGCATGCGGTTATTTCCGCCACTATATTTGGGGAAAGAAATTCAAAATCTATACTGACCATCGACCCTTAACTTGGTTGTTTAATCTTAAGGAACCAAACTCAAAATTAATCCGTTGGAAATTGAAACTCGAGGAATATGACTACGAGCTTATTTATAAGCGGGGCTCACAAAATGTTAATGCCGATGCGCTATCTAGAATTAAAATTAATGCCATTGAGAGCGAATCTATAGCTGAAACCACTAATAGCGTCACTAACAATGTAGGAGACTCCCAGTTCGATGCAGCCAGATATTTGCGAGATCTGTGCGAAAATATCAACGATAACCTAGACCCCAATTTAGAACCATCGAATTTGAATATTAGTGATAATTTGGATCAGCCGGTATGTACAAATATAAACCCTCAAGATACTCCTCAAAATATTACCGAGTTAAATCAGAGTGAACACCTTAGTACACAACATACAACTAATAACGACGTAATAAACGATGGCATCCGAATTTTAGACGAACTAATAAATAATAAACGTAATCAGATAATTATTGAACCAAACGTACATCAGACCGTTGACATAAAAACAGAGACTAACACAGAACAAAGTATTGTTAGAGTTAAAATTCCAAAAAATAATAACTATGACCTTATACTAGATTTTTTGAAAACTCATACTATAGGTGACGTCACATATTATTTATATTTCCTTGACGACTCCCTCTATCCGGAGTTTTGTAAAGTTTACCTCGAAAAATTCTCCAATAACGGCCCTAAATTAATTAAATGCACTAAGATGTTGCTTACTATTAACGACCTGGAGGAGCAGGTGGCCGTGGTGAAGGATTATCATATTGGTAAAACGAACCATAGAGGCATTACAGAAACGTTATCTCAACTACAAAGACGTTACTACTGGAAAGGCATGAAACGACTAATAACTAAAATTATTAACGAATGTGTAATTTGTCAAAAAACCAAATACAACCGGACCCCCACGTACTCACCCTTAATGTTAACACCTACCGCATCGAAACCGTTTGAAATCGTACATTTAGATACATATACCTACAACGGAAGGAATTACCTGACTATGGTAGATGCATTTAGCAAATTTGCTCAAGCATATTTTATTGAAGGCAAAACTGCTATTCATATTAGTAATACTCTATTAAAGTTTCTTACATGTTTCGGAATCCCTCGCAACTTCATATTAGATAATGGAACAGAGTTCAATAATGAAATTGTTAAAGAAATGCTAAAACTGCATAAAATCAACGTTCACTTTACGACTAAGAATCACCATGAAGGAAATGGAATAATAGAACGTTTCCACAGTACGATAACCGAACATCTTAGAATATTAGGAAAATCTCACGGGTCAGAAAACGTAGAATTAATGAACTATGCCCTGATAGCATATAATCAGTCAATACACAGTAGTACTAATTTCACTCCCCATGAATTAGTATTTGGCCATACCGATCTCAGAGACCCCCATGAAATATTTCTACCGACTACTTTTTATACCGACTATGTCGAGTCCCATCACAAAAGGTTAGAAAAGGTGTACGAAAATATTGCAACAAAATTATCCACCAACAAGGAAAAAATAATTAATAAACGGAACACGTTAGGCGATGTAAACAACAAATTCGAAATAGGCCAGCGCGTATATAAAATCAGTCCGAATCGAAGAAACAAAAAGTCAGATAGATTTGTTGGACCCTACGAGATTACAAAAATATTAGACAGAAATCGAGTTGAGGTAACCACCCCTGTCGATAAAACAGGTAAAAAGAAAACACTCATTATACATATAAAGGAGTTAAAACCCCCTCATGTTACAGATGGGCCTTCCACGTCGAGGGAAAATCAAAACGAATAGACTTAACAAACAATCCTGGACTACTACCCCTAAATTTAGGACAGGCTCAAACAGTTACAGACCACTGGAAATTTATACAGGTATACGATTTTCAAAAAACCTTTGACGAGTATCAACATTTGGTTAAATCATATGAAGAAGTTAAACGATTATCCGATAACTCTGTATACACTAAGCAAAACAGTTCTTTCAGACTAGTAGATTTTCTTATTACCAAAACCGCTCAACAATTCAATCAACTAAACCCCTCACTTAAACTAAGACAAAAGAGAGGCTTAATTGATGGATTAGGTTCTATTATAAAATCTATCACTGGAAATCTAGATAATGCTGACGCTGCACGATACGATAAACTATTAACAGATATAAGTGAAAATCAACACAAAATAAAGTATGCTACTTCCCTACAAACTACCCTTCTACAAAATACTACCGAAGAATTTAGTAAAAGTATAGAAACATTAGCACGAAATCAAAGAATACTCGAATCTCAAGTAAAGACTATAGTGTACGACAGATTAAATAAATCCCTGTGTCACCATTTTGGGTTCCAAACTATAGTACAGCAAATTATAAATAATTTTCAGATCATTAGAGACACTTTAGAACAATTAGAAGTTGCCATCTCGTTTGCGAAACTTGGTACCTTTCACAACTCAATGATCGATCCCTTTGAATTATTAAATAAGATTAATAGTGTAAATAAAGATTTAAATAGCGGGAGATTTCCATTCGACGCTACATTAGAGAACGTGTTATCTTTTGAAAGAATAATATCTGTAAAATGCTATAGTAAGCAAAATCAAATCGTCTTCATAATAGAAGTACCAATCGTGGAAACAAAATCCTACCGTATCTACGAACTCATACCAGTCCCTATTTTCAGATCCAATTCCTATGTATCTATTATTCCATCCTCTAAGTATGTACTACTAAACGATCAAAAATTTGCTTATACTAATAAACTCTGTAAAGAAATAAATAGTAAAAACTTTATATGTAATAACTTATATACATATGGTCTAGATAATAATAATAATATATGTGAAATAAATATGTTAGCTAATTCATCTTTGGATAAATGCTATGTCTCGAGATTTAACATCTCCAAAACATTTATTCAAAGAATAGATACTTATAAATGGATTGTAGTAGATAGAAAAGAAAATTTAGTTGTAGAAACCTGCGAAGATAGCAGAGAAACTTACCCTATATCGGGAAGTGTTTTATTAGAATTAGATAATAAGTGTCAAATAGAATTAGGTAATCATGTATTTAAATCATTCTCAAATGAAGGAACTAGATTGGGAACAATTAACTACAACATACCAATTTTTAATTTAACCAATTCCAACTCAGATTTAAATATTCAAAATCCCTTCAAGTTGGACCCAGTTAACTTAAAAATTAGTCATATCAAAAATGAACTTAAGAACCAACAAATGATTTTAAGTGATGTTTCCAATATAGCAATCTATAAAAGAATTAATATAGTTACAGTTATATTGTATGTTTTTCTTTTATTTATAGTATTAGTTTTAATGTTCTTATATGTGTGTAATAGAAAACATGTCAACATAAAAAAGGATGTTCCATCCTCGATTCCAAACATATCGGATTCTGTGGATTCTCCCCATAATCCTCAAATTCAGCATGGAGGAGTTATATTCTGAACATTGCTGACTTGATAGCTCAAGCCCCCTTCATCTTTTATGTTGACATAAACATAATAAAACTTATATATAGGGGTACTAATGTACCCAAGCCTTGTAGTTTGTTTTCTATTGTTCTCTTGTACTTAACTTAGTGTATCTGTTAAATAAATTTATTGTTTTTAAAAACTTTGAATATTATTCGTTTCACGTAATTCGCTTCTCGCAGCCTTTCATCCAGATGACAATGTTTATGGCAGTGTCGTAATTTTGACCAGTGACGACTGCTAAGTGTTTTAACTGCTAACTGCAGTCAAGCAACTGCTAAGTGTTAACTGCTAAACCCTTTTATCCAATAGCTGAGTAATAACTTCTAACTGCATTCAACCATCAAATAAGTGTTACTTACTAACTGCATTTAGCCAACTACTGAGTAATAACTGCTAAGTGTTGTAAATGCTAATTCCATTTAAACAACTGGTCGGTGTAGTGCCACGTTTATATTCTCTGTTTGCATAATAACAGTAAGTTTTCAAACAAAATACCAGTGTTTATTTTATTTAATGGCTTATGTAAAATTTATTTAAATTAATCTCGCATTTAATATATTTAATACGTCAAAACATGCAGGCATGCAGTTATTGATTTGTCTATAATTATTGACTATCTCAACCATCCAGTACTAAAACCATATAATGGTTATAACGTTATAATCTATATGAAGAACAACATCGCAATCAACAACTCAGCAAGTTTATCAAAGTTCATCAACTTAACGACATCGTAATTCAACAAGTTCATCAACTCAACAACATCGGAACTTTACAAGTTTATCAAAGTTCATCAATTCATCAACATCTTAACTCAACAAGTTCATTAAAGTTCATCAACTCAATTATATCGTAACTCAACAAATTGACTTAAAGACGTCAGTAAGTAAGGAACATGCAACTGCTAACAACTCTCTTTATAGGACTTGGGGTTGTGTCTTATGTCAACTGCAAGTGTACCATACAAGAATCTAAATTAAGAGGTTACCAGGACAAAAAGGTACGTACGTAAAATAATTGTTATATATGAAACTAAGCAAAAAAAGAGGGATTTTGCTGATTAGCTCACGTTTTTTCTCGATGCCGAAGACGAAGGTACGTTATAAAAAATGCCTGCAGTGGCAAAGCTAAGGAAGTAAATCTTCATTTTGACTGCCGAGGCGCAGTCGAGCTGGGCAAATACAATATAAATATGATTGATGCTTCCATTCCTGCCTTGTCGCATATAATATTTATACAAAAATGCGATAAAAATCAGCAGAAACTGTGCTTTAAATGAGTGCAAATAATGCTGGTCCGTGTTGTGTATAAGTAATGCGAAAAATATACGTATTTTCTTTAAAAATATTCTGGCGCGGTGGTCCACATGTCGGGCGAATTTCGTTTGGATGCGTGTTTCTGTGCTTAACAACAATCCTGGTTGGAATTATAATTTTTATAGTTTTATTACATTGTATAAGTTTACAACTACTAAATAAATAATTCCGGTGCGGTGGTCCGCTGTTGGGCGAATTTCATTTAGAATGCGTGTTTTCGTGCTAAACAACCCATTTCTTGCTTATTCAAGAACCATGCCCATTGCGTGGTTCCGGTTCATGCTTTAGAAACTAAGCAGTTACTTAATTGTCAAGCACTGCTCGTAACTCATTTTGTCTGTATTTTCCAAAGGAAATGCGCATAATTATCCGGTTGGTTGTACAAATCTATGCCTCTAAAAATAGAAGTACGCACTATTATTTTCACTAAGCTTATTAGTAACTAAGCTTAAAGCTTAGTTACTAATCTTTAAGCTTAGTCAGTTATCTTTAAAGGCTTTAGCTCATTTCCTTTAGAAAACACAGACAAAATGAGTTACGAGCAGTGCTTGACAATTGAGTAACTGCTTAGGTTCTAATGCATGAACCGGAACCACGCAATGGGCATGGTTTTTGCATAAGCAAGAAATGGGTTGTTTAGCACGGAAACACGCATTCTAAATAAAATTTGCCCGACAGCGGACCACCGCGAATTATTTATACAACTAGAATTATTTTCTAGTTGTAAAATTATATTAAGTAAAAAAACGATAATTAAAATTATCGTCCCTTCCAGGATGTGAACCCAGGTACCCTGAGTTTGAGTAGTCGTATAGGCTCCGGACCACTGGCATTCAACTCAGAGGCCTAAAAAACATTGAAAACGACACTCTACTCGAAATTTATTTTTCAAGGACCGTAATTTTGGTTTTCTATCATTTTTGTGGTTTTTTCGACTTTTTGGTAACATAGAGTGGTCGTATCGACTTCGGACCGGTTTCATTCGATTCAGCGCCCAAAAATACATAGAAAACGACACCGTATACGAAATTTATTTTTTATCGACCTAAATTTTGGTTTTTGGTAATTTACAATGGTTTTTTCGACTTTTTGGTCACTTAGAGTGGTCGTATCGACTTCGGACCGGTTTCATTTGAACATACGAAAAACGTATGTTTTCGTGATTAGGCACCTCTGAAACGGTATTGTGTCGTGGTCTAAGGTTCGAATTCCGCCATGACGCCTATCCCATTAGGCGAATTTCCAAAGGAAATTCGCTAAAATCTAAAAAAAAAATAAAATAAATTACGACCATCTGCTCAGATTATTAAATATATACCGAAAAATTGGATTAATAAGCAAGACAGTGCGCATTATAAAGTAAAATCACCCGGCAGGCGGATTTTTCTATTACCTTTGCGCCAGATTTTTTTTATATTCTTTTAAATTAACAAATTAAAAATGTTTTTTAATTAATTGATTTAATTGTAATTAACTCAAGAAGGCAAAGCTTTTTATCAAATAAAATTAGGGATATATTTTATAAACTCACAGCAAAGCATGAAAGTTATGAAAATTCGCTAGAGAAAAAATTGCGAAAAAAATTCTAAAACAAAAAAGCGAGGCGATGAAAATCCGCTAAATGCCATGAAACCAGAAATAATGTTGCATTGTTTTAGCGAATTTCCTTTAAAAATTCGCCTAATGGGATAGGCGTCATGGCGGAATTCGAACCTCGGACCACGACACAAATCCGTTTCAGAGGTCCCTTATGACGAAAAAATACTTTTTTTGAAACTTTATATATATATATATATATATATATATATATATATATATATATATATATATATATATATATATATATGTATTATATATATATATATTATATATATGTATTTCTAGACACTTTCTTGTAAACACTCTATCTTTCAAACGGATTAATATTTTTTAACCAAACTTGGTACAAAAATCAACCTTGAGGAGGACACGAACCCTATTGAAAACCAGGTTTTTGTGACGTCATTAACCCGGGTTTGCTGAGTCAGCGAAATTTTCAAAAATCAGCAAAATTCAGGGTTAATATTTTTTGACGCAAAAAAGGTCAATATTTATGTTTTTTGAGACGCTGAATCGAATGAAACCGAAGTCCGAAGTCGATACGACCACTATAAGTGACCTAAAAATCGAAAAAACCATTGTAAATTACCAAAAACCAAAATTTAGGTCAATAAAAAATAAATTTTGAGTAGGGTGTCGTTTTCAATGTAATTTTGGGCGCGGAATCGAATGAAACCAGTCCGAAGTCGATACTACCACTTTAAGTTACCAAAAAGTCGAAAAAACCACAAAAATTATAGAAAACAAAAATTACGGTCGTTGAAAATTAAATTTCGATTAGGGTGTCGTTTTCAATGTTTTTTGGGCCTCTGAGATGAATGCCAGTGGTCCGGAGTCAATACAACCACTCAAACTCAGGGTACCTGGGTTCACATCCTGGAAGGGTCGATCATTTTTTATCGTTTTTTTACCTAATATAGTTTACAACTAGGAAATAATTCTGGCGCGGTGGTCCGCATGTCGGGCGAATTTCCTTTGGATGCGTGTTTTCCGTGCTTTTTTACATTATGTAAGTTTACAACTACTAAATAAATAATTCCGGCACGGTGGTCCGCTGTCGGGCGAATTTCATTTAGAATGCGTGTTTCCGTGCTAAACAACCCATTTCTTGTTTATGCAAGAACCATGCCCATTGCGTGGTTCCGGTTCATGCTTTAGAACCTAAGCAGTTACTCAATTGTCAAGCACTGCTCGTAACTCATTTTGTCTGTATTTTCCAAAGGAAATGCGCTAAAACCTTTAAAGATAACTGACTAAGCTTAAAGATAAGTAACTAAGCTTTAAACTAGTGCAAATAATAGAGCGTACTTCTAATTTTAGAGGCATAGTTTTGTGCAACCAACTGGATAGTTATGCGCATTTCCTTTGGAAAATACAGACAAAATGAGTTACGAGCAGTGCTTGACAATTGAGTAACTGCTTAGGTTCTAAAGCATGAACCGGAACCACGCAATGGGCATGGTTCTTGCATAAGCAAGAAAATGGTTGTTTAGCACGGAAACACTCATTCTTAATGAAATTCGCCCGACAGCGGACCACCGCGCCGGAATTATTTATTTAGTAGTTGTAAACTTATATAAAAAGCACGGAAACACGCATCAAAGGAAATTCGCCCGACATGCGGACCACCGCGCCAGAATTATTTCTATATAACACAACTAACTATAGTTAGTTTATATTTCTATATTTCCACACATCGATTTACCTCAAGGCGAGGATTGCTACTTAGCTCTTATACATTTGCCATGTAATAAAACAACAAATAATAAAAAACAACAGTGTGGCTGCGCAGCGGCAAGGAGGCACCTGGGCCGGGATGCGACCTGAGGGGCTAACGCCGCGTAGCGGCTACGGACCGATGGCCCGCATTTAGTATTAAGGTGTTACCTGGTATAATTTCTAGTTTCATGAAGTTACCTTGTATAATTTTTAGTTTGACGGTGTTACCTGGTATAATTTTTTAATCAAACCTGGATTTATATTTCGAAACACATCATTGAATTGTGCCACATTGAGACCAAAAATAGATCCCATGGATTCACGTAAATGGAAATTTGAATTCTCTTTTATCGTTGAGTAAGTTTTTATTTTTTTTTATAAGCTGAAATGGAAGTTTTGAATGATTTATACATAGACAGACATTATCTTCAAATTATTCATAAAGTATTAAACTTGATAGGTTAGTACCTCAACTAGGAAACCTTTCTCTGAGTTTATACGTTCAGACTGTAAATTTGTTTTTGTAAACAAATCCAAACAATTCACAATCGTAGTTAATGTGAAACCATTGAAAGCAAAGAAAATTTAAAAATATTAGGTCTTCCAAAAATGGCTTAAAGAAGGTTGTCCAATCTTTGATATGACTATAATTGTTGTTCAGGCACGGTAGACGTCACAAAGTTCAGTCTGAACCGCCAACCTGTAAGATGAGCTGGTATGGATTGAGAGGACTGTATTTGTTAGGAAAATGAAAGGGGATAGGTAGAATCTTAAAGCTATTAGTAAAAACCAACAAAATTTAACTTCAAGGCTATAATATTATCAGTCATAGCTAAACAAAGGGCTGTAAACCATTTTTAACAGCTTGAAAAGATGTATAAAAAAATTGACAGAAAACTTAAATTAACACAAATTTAATGATACCTAAGGCTGATTCAGATGTATGCCCTATTAACCATAGCTTTGTTTTATCTAAAAATAGGGAAGATTAAATATTTAAATAAATTAGATTAGATTGGAATGTATGCTCTTATGATTAAGTACCTGACTAGGAAAGAAATAGCTGGGTATCTGATGGATCACCACAGCATATAATAATTGATAATAAAGATAATATTGATAAACAGATATTCTCTGATACGTAATAGATACAAAATAACCTCGGCAGATGAAGTAGATGTTAACGTTTGTACCTGAGGGTACCCGGGTGATGAAAAGGCCTGTAGTAGATGGGATGAATGGCTTGTTTCCATGGGTCTAACAGCCATCATATAACTAACTCGCAAGGAGCTGAATAAAGAGATCCCACGTAGATAGTTAGCCAATATTGGCTTGATGAATTAGGATGACAAAAAATGTCAGAGCCTGGTGATAGATAGTTGATAATGATCACATGTTACAACAGGTATGATATTACTGTGTTCTGAATGAACCCAGTCTATACGAACATCAAAATTTAACGTAAAACGGATCGCGAAGATATTTAGTTACATTATGATTCACAAAACTTTAAGTTACTAGATAAATTAATAAAAATAACTTGATAATTAACTACATTGGACTTCACATGGTAAACCCTAGCCGGGTACGGAATCATGGTTCATGTTGTTGTTGTTTATTTCGAATTTAATGTCCGTAACTAAATATGAGGACTTCTATTGTTTTTGGTGCTTAAATTTGATTTTATTTTGTGGTGTTTTGAATTGGTGATGGTGAGTGGTGAAGATGATGAAAGCAGGTGTGGTTATATTCTTGTCTTGATGGTTGCTTTTGGATGATTTTATTTGAATGATTGAGTGTAAAATTGGAGGTTGTTTCCTGAGTGTTCAGCAAGTATGTTTCTTGAATTGTTGAAGCACTAATGAAATTGATTTTATTAATTTTAATTAAATCATAAGTGAATAGGTTATGATTTTTTAATTTAATAAGTCCACATAAAAACACAGGGGTTTGTTTAAGTTTTTACTATTTATTAAAATCCTTTTTAGTTAAATAAAAGGGAGAATAGTTAAAGGAGTAGAAAATTACTTATTTCTGCAAAAAGGATTTGATTGTTCAAATCAATGCAAATTGGTTTGATGGCACAATTGTTTCTCTAAAATAAAATCAGTTTATTAAGAATTGTTGTTGTGCTTCTTTTTGAAGAGAAAAAAAATATATATAAATTTTGCAAAATGTAAAGAGATACTGTAATACTGTAAGTAATACTGAAGTTTACTAAGTAAAACTAGGGTCTTTAGCTGCGCAACCAGGTTTTTTGCTGCCCCACTTGTTAATCATGCTTATACCTGATTTTGCATAGTCCAAATGAGTACAGGTGATTTAAAATGTTGACTGGTTTTAAGAAAGAAAAATCTAGAAATAGATATACAATACGTAACCACGCCAAGGAGTATCACCACTGGGTGATTCCTCCTATCAAGACTGCCAAGTCACTTTTGCCAACATTAGCACTATGTCAAATACATTTATTGTAGACAATAATCAATAAAGTTAAAAAAAAAACAAATCATAAATGTTAGTTCTAAACATTATCTGATGTAGTTTGGCTGTTCAATATTTGCAAGTTACATCAAGATAAATAGCGCTAAGTTTAAAAATACAAACTAAAATTGTTTACAATTGTAAAGAGTTTTAAATGTCAAGCTTGAAGTTTACAGTGTTAATATACTTGATTTATAAGTTTTCTATAAGTCATCCAACCAAAACTGATATGATAAAAGTGAAAATCCTTATGAATGCAAGTAAAAATTTAAGGAAAATATTAGTTTTGAAATAGCGCATATTAACAAAGTTGATTTTAAGATTATAAAATGTTAGATTATAAATACAAATCTATAATAAAATCATTATAATTGTTTGTAGACAGAATCAAGAAGTAACTATTACTTTAGATGGATATGAGACCATACCTGACTCAGGCATTATTACATACAAAGGATATGTAGGTAAGTGTCATAGAATTTTTGAAATAATTAGGGAAATCTAAAATTGTCTTTTTTAAGAGTACAGAACTACTACGTACGAATTTTTATGCGTTATAATGTTGTTATTTTAATTAGCTGTTCACTATAACTACGCCAGAAAAACAATAGCATATACTACACGACTGTAAATGTTTTTTTTCTCGCCTCCTTTTACTGTCTCTCTTCACTCGACAGTAAAAATAGTCGGAACGGCTAAAAAGGACCTTCTTCCCAGTCTTGTAACATAATATTATAACTCTTAATACATTGAATTTTATTGGGATTAACATTGACCATGCAAGTGTATGAGCAATTTTGTAATTTGACTAATGTCTTTGCTACAAAGCAAACTTACATGAGTACAAAAGACAAATTAGTTCTATGCATACGATTAAAAGTTAAGCTATCTAATCTAATAACTATGTACATTTTCATTTAAGGTGACCAAAGAGATCTGATATCATTTACGGGAGTTACTATTTGTGAGGATATTGCTGGAAACGATGCATTATTCGGTATGCATGCATGCGTACCTGGAAGTAAGTAAGCTATAATAAACAATGTTAAAAAAAGGTGTTAAGGATGAGTAGATAATGATAAATAGTTACAAACCCCAATGAAGTTTACGATGCTTAAAAGTTTTTAAATACTTTTTCAGTCCCAGTCAATAAGAAATAATTCTGATGTTGAGTTACTCAAGTCAGGCGAATTTCTATTGAAATGCAGGCTTCCTTGTACAACAATCCATTTCTAGTTTCAGTTTATGGTTCATATTTTATAATCAGAGCAGTAGAATTTTTACAAGTTACTTAACTCTTTCCGAATTTTTCGAAGGTAATATCCATATCTGTCCCGGAGTTAGTACGAAACTATGTTCATTAATCCAAAATCAGCACTACACAGCATTTAAAGCATATATTTAAAGCTCAATATAATCTGATATTTAAATTGTTTTAAGACATTACCATTAAATAATGTAAAAATAACAGACAGTGACGCTGCTGCTAAGGTTATAAAGTATATACTGAAACCATAAACAAGAAATAGATTGTTAAACAAGAAAGCACGCATTTCATAGTAGATTCGCCCAGCTTGCGAAATCCCATACAAAAGGTCATAGAGGGGGAAGAGAGTGGAGGTAAATTTTTTGAAAGGGGTGTCTCTCTTATCAAGAATTACGTGATTTTTGCTCCTAGACATTTACATGGGACACAATAACTCTCGAACGCTTTTTCGGATCAAAATAAAACTTGGTTCAAAAATCAACATTATTAATGTCCTGAACCCTATTGTTTATAAAGTATGTGTGACGTCATTGACCCACAAAATCGACCCCACAAACATTTAAACAAATCACAAACAGTCATATCGTGTTTAAATTGGTTTGGAATTTTTATAAATATACTATTACCTATATACTCTTTGCTACTATGTATGGTGCAAAACAATACGAAGTTTCAATTTATAATCAGAATTAGTTCATGTTTTATTGATCGACATATACATGTCAAACAAAAGATTATGTCATTGATTCACATAATGTAAACAAATCATGTTTTATGACTGATACATTTTAAATTAGCTTTTATCGTGGCTGTATGCCACTTATTTAAACCAGTAATATGACGAACTGACAAACTACAACAACCATGTGACTGCGGAGTTGCAAAGAGGCCGAAGGCCACTTGTTTTAAAGTATTACTTAAAATACTTACTGACTTTTTTCGCATTTAATGTAATAGAAGCCTAATCTAATTTGAAGAATCAATTAATAAAGCCTTGATAGATAAGTTAGTTCTTCATAAATTGTCTACTATTTGTTTTTTTTAAATATTTTTAGGGGATGAGCCTTCCTTAATACTGGCATTTAACTCCAGGGTTTCATACCAAACCCTAACACTCACACAGGAACACATTTTAATGAAATGTCTTATGAGGAACAAAATCGATTTATCATCACTGACTTTCTGGGATAATACTCATTGTCCAACAACGGTTAGTGCTCCGGAAACAGTTGCTGTTCCAGAAAGAAATACATATCTTCCAACAGACGCTGGTGTAGCTAAGGAACTTGGTTTAGCTACTGACGCTCCTGTCACCAGTAACATTGGTGAAACATTGGATGCTGGTATAGTCACCGCTACAACAACGAGAGCTCGTTGAATTGGATTAGCCCACTAGGGATCCTTCTTGATTAGTAGTAGCATGCAGAATACATTTGTTACAAGTAAAATAAATAAATTTTTGATTGTAAGCTGCTATTATTAAAAGTCATTCATTACCACTGTATTCATAAAAATATAAACTGAGAGAAGGCGAAATCTGGAAAGTCTCTTTTCCCGTAAAGGGATGTCGGTTAAGAGTTGGAATGACATTGAGTTGTTTGAGCAAACGTTTAAACAGTTAGAAACCGGATTTACCGTGTTGCGGTGCACAAATAACGTTTTGGAATTCCTAAGTAACCTGTGGAGCTCAGACTTTCAGTTCAGGGCTGTAACATGGGTTTATGCACAGAAATGTCGAGTTTGCTTTTGGTTTTTCTCTCGGTAGGGCTAAATAAGGCTAATAAAATCAGAATAGTAGATACCTCCACAAGACATATAAAATATCGACTTTCAGCTGCAGTGCCGTAATGAGAAGAATATATGTACTTTCACTGGGGCTCAGGTTTGTCAAAGTAAAATTTCAAAGAATGAAACCGTAAAAGGACCTAACTGGTTAGAAAAATATTTGACGTTACATTCAGGTGTATTAAGTTTCAATCAGTCCTGTTAAATTGCTTAAATAATAACATTTAAAAATGTATGCTACAGACATATTTTAGAAGAGATAAAATTGTACACTTGAAAACCATGCTTCTCACTACCGCGATCAATACTTCAAGTGATTAATAGCCCCTCTTCCAAATAAATAGTTAGCATCATTGATATTTTTGTCTGAAAATGGGTTCAAAAGTGATTCCTAACTAGGATAATTACATTTTTTTATCTACTTACGGCTGCAAAATTGCTCATTGCCGAACTGTTTTTAAGCTGAAAAATTTTGCCTACTGCTAAAAAAATATTTAAAAACAGTACGGGAAAATGGCTTGGTAACACAAAACCGCCTAGGGAGTTATAGTACATTTAAATATGATGGTAAAAAGTCAAAACTCCCTAGGAGGAGAATGTAACCTTAGAAATAATACTATATATAGAGGAGCACAGGACCGTAAACACAATGTAATTCCACTGTAACACGAAAGCCGGTTGACTGGTGCAAAACTAAGTAATGCTGCAACCTGACAACAAACATTATTTTAAATATTTTGTCATAAATATCTATTAATGAAGAAAGATCGTAAGAACAAAATATAATAACTTAAAACCTGCTGAGTATTAAATAAAACTGGTCTTAGATGGCAAAGGGTAGCGGAATACAGAATCTACATTTAGTTGACGAGGACTACTTTTTATATATAATTTTAAAAATACGTTAAACTACAATTTAAAATGCTTAAAATATTGTAATGCACCGATATTTATATTAGTATTTTATGAATAATCAATAATTAATTAATAATAGAACATAATATTCAGCAACCGGAAGTATTGCAACTTTTTTAGAAAATTGTATTTGTTAGGTGGCAGCATTACTTAGTTGCACCAGTCAACCGGCTTTTCGTGTATTCAGTGTGCTCTTCTATTATAGTTTTTCAAGAATGTAACTATTTGAGGTTATTATGTTGCAGGTTATTAAGTAAATTGAGTGTTCTTCACTTTGTCAGAACGGTTCTTTTAGCTGTTTTTTATACATTTATTTAATAATACAATATATTACGTATAAATAGTTATATAATACAAGTATTAAATTTGTTACAAAAATTATATATAATTTTAAAAAAATAAGTTGGCAACCCTGATATATACGGTTGTTTTAATTTTTTACATGAGTTGTCAAATTTGTGTCATCGGTTTTTTTTTTATATTTTTTGTTTAATTACTTTGTTTAAATAAAGGCAGTAGGTAATATAAAACGTATATAAACAATAACTTTTATAAACAAACGAAAAGTTGCTAATAATCATAATGAATTATAATACGACACACGGCTAAAATCAATTGACAGCCCGCCAAAATCTCAATGCTTTCAACCCTCTTTTTTTATTAAAAAATCCCTTCTTTTAAGTAACAAAAAACATTTCTACTCTGGCAACACTGAAAGTCAGGTTATGTTTTGAATTTTATTTTTTGTTTTTATTTGATATCGTATTATTTTTACTTTTAAAAATTATTTATTTACTTTTAAAGTAGGAATATTGTTGTATTTTATCAATTTAACAACTAAGTGTTGCTTTAAATTTGTTCGGGAAGTATGAATTAAGTGGAGTTTGAGTTGGTAATCACGTAATGCAATGGATCATAATAGTTCTATGATAAAAGTTTGACGATTTAAATAAATCGTCAGCTATAATTAATTTTTCCCATAACAAACTGTTTTCTTTGTCAATTTTGTATAATTGAATGCGTATTGTTTCATATTATAAAAATAATATGACACAATATGCATTCATGACTTAAAGAAGTCGAAACTGTCATCTATTGAAAGACATGGCATTTAAAAAAAATGCTGTCTTTTGGTTGTCAGACCACAGACCCTGCGCTGTATTCAAATAGCAAGAAATGCTTGAAGAATACATCAATGCCCATGCGTCAAATATAGGCACTCAGATCATATTACAACTCAACAGATTCGAATGAAACGAAACGAACTCATACAGATCAATATGGAGGTTACAAATATTTACAACCAGTGTTGCCTTTTTATGATTTTATTTACGAAAAAAGGTATTTTTTTATTCCGAGGTCGGCATGAGGTGGAAGGAGAAAGAGCGTGGTCGGTCTGAACCAATAGAATTCTTTCTCTCGCAGATTTTTGGCGCGCTGTCATTGATTTTAGCCGTGTGTCGTATAGATAAATAATAAAGAGAATGAACATAGAAACATTGATGAATTATTGGACCGCACGCCACCTGATGTTTTAAGTATTGCATCAACTTTAAAACAGTCTTACTGCCAAATTAAAGGTTATATTTAGAAGAATAATTAAGTCTTGTATATTTTTTTCTGCCGGAAGTAGATAAAATAATATATGCTACTATGCAGCAAAGGAAACATTGCTGACTTGTTCAAGCATTTGTCTGCATCGGCTCTGCCTCTGCAGGCAAATCGCCATTTGCCTGACTCGGCTTTTCCTCTCGCAGTAAAAGTCAGCTCGGCAGGTAATTTCAATAGCCTGCCCTCGCCTTCGGCCCGGGGGCTAATATAAAAACTCGTTTGCAAAATTCCATTTTGCTGCCTAGTAGCATAATATACTATTATTATAGATATTAATCGGAATATAGCTTTATTTTCACTTATTATTTCTTCACGTCTCAGTGATACCCGAGCTTCGCTCAGCAAATATTTTATTTATCAAGCAACAAATTAATTATTATACCTTTAAGGACTACAAAAAAATAGAAGTTGTTAACAGCTGTAACTACAAGAAATTTCTTTGTGATGTTTTTGTCTATCTGGCGTTTCTCAAGCTGTGCTTTATGATTGCTAATCATAAAGCAATCATAAATATAACTCATATATTTATGATTTATGACTATCATATATTTGATAGTCAAAAATTTGACTATCAAAAATGGAATTCTTAAATCGTTTGAGTCTGTTATCATCATAACCCCCACTGTTTATGCCAAAGTTGACACTTGGTGCAAACATCAATCAAGGAGTCTAGTTGGTTTTTCCCGAATATTAAGAAAGTTTACATGAGTATAATACAGTAAATTGCTCTTTTGCATTACACTACAGTCTAATAATTCCTACTACTTTCATATGTATGTATATTTTATTATATTCAAAAAGGGGTACAAAGCCTAAATTAGGAGTTTCATATTTTTTTTCAACCCCTGAAGTATTGATTTTCGTAAAACCCACTGTACGAAATATAACGCACACTCTTTGGATTTTAATCAAATGTACGACACTCATTTGTGGAACAAAGCATTTAATTGAATAATGTATTTAGAAGATATACAAGTAATACTTTAAATGGTTTACTTATTCAACTGCTAAATGCATATAACCCAAAAAGTATTTTGTTATGCACATAACATGATTACCTTAAGTTTTTCGAAGAGACAATTGAAAGAATAACGGTTGCACATTATTATCGGTATAAGTTCTGGTTTTTATTATGGACATATATAATGAATTATCCGGTTTAGGTGTTTTTAAGACCTTCTGCGTAGTTTACAAAGTTGTCTGTCTGTTTGTGTGTGTCTGTTATCATCATAGCTCCCAGAGTATAGAGTTGAAACTTTTTACAAAAATCAGTCTGCCGTTGTAGTTGTGCTATTTAGAAAATATTTTTTTTAATCTGGTGAGATGAGGAAAAGTTTCGAGGTATCCTGTGCCAGTTTTTTTACTAATACATTTAAAAAGTATCATAAATTGTGATAGTTTGTCACTTTTATAAACGTAATATAATAAACTGATGTAGGACAAAAATGTGTGGCCGCAAAGCCACAACAACGTGTCGTCGGGCCCTAGCGCCGACGACACGTTGCGGCCAAGAGGCTATAGGCGTCCTATTTTAACTCCTAAGTGTTATCTGCTATGCTGTTCTGTAACTGCTTACTGCATTTAGCCAACTTCTATGTGATTTTAACTGCTAACTGCATTTAGCGAACTGCTGAGTGTTAACTGCTAAGTTTTGTAAAAGCTAACTTCATTTAAACAACTGGTCGGTGTTGTGCCACGCTAATACTTTCTATTTACATAATAACATTTGTTTTCAAACAAAATATCAGTGTTGATTTTATTTATTGACTTATGAAAAATTTATTGATATTTAATATATTAAATATCATATACTAAATACTCGCACTTAATATATATTAAATACGGCAAATACTTAGGCGCGCAGTTATTGATTTGTCTATAATTATTGACTATCATCCAGTACTAAAACCATATATAGCGGAAACATTAAAGTTAGAATCTAGTTTTAGAACAACATTGTAAAGCTAATTAAAGACGTCAGTAAGTAAGGAACATGCAACTGCTAACAACTCTCTTTATAGGACTTGGGGTTGTGTCTTATGTCAACTGCAAGTGTACCATACAAGAATCTAAATTAAGAGGTTACCAGGACAACAAGGTACGTTCATGAAATAATTGTAATATACTAAATTAGGCAAAAAGAAGAACTTTGCTGATGTAAAAACTTTATACCCCATGCCTACCTTTTTCCCATGACGGAGGAAAAGGTAGGCTATTAGACATACCTGTAGCGGCGAAGCCAAGGGAGTTAATTTACAATTTGACTGCCGAGGCGGAGCTGAGCATGACAAATACACTATACGTTTCATTGTTATTTCCATTTCTGCCTTGTCGCATATAATATTTTATTTGCTTACTTTAATAATCAAATGAATAACACTTCTTATGTAATCAAGTAGTATAATTTATTATTTATCATAGATTTTGATTTTTAAGAAATTATAATAAAAACAGGCTTTGCTGCTTGAAGCTCTATGGTTAAGATATCTGTGGGGTATTAAAAAAAGATCGTTAATATCTACTATTACCTTGTCTACACGATGTGTTGAATACTGGGTTTAACACCTATCATTGTTTTCGGGGTTAAACCCCACAAGGTTTACACGGTAGGGGTTCAACCCGGGATTCAACACCTATACTCTACTTAAAAGTTAAAACCTCTTCTCATTAGTTATCCTAATGTATCTTCAAGTTTTTTTCTTCTGTTTTTATTTAAAACTAGCCAGTTCTTAAACATAATTATGTACTTTTATACTTCATTAGTATTGGCAGACATTTGTAAATCACATTTTAGTAAAGTAGAATGATGAATAAATAAAACCTAGTAAATAAACCAAAAATTGTTATAAAAATACAAACAAAACTGAACAGTAAAAATTTTAGAGTATAAATAAAATATACTAATAAAAATGTTTTATCAATGAAACAATTCTAAAAAAATAGCTTAAATTTAAATAAAGATTGATATTTTCTTAGGGAATATTTTGATTGTGTAGGTTGGCCATTCTTCAAAATCAACATGTTTGCAATTATTCGTATCTGTTTTGTATTCTACTTTGTATTTTGAATATTTTTAAAAACATGAATTATTCTTTCCTTATTTTGTGTCCGCTATTTATAATTATAATTGCTTCAACCTACAAATTAGTGTTGTTATTAAATGAGGAACATGCGGCAAGGAACAACAGAAAAAGAAAATAAACTGCTTTTATTAGGAGGCGAAGAACCAATATCATAAGTAGCGTTTATTACAGCAAACCGCGACTTAAATCAGAGCTAAAGAATGCATTTATTTTACTATTAATATTTCGAAAGCAGACAGCATAGTGCTGCTATATCAATATTTTGATTAAATATCATAAGGAAAATGTAAATAAATTCATATGTTTATTAAATAACCTAAGAAATTGTAAGTAATAATAATTATTGAAATAACCTGATTTTGGACCCCGGGTTCAACTCCGTTGTGTATAAGTACAACGTACAACGTATAAGTACACTTATTCCTATAAGTGTCTTCACGACACATTATAGGAATTCAACCTACAAATTATCGGTTTCGATATCGTGTTCAACACCGGGTTGAACCCCCGTCTAAACAGAGTAAAATCAGTGTCTAAGATTCAACTTGGTGTTCAAAACCGTGTAGACGAGGAAACTATTATTCGTCATAATTATGCGTCTACTCGTAATAAATTAACAAGTGTAGGTAAACACATTTAATTTGTAATCAAATAGAAGTGATAAGCAAATTGAAAAGACTTTACTCAAACCAAAACAAAAGGCAAGACAAGTGTAATTTAATCACCCATTTTTTGTTTTTATATTATTTAAAATTGAAAAATTAAATATGTTATTAATAATTAATTGATTTAATTGTGATTAACAGAAAAGAAGACCAAGCTTATTATCAAATAATATACCTAATTAGCGATATGTAGCAATAAACGCTAAAATTGCAGTGAAAAATTTATGATTGAATGATAACCATCTATCCTGTAAAATTCATATGCGAATTTCCTTTTTATAAGAAGTTCATAATGCAATTGCTTTGGTCATATCGCATAAAACTGGAAACTCAAGTAAGGCCTAGATTGTTGAGCAAGAAGCATGAATCCGAGGGAAATTCGCCCAACTTGCGGACCTCTTTTTATTAATAAATAGGCCTTGAAAGTTTATCCCTGTTAAATCCTCTTTAAATCACACTGAAAATAATAATTTTTAGGTTGATGGTGTTACCTGGTATAGTTTTAAGTTTAAAGGAGTTACCGGGTATACTTTATAGTTTGATAGTGTTACCTGGTATAATTTTTAGTTTGATTGTGTTACCTGATATAATTTTTAGTTTGATGGTGTTACCTGGTATAATTTTTTGGTCAAACCTGGATTTATATTTCAAAACGTATCATTGAATTGTGCCACATTGATAGCAAAAAGAGATCCTGTGGATCCACGAAAATGGAAACTTGAATTCTCTATCATCGCTGAGTAAGTTTTAATTTTACAGTAATCAAGACTTTATTATTTTATACAGATAGGTTGATTATAGATAGGTTGCTATTTGAACTAGGAAACCTGTCTCTGCAGTTTACGTTCGGTCTGTAAATTAGTTTCTGTTAAAAAAACGAAATATTGGTAATAATGAGGCACCTCCAATTATACTTGCAATAGTATGCTGGATTTTGATGTCAAAAGAGTTGGTAGTGATTGGCCTCAGAAAAATTATTAATAACCTTACGTTAAAAAAAGACTTGTACTACTAAAGGGAGGAATAAGGTTGAATATCACAGTGATAAGGGGCCTGGTAGCATGGGAATATCCAACAGTACCAAATACAGTACAGTATCACACAATAAGTACCATAACAGTACATGCCCTTCCTCCTCTACAATGTTGCCAGCATGTACCGTCTCTATAGACTCCTCACATTTCTATCCCACCCCACCTCACAAATTTCGGCTCCTAGGCTGCTTTGTGGCCACATGGTTGTTGTAATTTATCAGATCGTCATATCACTGATTAATAAAAGTGGCATACTGCCACATATAAGAATTTTCTAATGTATTAGTAAAAATAGGTGATTTGTTTATGTTTGGGCTAAAGTGAGACTAGTCACGATTAACCCGCACTGAGTACAACTCACTAGCTCGGGAACAGTATTAACGGCTAAGAAATCAACAAAAACAAATATAATACAAATAAATACCATACCATGTATTTTACATAAATTAAGTGAATGGGGCCAAGCGAGCTATGAAAGAAATGGGGCAATGGTGATAAATTTTGGTGATTGTTGCTCGTGGTGAATTAGTAGAATGTCTGCACCAGACCTCCAAAATAGAATAATTATAGCTAAGCAAAACCTGACTATTTTATGTAATTGTTGGATCCAATATTCCAATTTAGGTGGTTAATTTCTTGAATTAGGTGGCTTCAGTATTGCTGAATGTTGTCTATGAAAGGGGAAACTCACAACACAGCACAGTCCAAGAAGTTGAATTGTTAATGTAATTATTGGCACAAATTTCACCTCCAGAAAGGGGTTTATGTGAAACGGCACAAAATTATAAAAGAAATCAAAATTACAAAACTCAAAAGGAAACTTGTATCACCACCACTTTTTCTCCATCTTGCTTCCATTGCTAGATGAATTAGCTGGTGCAGCAAATCTAAATTGAGATTCAAGTCCAGAGTTGGTTACACTGGCAAAGAATTAAAAGATGCTAAATCAGCAACACGGCAAAGTCTTCCAGGTTTAGCAGTGAATGCCCTATTCCAGGGGAAGGTTAATAACTTAATAAAAGGACAATACATGGTATAGCTCATGTTATCAATTTTAACACTACGATGGTAGGGCTAGTCCCGAACATAACCGCCTACCTAAACGAACGTTTAAATTACTAAGCATGCAAACCAAATGTGTGTTATTCTTTGAGTTATCAATGTTTTATTGTATAGTGTAAACTAAATAAGACATAATGAATAAATATATTTAAAATTTAGATTAAATAATAAGGTTGGTTAAGGAATAGATTAGTAGAAAGTAGGTATTAAAACTAGGATAAATACAAATAAATTAATTAATAAATAATGCTCCAAAATATTAACTTAAACCTAAAGAATAAATATGTATCAAATTAACAAAATATTTAGGAGAGAAGCTAATCTTCTTCCGTCACATCCGGTGCATCATCTTCGGACGGTTCTAGTAGTGGTACTATTTTAGTACTCGGCCTGGTGATTTCTCCTTGTTTAGTACGTACTACTACTACTCTTACAATCTCATCAGGCCCGGGGAGGACCTCAACTATTCTTCCTAAAGGCCACTTATGCCTTTCCGATTTTGCTCCTTGTACAATAACAAGATCATTAACCTTTAAGTTAGGTTCATGCTTTTGCCACTTAGACCGCTGCAATAGATCGTGTAAACACTCTGCCTTCCACCTTTTCCAGAAATATTGTGTTCGCTGCACTACTAACTGCCAGCGGTCAAGGTATGATGACTTTATCTCCAACAGAGAAGGTTCTGGGGGTGCTACTATTGCTTCACCAATTATGAGATGACCTGGTGTCAATGCGTCGTAATCATGAGGGTCATTGCTGAGAGCGCATATTGGTCTAGAGTTGAGTAATGCTTCCACCTTTATAAAAAGAGTAGACAACTCCTCGAAAGTGAAACGTCCTTCACCATAAGCACAACGGATAAGTTTCTTCGCTGATTTGACTCCTGCTTCCCATATGCCTCCCATGTGAGGAGCATAAGGGGCATTGAATCGCCATTCAACGACATTAGGGTGTGTATGCTGTATTAAGGAATCCTGAGTGCTTTCCTCATTAAACCACTGGTACCAATCCCTTAAGGTATTGGCAGCACCGACAAAGTTTTTGCCATTATCAGACCAAATCAGATTGGGACAACCACGTCTGTTAACAAACCTGTCAAATGCTGAAAGAAATGCTGGCGTACTAGCTGAAGAAACAGCTTCAATGTGAACTGCCTTGGATGCAAGGCATACAAATATGCACATATGCTTTCTCTTCAGGGGCATTTCTTCGCAAGGATGTACGTGTCATGAAGGGTCCTGCGTAATCAACTCCAACCTTTAAGAACGGACGACTTCCTTGAAGACGTTCCACTGTAGGTTGGCCATTATAGGTTGGCAATGTTTAGCTTTCATACGTCTACATTTGAGACAGCTCCTGGTGTACTTCTAACTAGATTTCTTGCACCAATTATCCAAAATTTATGTCTTAAGATAGTGATTAGGAGAGATGGTCCAGGATGAAGATATGTGTCGTGGTAGTAACGTACAATCAGACGAGCTAGATTGGACTTTGCAGGTATTATGTATGGGTGACGAGTAGAATAGGGAACGTCAGCGTTGTGTATTCTACCGCCTACCCTGAGAAGACCATTTTCATCAAGGCAAGGAGTAAAACTTTGAAGTCCTTTTAGAGACGTAGACAGAACTATTTCCTTCCCTGAATTGAAATGTTCGGCCTGATCTGCCTTAATGCACAGTAATAATGCATTATGGTATTCTCTAGGAGTGATGTCTCCAGAGATACGAAGATGAGAAGGTGCTAAGCAATTTCGAATAAAACGAACAACTCGAGCAATTTTTCTAAGAAGTCTTATATAAAAGGTGGCAGATTCAACAAAAGAATACAAGTAGTTACATTTCTCAGTCACTACTAGAGTGGTTCCTAAGCCTAGAGGATCACTTCGACACTCAGGAAGAGTATCTAGGTCATTAAGAAGATTTGAATTATGCGTCACTGGCCATTCCTCCGGGTTAGATAACGCCCAACTAGGTCCGTGAAACCACAAATCGTTATTTACCAACTTGTCAATTGTAAGTCCTCTTGAACCAAGGTCGCTAGGATTATCTTCTGACCTTACATGAGACCATTGGTCAAGGGTAGTCGAATCCAAGATTTTGGTGACTCTGTTAGCCACGTAAGTCTTTAAGTTGAAAGCGGGAGTGTTTAGCCATCCAAGAACTATAGTCGAATCCGAGAAGAAATTAATCTTGGGTGTCGAAGGTAAGTTTGATATAAAATTAAATAGAATTTCCTGGAGTTTAGTTGCAAGTAGAGCTGCACATAATTCGAGCCTCGGTATAGACAATTTCTTTAAGGGTGCTTTGCTTTGGCTAGAATTAGATTAACATTTCTATATCCTCCATCTGAAACCTTCAAGTAAGCGGCCGCACAGTATGCGAGCTCAGAGGCATCTCCAAATATAAGAATCTCAAAGGTTGGGGCATCGCCTGAGCACACCCAACGAGGGATACGCAATTCAGAGATCTTAGAAATTTGACAAATGAAATTGGACCACTGGTGTTTAAGAGTATCTGGAAGTTGCTCGTCCCAGTCAAGATTAAGTTTCCAACACATCTGAATTAAAGCCTTTACTGATATAATTAAAGGACTGAGCAGTCCCAGAGGATCGTAAATCCGCGAAATGGTTGATAGAATATCTCGTTTTGTAAACTTAGGCGGGGGTACTTGTACTTCATAACGAAAGGCATCATCTACCGGGTCCCACTGTAACCCAAGAATTTTTATTCTTCCTGTGTCATCTGGAGTTTCTATGGTCTTCGGTTGAGAGCTTAGCTTTCGAGCTTCAATATCTACAACATCAAGTAGGAGCGGATGGTTACTTGCCCATTTACTTAACTCAAAGCAGCCGATTTGAAAGAGTTTTATCAGCTGATCCTGAAGTTCTAGAGCCTGTTCTAGCGTAGAACATCCCGTCGCCAGGTCATCGACGTACATATCGTTGTCTATTGCCTTCGCTGCTAATGGAAATTTGTCACCTTCGTCCTTTCTAAGTTGCTGAACACATTTATTGCTAAGTATGGTGCAGGACCTTGGCCATAAGTCACTGTGTTTAATGCATACTCCTCGACAGGCTCTTCAGGATTAGATCTCCACAATATGTGTTGGTATTTCCTGTCTTGAGGGTCAACCACTATTTGTCGAAACATCTTTACTAAATCCACAGTAAAGACAATGTTGTGTAATCTAAAATTTAAAAGAATGTGAACAATATTGTTCTGAAGCTTTGGTCCAGTGTGTAGGAAATCATTTAGAGATCCAGCAGAGGTCTTGCAGAAGCATCGAATACGACCCGAATCTTGGTGCGTTCGCCTTCTTCTTTGACAACTCCGTGATGAGGAATAATGTACTCTCCAGTCTCAGTAGTCATTCCATGTGTCCTAACTCTATAATTCTTGCATAAAATCGTCGTAAAGTTTTTTAAGATCATTATTTATTAGTTTATTTTCAATGTTAGAAAATCTCTTCATGGCAATCCACCTATTCGAAGGAAGCTTAGGAGGATCTGCTTTGAATGGTAATCTAACCACGTACCGCCCAGTTGGTAAACGGTAATGTGTCCTTTGGAAGTGCTCCTCACAGGCAACGTCGTTTGGGTCAGCAAGTCCTGTAGGGGGGCTCAAAATGTTCCAACTCCCATAGTTTTTCTAAGTCCTTTTCTAAGGAGGCTTGTGCTGAAGAAGCGTGAATAGTTGCACATAATGCCTGAAGTTGGTTAACATGAACTAAATTCGTAACTTTTCCCATGACAACATAACCAAACACTGTTCCAATTAATTTAGGTAGATCTTGTTTTATGGTGATAACATCTCCAGTTAATACATCGGTAAATAGATCAGCACCCAAAAGAAAATCAATGGGGCGCGGGTCTCCAAAGTTAGAATCTGCTAAATGATAACCTTCATATGAGGCCTAGTGACGACATAGGAACACTAGGTAACATGTAGTTATAGCATCCATCACGAGTACAGAAGAAGAGAGTTCGAAAGGTTCGAAGAAGAAACAAGATGGCAGCTGGTCTTGCCTTTGAAACCTAGAAAGGGCGTTTGACCAATGCCAAGTATTTTGATGTCACATTTGTTGATAGTTAGTCCTAAGCGGGCAGCAGCACTAGAAGTGATGATAGAAAACTGACTGCCGGAGTCTAAGGCTAATCTGATCTTATGCAGTTCACCATTAGCATTTTTGAGATAGCACACAGCAGTTCCTAATAAAACTTGTGTGGATGGGTTTGTGAGCATACCGTGACAGCTGACACTGTACTAGCAGAGTTGGACTGGCTCTTAGAATTATTTTCTTTATGAAGTAGAGAGTGATGTGTTCTACTATTGCAAAATCGGCATGTTCCTGTTACCTTGCAATCCTTAGTCGAGTGGGATGAATAAAGACAATTAAAACACCCTCTCCACTCTTTAAGAGCTTCTTTGCGCTGATCAACCGTCATGTTTTGAAACTTAGCACAACGGGCTGGAGGATGATAGTAAGTTCCCTCTGTGCAGATTGGACATGGAGGAAACGGAGTGTGATAAGGAGTACGTCTCTTGTTATATCTACCATTTGGTCGATTTTGATAAGACGAATTATTATGCTCTTTATTAGAATTATTATTTTATTATAGCTTATTATTATTATTTGAATTTATCAAAAGGGAAGATCTTTCCTTATTAGTGTCCTTATTCGAGTAGTAGTTAGGTCTTCTTTGATAAGTTCCCCTGTTTGAAGTTGAAGACTTGTTATTAATGTCAGCCACTGATGATGGCGCCTTGATTCCTGATGCCAGCTCTCCAGCGGTGCTTCGATGTTGCAGGAACGTAATTAAGTTATCATATGTTGGAAAAGTATTTAAATTTCTTAACTGTAATTCGAAAGCCTCTCTAGTATGCTTATCTAGAACTCGACGTGCAAGATAAAAGAGAAGAAACTCAGTCTTATTAGGTATATCAATCTGCCTAAATGCTTCAACACTCTCTGCTATTTGGCAAGTGATTTCGATCAGCTGTTCTGTAGAAGGTTTAAAAGTCAGCTGCTTAATATTAACAATTGGTCCAAGTATGCTGAGGCCAGGACTCGAGGGTTATCGTAAGCATCTGTTAAGATTTTCCAGGCCACAGAAAAGTTTTCTGCTGTCATTGACAATTGCGCTATTTTAGCACTAGCAGCACCTTTGAGAGACGTTCTGAGATAATGAAACTTGTCGATATCTCTTAAACCTGGTGCATGAATGACTATTGACTCGAAAGTGTCTTTAAATTGTTTCCATGCAGTACGTTGCCCATCAAATTTTATAAGTTTGATATCAGGCAAGCCTGCAGGACGATGGCTATAGTAAGCTTCTGTTGCGGTGCTGGAGGTGTAGGGAGGAGGAGTAGGTTTAAATTCTTCTGCTATGAAGCACAGTGCAAAATAAGTTCCTTAACATCTTTTCTCATAGCTTGGTCTTGATCATTTAACTGCTCTGTGCCCAGCAGATCTGTTAACTCGTCAAAAAGATCATTAAACCGCCTGAAAACAGACTCTGTAGTAGCATTATGCATGGTAAGGAACCTTGACTGTCTGGCAGGGTTATTTCTCGCACCTAACCCGACAGCGTGAAGTTCTTCCAAGTCCTCAACAGCTCGAAGCAACTTGCATCTCAGAGCTGCAAAGGTTGGGTCCTCTTCCTCTAAACCCACGATTTCTTCAATAGGTTGGTCTGCTGCACCTGAGGTCTTAAACGAATATTTCCCTGAACCTCTAGTCACAGTAATATTCCTGAAAGGGTTGTCTTGATCTGAGGCATTGATGTAATTTAATGTATCTTCATTACTTATAGAAGATTCCTTTACAGATTCTTTTCCAGCCATTATGCTTGTATAAATAAATCAATGTATAAATTAAAATATCTTAAATTAATATAATAAATTAAAGTATAAGAACAAAATAGTTACTTTACAGATAAGTACATAAAAAACAAAATTTCAATAATAAAATAATTTCATACATAAGTAACACAATGACAAAATAGGAGCAATTATATTGGTATTATTTAGAATTAAATTGATATTCAACAAAATGCATACAATAAAATATTACATTTATCTATATAAACTTTAATTTTATATGAGAAAACAAGTAACATAGTATAATAACAAAATATGTACAAAGTAATATAAGTTTGATTAAAGTAGGTATGCAAACCATTTATACTTAAAAGTGTTGTTGACAATAAACGAACTTGAATAAGTACTGCTTAAATCAAATTTCTATTCAAAACAAACATTCAAGTTGAAGTTGTAAACAAACGAACTTAATCAAGTTTAAGTAAATCACAATAGGCAATTTCAAGAATATTTTTCCTCAAATTATGATTTGTTAAGAAGTTTGTGATTACCTTTAAGCATTTAAACAAGTTAAATGAAGAATAACCGTGAATATTTTTTAAAAATAGGATGTGAGATAAGGTAGGTTTCATAAGGATGTAAAACTAGGTAAACAGACAAGAATACTGAGGTAAATAAACAGGTAGACTGAATAAATGTTTTTAAATAATACAAATTAATAATATTCTTCATGAATAGAAAGTTTAAACTGAAGATAGAGCTTAGAAATATGAAGGAAGTGCTCTAAGTGTTGTGAAAGTGTTCAAGAATGTTCAGTGTAATTAACTATTAATTATTTAAGTTATTTTTATCAGTATTTGTGTAAATTATTATTATTATATGGACTGTATTTGATTAGAAAATAGTGTAATAATTAAATAATATTGTTAAATAGAGATAATTTTATGAATATTGTTCTGTCGATAACTTGAGTTAGATAACCTGACATTTATGAGTAACTTGGCTTTGCAAAACTGCAAATTTCAGCAAAATCATTTCATAAACTGTAAATAACTGTATCCCTGGCTCGAAGGTCCTTTATGTTTGGGCTAAAGTGAGACTAGTAACGATTAACCCGCACTGAGTACAACTCACTAGCTCGGGAACAGTATTAACGGCTAAGAAATCAACAAAAACAAATATAATACAAATAAATACCATACCATGTATTTTACATAAATTAAGTGAATGGGGCCAAGCGAGCTATGAAAGAAATGGGGCAATGGTGATAAATTTTGGTGATTGTTGCTCGTGGTGAATTAGTAGAATGTCTGCACCAGACCTCCAAAATAGAAATAATTATAGCTAAGCAAAACCCTATTATTAATTGTTGGATCCAATATTCCAATTTAGGTGGTTAATTTCTTGAATTAGGTGGCTTCAGTATTGCTGAATGTTGTCTATGAAAGGGGAAACTCACAACACAGCACAGTCCAAGAAGTTGAATTGTTAATGTAATTATTGGCACAAATTTCACCCCAGAAAGGGGTTTATGTGAAACGGCACAAAATTAAAAAGAAATCAAAATTACAAAACTCAAAAGGAAACTTGTATCACCACCACCTTTCTCCATCTTGCTTCCATTGCTAGATGAATTAGCTGGTGCAGCAAATCTAAATTGAGATTCAAGTCCAGAGTTGGTTACATGGCAAAGAATTAAAAGATGCTAAATCACAACACGGCAAAGTCTTCCAGGTTTAGCAGTGAATGCCTATTCCAGGGAAGGTTAATAACTTAATAAAAGGACAATACATGGTATAGCTCATGTTATCAATTTTAACACTACGATGGTAGGGCTAGTCCCGAACAGTTTACATTATGTCAATCAATAACGTAATGCTTTGTTTGACATATATACGTCAATCAATAAAACCAAAACTAATAATGATAATATAATGAAACTTTATTATATGTATGTTTGTGGGTACTTCTTTAGATAGTTACTTCCCCAGATGGTTACTCCCCAAGGGAGTAAAGGATTGATGTAGATAGTTACTCCTTATAACAAAGTAAAAAGAAAGATTAGGGCAAAAATATATGTGAAAAACAAAGAAAAAAGAAAAGGGGCACTTTCATATAAAATGGACCCTCAAACAGCGGTTCTTTTCAATATCAGTTACCATAGGGCGACGACAGTATAGACAAAGTATTTAATATAAATAAACTGGAGATATTCAACCTCTAATCGGGCAGGATGTGAAAATACATTTACCAATGAGAGACCCAATTTCTATAAAAGTACAAGAATATTGTATTTTCCAGGAATAATGGAAAAAAGTATAAGAATAAAATAAATATAATAAAGAAAGAATTAATATGTGAAAAATCATAAATAAATAGGTAAATATATATTGAAAATTGAAATAATAATTATGGAAAATACTTAAATTGATAATAAAGCAATAAATAACTATAAATAAATAAAGTGTAAGTAATTATAAAGAGTTGAAGTAAAAATATAAAACGACAAAACCTAAAACGAAGAGCAATATACATAGGCAACAGAGAAGCAAATTTGATACAAGCACAATGCATAATAGAGTTACAAAAACATGAAAGTAAAGACATTGAAATGTTTTACTTACTTTGAAAACACTTGTATGATTATAATATCAATATCAGTTCGATTTAACGTGAGATAAAACGTACACAATGAGATTTCCACGGTCAAATAAAAATTAACTGAGATTATTTTACAAAAAAATAAAGATATTAACAGATTTAAGGTATTCGTTAAAATAAAATGAAAATGTCAAAGAAAAATGACAAATGTTATTAAATAATTGAAATATGAAAAAAATACATAACTCGGTACAAGTTTAACTCACATATAATATAATGTAAGTCATATTATATAAGATAGCGTTATATAAGATAAGATAGCGTAGTACGGGAGTAACTATCTGAAAAAGGTTACTCCGTTCATATCCATCCAAGAAGGTTACTCAGAGACTTTCGTTAAATGGTTACTCCTCTCAGTGAAGATGTCATATCTTTGTCTTTCCCCCTATTCTAACCCCAACAAAAGCCCCAATGCTTTTCTACATACCCGGGTAAGAGCGTATAATAAGGTAAAATATATAAAGATTTGTAATAAAATCAAAACACTAAGGGGAGTAACCAAAAAAGGGAGTAACCAGTCTGATCTCTCAAAGGGGAGTAACAATCTAAGGAAGGTCACATAGATAAAAAAGCAGTATAGTACTCCCCAGTATATTATCCAAGCTGAGCTGAATAAATTTTAGGTCATAAATGCAATTAAATGAAACTTCTATTATCGTTTGCAGACAGAATCGTGAAGAAACTATAATAATATATGGATTTGAGTCAACACCTGACTCGGGCATTATTACATACTCAGGATACATGGGTAAGTGCCATTGAATTTTTAAAATTGTTAAGGATATCTAACGTTTTCTTTTTTAAGGCTACAGAACTTAAATAGCCACGGTTATTGGCAGAGATCCGCGACCGGTCGAATGGTTTAAACAATAACTCTCTTAACAGCCCGTCAATGTTCCTAGATATTTCAAAGGAAATAAATACACCTAATACTGTACTTCAGGCAAATATGTCAGCTCTTGCTTGATCGCTTGTGCTCAAAATAATGGCCCCACATACAAAGCTGAGTTTATGCTTATTCTTATCACTTTTTAACACAATTTATCAGAAAAATCCTGGATAATTACCAAACAAGTTAAAGATTTATGGTTAAATGAAGCATAAACCGAAGATATTAGCAACAAAATGATTGCTGTGCATAAAACAAGCAATCCAAAGAAATTTCCCATGCCTTGCGGACATCAGCCTCAGAATTATTTAGTATTGGTAGACTAAAATGTCATCTATCAAATGTCAATCATCTATTTTATTGTGACCAGTGACTTCTGAAACGGATTTTTGTCTTATTCTACTCTCCTTGGCTGCGAGCCATTCCATAAGCAATTTTTCAAAATAACTATGCCAAGATCAATAGAATATCCACATGCATTCTAGAAATTGTATTTGATGAAGGAGCTACTACAACATAAATCTCGATTTAAGGTGTCACCAGACCGAACCCAGAACATCCGTTTCTTCATTAAGCAAAAAAAAAGAATAATTAAATTAAAAGTAATATAAGTACCATCTATCAAATTCACTTAAATAGTAGTGTAAATAATTCTTACACTACTTTAGTAGGCTGCATATATTTTTAATTTCATGCAACTAGAAATTAACTAGGTCCTGGTTTGAGAAAAAAGTCCCTAGACAAAAACAAACACTACTGATCATTGGTACTAATAAACACCATGTAATCATTCGATTTATTAATACTGAATCATTCTTTTAAATACAGTCATTTTCTAACTGAAAAAGTAATTAAGAAAAGAAAAGATAATGTCGAATAAACCACGATAAAATACTTCATGTCTCTTTACGTTTTAATGGTGATTAAACGTACGATTTACGAGGGCTATTTTTTCCTTTATTATATATTTTTCCTTTAAATATATAAAAAGGGCCTTTATTATAAAGTCCCACAGTATAAAAGTTATCAAATCTATACTGCAACGTGTCTTCTAATTGGCTTCGCTAGTCCAAAGACAATCAATACATTTGTTTCATTCCCAGCGGTTTCCCACCCAGGCACCAACCTTGGTTGATGCTGCTTCTATGATCCAACAGAACCTTGAGATATTCTTCCCGCATTGAAACGAAACTTAGTATACTTATTTATTATGTAAAAGGATACACTTGTGTTAAAGCACAATAAGATCATTATTTGATTTTTTACATTTTTTTTTAAAAAAACGTATACAAATCATTTGATAAAAATTGAGCTAATGCGGGAAACAATATGAAAGTTGGTACATATAGAGAGCCTTATATATGAATACATGCGTGCTGAAATTTTAATTCTATCAAAACATTTGTTCGCAATTTATACATTTTCTACTTTTTTAAAAATTATTTTCTGGCAACAAGCCCTAAGAATTGATTTCAGTACTAAGTTTCAACTCTCGAGCACTTATACACTGGGAGCTACGATTATAACAGACTCACACACACACACATAGAGACAGACAACTTTGTAAAAACAGCTCATGATGTTTTAAAACACCTGAAACATAAAAATTTATTTAAAATTCAGGTTATTAGATTTCTAGTGGACATACAGTTTTTCCTATATACCAACGTAATAAATGAGAAAAAGTAGAAATCAGGTACGGGTTACCTTAAAACTCATTCTTGCTTTAACTGATTTGCTACGCTTTACCTTACTATTTCAAGACTCGCTTCGTTTGCCCTCAGACAGATCATTTTTTTGGGTAGCTGTAAAATAGGCACTTTACATCCTCAAACAAGTAGATGTTTTTATGACGGTAAAAATGCGTTTTTTATGGTCTACGACGATTTTACTAGCGACAAACTGTCGCAAGTGAAGTGTCTCAAATGTCCACTAGGTGGGCGCTAGTAGTTTACTACTTGGTTATAATATAACCTTCTTTGTTATTCTTACTTTTTCAAATAAATTATCGCACGTTTTTGTTATCAAAGTTTTGTTATTTTCGAAAAGTGAGTCATTAATCATCAAGTGTTGAATAATTATGGGTTCTGATTCAAACAATGAAAATACCCCGCCAGAATTGAAACTTTTGGCCAACGAGGCGATCGAAAGAAGTGTAGCGGCAAAGTTTTAAACATTATACTGTTTCTCTTCTAAATAGTTGTTTATTATTTCTACGACCAAAAAAATGGCATATGCTACACTTTTAGGAATAGCTTTTTTTTACCCCGGCTCCTTTTACTGTCCCACTTCTCACAATATAGTCGCCGCGGTAAACAAAGACCTTCTTTACAGTGTTGTAACCTAATATACTATAATGCCCCTAATACAATATTTTTTTAAGATCCGCATTGACCAAGCATGTGTATGAGCAATTTGTAGTGTGATTAATGTCTTTGCTACAAAGTAAAACTTAATGAAGTACAACAGACTTAACAGTTCTTTGCATACGATTAAGACTTTAACTTGCTAATTTAATAACTATATTCATTTTATAAATAAAAACAGATTAGTTACACAAAAGTCCTTTATTTTTTAATATATAATAATAACTAAGCTTTCGACTAAAAATTAGTCATCATCAGAGTTTAACAAATATAAAATATAAAATGAAAATATAATTTTTTAGTTATTATTATATATTAAAAAATAAAGGACTTTTGTGTGGCTAATCTTTTTTTATTTATATATTGTTTTATAAGTCCACAAATAAGAAACTTTTGAATATATTCATTTTCATTTAAGGTGACCACAGAGAACTGATATCATTTACGGGAGTCACTATTTGTGAGGATATTGCTGGAAACGATGCATTATTTGGTTTGCATGCATGCGTACCTGGAAGTAAGTAGGAATTAATAAATGTTATGCAACAAGGGATGAAAGTAAGTTTTACAGCTCAAGTTGAAGTTTTGTCCTAAGGCAGCGCCGAAGGAGGAAACTTCATTAGCTCACGAGGCCGGTAGGCCAAGGGAGATAAGCTAGTTAGCTCCAGGGGCTTGCCGAGGGAGTTAACTAACATTTTAGCTCCTGAGGCTTGACGAGGGAGATAATACGAGAGCTGAAAACTTTCATCCCTTGTTGCATATTAAATTTTATCTACGACTAGAGAACTAATTCTAACAACTATTAATATATTCTTCAGCTCCTTAATTGTTATTGTGTTAGTTTAGTTTATTCTTACCATTGTCAATTACTCTGATGAAGAGATAATAAAGCCACTATCTTCACATTATCTTATTGTAAGCTGTCAATAGAATAATGTGTAATACTATATTTGTAATTTAAGCATTAGCGTGTGTATATTGTATATTCTACCCGTAGTACCAACATAACACCGAAAAAAATCCTAAAAATTTTACTAAAAAATTCTGTCAAGTTGGCAACACTTTTACTTATCCTCCCTAGGGAGTAAAAGTACATTTACAGTGTGAGATAACAAGACTGTATGTAGAACTTACAATACAAGGAGTAGATAAATGTTAAATAGTTACAAAACCGAATGAGATTTAGAAAGCTTAACAGTTTCTAAATACTTTCATAGTTTTATAAAATAAAAATATGTTTTTTTACTGACTCTGTCAATAAAAAATAACATTAAGTTCCGCAAGTCAGGCATGTTCCTTTTGAAATACATGCTTCCTTACTCAACAATCCATTTCTATTTTCAGTTTATAATTCCTACGTCATAATCAGAGCAGTAGAATTTTTACAAGTTACTCAACCCTTTCCGAATTTTTCAAAGGTTATGTCCAATCAAGGATCTTGAAAAAAGGGAATGACGCACTTAGTTTATTTGCAATACAAAAAAGTGGCCCCATCGAAAACCAAAAAATAGAGAGAATTTAGTACAAACTAATACTAGTACTAAAAAAAATTTAGTAGTAGAGAGTAATTTAGTTTAGTACAAACTGCGCATGCTTACAATTCTTATAACAGCGCAGGTATTAAATTTTAGAGAAAAATTTACCTCTCAATGGTTTCCCATTGTTTATTGCTTGAGAAGATTATAACAAAATACGGGATAAGGTTACAACTTCCATGGGGTCAGAAATGTTCAAGATCTTGGTCCATTTATATCCCGTAGTTTATACGAAAGCATATTCATTATTCCACCAATGGCGCTACACAGAATTTTCAGCACACATTTAAAGCGCAATTTAATCTGATATTTGAATTCTTTTAGTGGCATTTCCTTTAAAATTCTGGAAATAACACAAAGAAACGCTGCTGCCAAGGTTATAAAGTATAAACCACAAACTTAAGCTGGAAACTAGAAAGCACGCATTTCATAGTTCATTTTCCTAGCTTTAAAGACTAGCTTAAGGACTAGAGCCACTTTACCACTACTTTATCATCGATTACAAAACAGTTTTATTCTATTCGAAAATTTCGTTTTTCGTTTCTTAGGATTTATTTAAAATAAATCCCTTTTAAATAAATTTATATATATATACATAAATTATATATTATATATATATAATATATATATATATATATATATATTATATATATATTACACATATATATTAAAAAATTAATTAAAATAAACTTATCGTAATTGTGGTTACTGGATATCTTCAAACTTCTTTACCTATAAAATCAAAGCAAAATTATGTTATCGAAACATTTTAACTATACGATTATTATATATAATATATATATATATATATATATATATATATATTATATATATATATATATATATATTTGTGTGTGTGTGTGTAAAATTTTTCATGGTTTACAATTGAAATTTAAAGCAAGGCTATGTTAGTTTTCTAATATATTAAGTAGAAGTACTGACATTTTTATTGTTCCGTATTTAAAATAAATGAACCATAATCTAATGTGATGAATAAATTATCTACTATTTGTTTTTTAGGAATTGAGCCTTCCTTATTCCTGGCATTTAACTCCAGGGTATCATACCATGACCTTACACTCACACAGGAACACATTCTGATGAAATGTCTTATGAGGAATAAAATCGATTTATCATCACTGACTTTCTGGGATAATACTTATTGTCCTACAATGGTTGGGGCTCCGGAAACAGTCGCCGTTCCAGGAGGAAATAGTATTCTTGCAACAGACGTTGGTGTAGCTATGGATCATGGTTCAGCTACTAATGGTCCTGTAACCAGTAACATTGGTGAAACCTTGGATGCGGGTGTAGTCACCACTACAATAATGAGAAGTCGTTGAATTGGATTAGCCCACTTGGGCACTTGGGAGCCTTCTCGATTAGTAGTTTACATGTGAAATTTCACATTAGTTTCATGTGAAATAAATAAATTTTTAATTGTAATCAGCTATTAATAAAAGTCATTTACTACCATTGTATTCATAGATATATAAACTGAGAAGTGGAGAAATCTGGGAAAATAACCGAAATGTCTGAGTGTTAAATCCACTGGAATAGATGTGGCACTCCGATGACCGGATAATCAGAGATAAAGCCCTCGATGGTTTCAGCCAAAGGAGGACTTTATTCAAGGTTGTTGTTCCGATCCGGCGCCAATTTGTCGGAAAAATAGTGTTTAGGAACTAGTGAAGTTGGTCCTATATGAAAATGTGGGCTTGGTTAAACATTCAAGACTAACGGACTCACGGGCTCCTTGGCATTATTTTTCCACTCTGTCAAATGATTTTAGCCGTGTGTTACACAATAGATAGAGTCAAAATATTTACTATTTAAATTTACATGTATTTACAAGATGTTTCTAAACAAAGTACGCATAAATTATTTGTAAAACAAATAATTTATTTTAATTATTTATTAAGCATGTATACAAATAAAAATGGAATGGAAAGGAAAATATCAGTCATCGTTTTAATTAAAATACAGATGCAAACTTTTATTTAAATTAATCTCGCATTTGATTTAAATAGTACGTCTATTTACTTAAGCTTGCAATTGTTGAGTTGCTTATCAGTTCAGTAGCAAAGCTATATAAAGTAGAGACATTAAGGTTAAAATCTAGTTGTAGAACAACTTTGCATTATTAAGAACAGTTTTTACTTTACAAGAAAACAAGCGAAAAATATGCAACTGCTGAGTAGTCTCTATATAGGATTTATTTTTGTCTCTTATGTCCATTGTAAGTGCACGTTACCTGAATCAAAACTAAGCAACTACCGAGATATAAAGGTATGGAGTATAAAGCAAAGAATATGAACTTATTTTCTGAATTAGGGACTCCCTAAGAAGATGTTTATTGTCAAAGATGTGTTTACCTCAAGTTAAAGAAGCAATTGAAGAATCAGCTACCGTCGATACGTGCTGTTGGATATAAATATCCCTGAACCGGTTTCGGCATAACGCCATCATCAGCAGGCGGGGCAACACTCGAGCTCTCAACTAATAAAGTTATAACAATAAATAACTACTAGTCTCAACAAGAACGACGTGCCCTCTGGACTTATGAAGGGAGTAAAAGAGATTAATAGTACTTATTTTCCTATATAAATCTTCTCTTACTTTCACCTCTATCTTCAGATGGCTTTAGTATAACACACGGATAAATTTAGTTGACAGCCCGACTAAAAATTAGTGAGGGAAAAAATTCTATTGGTTCAGATTGACCACGCCCCTTCCCCCTTAATCTCATGCCAACCTCGGTATAAACCTGGGGGAGGGGGACTTAAATAAGGAAAAGTTTGGATTCGATTATCGCAAGCAACTAAAAATTAGTGCTGCGGCGGACCGATGCGGACAACTTATGAACTAACCCCAATAGATTTCCAAAAATGACCGATTATATTTTTATATTTAAATTTATGAATACCATGGCGATTTTAGGTTATGACAGCTACATAAAATGATGGTTTTCTGTACTTATTTTAGTAAAAAGAAACCTTTTTAAAACTTCCAAAGAACGCTACCGATGGCAGATAAGTATAAATTGCATTTAATTAATTTATTAGTCTAGACGATTTTATCAGGTAATTACATTTAATCACAGGTAATTAAAATACAGGCCACGTTACATGCAAAAATCTATCTTCTACCATGTGTAAACTTTATCCACTATTCCATTATTACCTGATTGAATCATTTAAAATAATAAATTAATTGAATGAGAAACTTAAAATATTCAGAAGCGTTCCGTGTATGATCAAAGCGGTAGGGATAGTTAGATGTATAACTATACAAAGAATAAAAATTAAATTTCAAACTGACTGACCAAAAGCGGAAAATCAAGACAATCCCACTAAGTTGAAAGATAGGTCCCCCGCCGTGCTAGAGTCGACCGGAATCCAAATTTTCCCACCATTGAGTCGACAGTCTTACTGTTTAAGTAACTATAGTCTCTGGTATAAACATATACCTCTTTCGTAAATAAAATCATAAAAAGGCAACACTGGTTGTAAAAATTTGTAACCTCGCGTCGCTTTTTCCCTCATTGTGCAACTTTAACTCCACTCAATTCATACTTTCGAACAAAGTTAAAGCAACACTTAATAGGCAACTTTAAAAGATACAACAATGTTTATACTTAAAAAGTAAATAAATTATTATTTACAATAAAAAACTGCGATATAAAATAAAGCAAAATGATAAAATTTAAAATGTAACCTGACTAACAGTGTAGCCAGAGTAGGGATTTTTTTCACTGTCTAAAATAGGAGTTTTTGTTTAAAATAATTCTGGCGCGGTGGTCCGCATGTCGGGCGAATTTCCTTTGGATGCGTGTTTCCGTGCTTTTTGCATTATATAAGTTTACAACTACTAAATAAATAATTCCGGCGCGGTGTTCCGCTGTCAGGCGAATTTCATTTAGAATGCGTGTTTCCGTGCTAAACAACCCATTTCTTGCTAATGCAAGAACCATGCCCATTGCGTGGTTCCGGTTCATGCTTTAGAACCTAAGCAGTTACTCAATTGTCAAGCACTGCTCGTAACTCATTTTGTCTGTATTTTCCAAAGGAAATGCGCATAATTTTCTAGTTGGTTGTACAAAACTATGCCTCTAAAATTAGAAGTACGCACTATTATTTGCATTAGTTTAAAGCTTAGTTACTTATCTTGAAGCTTAGTCAGTTATCTTTAAAGGATTTAGCGCATTTCCTTTGGAAAATACAGATAAAATGAGTTACGAGCAGTGCTTGACAATTGAGTAACTGCTTAGGTTCTAAAGCATGAACCGGAACCACGCAATGGGCATGGTTCTTGCATCAGCAAGAAATGGGTTGTTTAGCACGGAAACACGCATTCTAAATGAAATTCGCCTGACAGCGGAACACCGCGCCGGAATTATTTATTTAGTAGTTGTAAACTTATATAATGTAAAAAGCACGGAAACACGCATCCAAAGGAAATTCGCCCGACATGCGGACCACCGCGCCAGAATTATTTTCTAGTTGTAAACTTATATTAGGTAAAAAAAACGATAAAAAATTATTGTCCCTACTAGGATTTGAACCAGGTACTCTGGGTTTGAGTCTCGCATCCAAAGGAAATTCGCTTGACATGCGGACCACCGCGACAGAATTATTTTCTAGTTGTAAACTTATATTAAGTAAATAAAACAATAAAAAATGATCGTCCCTTCCAGGATTTGAACCCAGGTACCCTGAGTTTGAGTGGTCGTATTGACTCTGGACCACTGGCATTCAACTCAGAGGCCCAAAAAACATTGAAAACGACACCCTACTCAAAATTTAATTTTTAACAACCGTAATTTTGGTTTTCTATAATTTTTGTGGTTTTTTCGACTTTTTGGTAACTTCGAGTGGTCGTATCGACTTCGGACCGGTTTCATTCGATTCAGCGCCCAAAAATACATAGAAAACGACACCCTACTCGAAATTTATTTTTTATCGACCTGAATTTTGGTTTTTGGTAATTTACAATGGTTTTTTCGACTTTTTGGTATCTTAGAGTGGTCGTATCGACTTCGGACCGGTTTCATTCGATTCAGCGCCTCAAAAAACATAAATATTGACCTTTTTCGCGGCAAAAAATATTAACCCTGAATTTTGCCGATTTTTTTAAAATTTCGCTGACTCAGCAAACCGGGTTAATGACGTCACAAAAACCTGGTTTTCAATAGGGTTCGTGTCCTCCAAGGTTGATTTTTGTACCAAGTTTGGTTAAAAAATATTAATCCGTTCGAAAGATAGAGTGTTTACAAGAAAGTGTCTAGAAATATATATAATACATATATATGTATATATATATATACATACATATATATATATATATATATATATTATATATATATATATATATAATATATATATATATATATATAAAGTCTCGCGAAACGTATTTTTTTCGTCATTAGGGACCTCTGAAACGGATTTGTGTCGTGGTCCGAGGTTCGAATTCCGCCATGACGCCTATCCCATTAGCCGAATTTCCAAAGGAAATTCGCTAAAAAAGGAGATGAATACGGGCTGTCAACTAATTTTAGCCATGTGTCATACTATCGTCATAATTGTTGAGACTAGAACTTATTCACTGATAACCATACTAGTTCAGACAGGTGACATACCTGTTTATGATGGCGTTAAGTCATCATTGAAACCGGAATATTCATATGTAACAGTAATCTCCGGCGGTAGCTAATTCATTATGATTCTTATTTTATAAGTTATTAATAGTATAGGATTATCAGTGTGTGTTAATGAGAAGGTAAAAGCAGCCTGATTTGTATGTATTTTGCTATAGATTATGAGTAATCGATTATAAACACTTTGAAAAATTGTTTTCATTCTATATCTCTAGGGTGTGTAAACACCTTCTTTCTGTCATAAACGATGATGATTGCCAATACCGATAGCATAGAAAAAAAAGCTTTAGAGTTGTATAGTTGTTTGTGAGGTGTAGGTCAGGGAGATATAACGTGCAGGTGAAAAAACAGATGTAACCTTCAGATACTTATTGTAATAGTTTATTTATTCTATCACGTGTACATTCTGCAAATAATACGAGTATATGTTCTATCTGTTATGTTACATCTCATTATCAAGCCCTTATCTTATGATATATGATCGATCTGTTATGATACGTTTCACCATGCCACTTATATCTTATAATACTTACCATTATAATACCATAACCAATATCTTAAAATACTTGTTTTATCTGTAATGATACATTTTATGATCATGTAATTATCTTATGATATATGTTCTATCTGTTATGAAGCATCTTATTATCATGCCATTATCTTATAATATTTGTTCTATCTTTTATGATACACTTTATGATCATATCATTATCTTATATCTTCTTTTTGAAAAGATGCACTCATTATCACGTCCTTATCTTTTAATATATATTCTCTCTGTAATGATGTATTTTATTATCATGCCATTATCTTATTATATTTGTTCTATCTGTTATGATACATTTTATGATCATATCATTATCTTATAATATATGTTCTATCTGTTATTATATCTTTCTATTATCCAATGTCTAAAGCCTTGCTTGCTTTCTTTCTCACCGATTCAGTTCTTGCTCAGGTATTCGGTTTATGCTTCACAGTCAGAACGATAACACTTTTATTACATTTTCCTGGAATGTTAAAGGAAATACGTCATATTTTAAGTGCAATACTACTTGTACTAAAGTAGTATTGTAGTAAGAATAGTAAGATCAATATTTAAAACTGCTCACCTTTTGAGCACTAATACGAAACTTAGTTTATGGTGATATTTAACAGGTTAAAGCGAACTTTCTTTGAAAACTCCTGGATAATTTACAAAAGGATAAAACTGTTATTGTCCTGACTATAAAGCTATAACCACATACCTGAGTAAAACTTGAGTAAGACTTGAATGCAATCCAATGGAAATCTACCTGGCTCATTATCTACACAGAAATTATATTGTAGGTATAACCACACATAGTAAATATAATAATACACATTTATCTCCTGGGCCAAGATTTATTTAAAAGATTCATACCTTAATCCCCACCCTTCAAGCATTGACACGCCTTTTAAGGATATCATACTATTTTCATGTATCTTTAGTCTTTTTACACTACTGGCCCTAAAAACCCAACTTTTTTGAGTTTAATACAAACTAGCAGGTCTTGTAACATTATGGAATTGTTTATTGCCTCAAACGGGGTATTTTGGTTTTCATATTGTCTTGGCGGGGCGGAACGCTCTTGCATTCCTAAATAGGTTCGCGGTAAACTTCAAAACAACTTTGGGATAGTATAAATAAGAATTATAATTTCCAGAAAATTATACTCTGATAAAACAGGCATCTCAATTTTAACTAAAATAACATTTGAAAAATCATTTTTAGTACGATGGAGTTACCTGGTATATATATTTGATTGAACCTGGGTTTTCATATCAAAACAAGTCTTTGAATTGTGGCACATTAAAACCAATTAGAGATCCAGAAAATCCACTAAAATGGAAGTTTGAATTTTCTGCTGTCGATGAGTAAGTAAGAAGTTTATAATACATATTGTAAGACAATTAAAAAAAAACAAAGGTGTTTTGTCTTTAGCTGATTACTGGTCATTTGGTTGTTATTCCGTGGAAAAGGGAAGCAATTTAAAAACGTAATGTGCCTACTGTAAAATTGTAAAAAATGTGCACTGGGTATCACGGGACTTAAGAAAAAGCAAACCAAAGGAGTCTTTGCTTATAATTTAATTTAGCGTCATCACAAGTTAGGGCATACATCGTTCGGTGTAAGAATGTCATGTTAACTCAAATTTGAAAGCAATGTTTGGACTCGGTAAGCTTGATCTTAGATTTATTTGGAAAAACAATAATTAACCTAAAGTAAAACAGGTTAATTATAGTTTCGAAAATGTATGCAGTAGAGGGTCATTTAAATCAAATATTTTAGAAAATGCTATATATTATGTTCACGCATGTAATGCTGTGCACACAACTAAATTTAAGTTAGGTTAAATGCCAAATTTGTACTCTCCTCCTGTAAACGCAGCTATAATTATGCGTGAAACAGACAGGCAGCATAATCCGTTATAACAGTTTAGCCTTAATAGTTACGATGATTCTCGGGGCACTTATTCACTTGGTTTCCAACCTCAATTTATCTCAAAAATCTAGTGGATTGGGTATAAGAACTATAAGGTCTGTCTAAACTCCATTAAAATGCCTCAGTTTCGATTTGTAATGGAGTTAAGACTTTAAGAAATTACAAGTTTTTTGCTATGAGAACAAAAATATTTTGTAATTTTCCTGGCACTTATTTACTTCGATCCCCATTTTATGTTGGGAACTAAGGGTACTTTCGCACATATTATCTTATTTACTTAATTATCAATCTTTTCTTTTTCCCCCTTTCTCAACCCCATACAATGTCCCTTTGCTTTTCAACATCCCCTATTAAGCTTGTTAAATAATTTAGTATAAATATTTAGTATTTTATATATTTTATATAATTTAGTAAATATATTGGTACCCTTGTGAATAATTGCCCTATATCGCCATATTTACTTGGGTCCCAACTTTATGTTGGGAACCAAGTAAATAAGTACTGATTCTCGATATCTCGATTTTGTATTTTTCGGATGAAAACAAACAAAACTTTTCCCATATACCTAAGGTAGTAAGCGAGGAAAGTAAAAAGTATTAAACTCAATTAGAGCCAAAAGTCATTCGAAACTTTGGTGGAATGAATAGTTGTTATGCATACTAAAATAGTTAATCATAATTAATAACATGGGATTCCAACTGCTTGGTTGACCTGATGCGTTCATACAGCCAAATTGTTAGCCCAATAACAATTTTTACACTACTATTGATAGTAAATGTTTAAAACTGTTTAAGAATTATTCTACATGAATAGCGCACATTCGTTACAATCCCTCTAATCTTCTAAACATTTTAATTAACTATTTTTTGCAGACACAATCATACAAAAGTTATTATACTGGATGGTTATGAATCCGAGTCCAATTCAGGAATTACTACGTATTCAGGAAAGTTGGGTAAGTAAAAAAAATGAATAGTGTAGCCAGGCTGTAAATTTGTATGGTTATTGTGGTTAATTTCTTACATTAAAACAAAAAATAACAGGGTGACTATGTTTTAAGGTGTTTAATATCTGGGGTGGGAAAGATTTATGATGAGAATGTTTGGGAAGGCCAAATCATCCTTTATAATCATTATAAGACTTAGAATGGCTTTGATCCTGGGATAGTTAAGATAAGATGAATGAACTCTGGCATGACCTAAGACATAAGATGGCAAATATCTGTGAAATCCTAAGACCTGGAATGACTTAAGACTTGAAATTACTAAGATTTATGATGGCCTTATACATTGGATGATTTGTGAAGATTAAATTTTGAAACGTTCAAGATCTGCTATGATGTATAATATGAGATAGGTAAGATTTAGGATCATTAGGATATGGGATGGGTAAGATTTAGGATAATTAGGATATGGGATAGGTAAGATTTAGGATGATTAGGATATGGGATAGGAAGATTTAGGATGATTAGGATATGGGATAGGTAAGATTTAGGATGATTAGGATATAGGATAGGTAAGATTTAGGTTGATTAGGATATGGGATAGGTAAGATTTATGATGATTAGGATATGAGATAGGTAAGATTTAGGATAATTAGGATATGGGATGGGTAGCATTAAGGATGATTAGGATATGGGATAGGTAAGATTTAGGAAAATTAGGATATGGGATGGGTAACATTAAGGATGATTAGGATATGGGATGGCATAAGACCTGGGACAGTTACCATTAACTTTAATTTTAGAGCTTTGTCGACCTAAAGATATAGATCCACATAATAAATTATCAGTAAGGGTGGCTAATTCTATAAAAAATATTCTCTACTATAGACTATTAAACCTTGACATTAGTAATACAGATATTTTTTTTTTACTGTTAAGGTGCACATGGAGAATGGAAGTCATTCACTGGAGTTCCAATCTGTCAAGAATTTGCTGGAAACGATGCTTTATACGGCTTTCAGACTTGCAATCAAGAAAGTAAGTGACCAATTATCTGTTTGTCGCAGAGGGGGAGGGTAACCATTTGATCGAACCCAGTAAGTCTTAGTTTTAAACCCCCTTATACTTTAGGGTTGTTCCTTTTGTATATAAATTTATGTGATAGAATTTTCTTCTAATTTCAGGGGACGAGCCTGCCATATTCATATCATTTAATTCCAGAGTTTCTCACCTCACCATCACTCCATTACAGGAACACATCCTGTTGCAGTGTCTCTTGAGAAATAAAATTGATTTGTCAGTACTTATGTACAGGGATAATACTTATTGCCCAACAACGGATGCTGGTACGCTAGATGGAGCTGCAATGCATTCTGATTTCACTAATTACAGTGATATAGTGAACAAAAACAACGAAGTTTTAGATAAGAAAAAAGCCATCAGCCTTCCCAACAAATTTGATGCACATCAACCACAACCATACCGAGGATTAACATGATATACATTTTTATTATTATTTTGTCAGTGGTCGTGCGAAGGGATTCCGAAGTACGTACTGCATTATAAATATGGTAATTTCATATTCTGAAGACGAGCGAACCGAGTCCAAAGAAGTCAGGATAAGCATAGCAAATCTGATATGATGAGGATTTGCTATTTACACCTTCGATAAATGTCCTATGTATCCCGTATCCGATTTTGTTATTATAGATTATTTTTATAGTACTTTGAATTTAATAATGAATTGTATTGTTATGTTGAGGATATTAATAATAAAACATGCACATGTTAATGTTGAAAAATGAATATATGTATATTGATAACCATACAATAACCTTAAGTACTTACAAGCAACAACAACTTAAGATGCCTGACAACATCTAGATAACATCTCCCTTCTTTACAGTTACAAATCAAGCCTCTCTGAGGCCTTAACTTGGCGACCAGACCGAGTTGTGGTCGTGACACTACCTGTGTCTGGAATATTTGACTTTACAGGCTGAATTTGAGTATCTTTTATTCCATTATTAATAGAACTTTCAAACAAGTGTCATTACAACTGACAGGATTTGGTGCCTGTTTAATATGAACTCTGTTGCGACGGAATTCTCCGTATGATGATTATATCTTCATCATACGGAGAATGATGAAGATCTAGGCTGAGGGCCTATACTAGATATCATACCAGGGAGCCAGATCTTGTCAGTTGGATTTTAGCGAATTTTCATTATGAAAATGACGCTTATGAGGTTGTTCGGATGACGGAAGTTGAGGGTGGGAGTGATTGGAATCGGTTCCTATTGGCTTCCTGATAACAAAATATATGTCCGAAAAAGTTTATAATATATGTATATATATATATATTATATATATATATATATATATATATATATATATAATATATATATGTATATATATGTGTATGTATGTATGTATGTATATATTATGTATGTATGTATGTATGTATATATGTATGTATGTATGTATGTATATATGTATATATATATATATATATATATATATATATATATATATATATATATATTATATATATATATATATATATATATATATTATATGTATGTAGAGTTTCAACACTTTCGTATGGCGAACGATAACTCTTGAAGGCGTTCTCAAATTGAAACGAAACTTTGCAAATCGCGAGATGTTGTGGAGGTTACGAGGCCTATTGTTTATAAAAACATAATGACGTCATCAATCAAAGTTATGACGTCATGAAAAAAATTTTTTTGAAACTTAAAATGGCTTTAAAACAAGGTATTTCGTGTTTAGGTAGACGGCTAGCTGAATCGATTAAGTCCAATTTCAGCTGAATCAAAGTATATATATAATCTTGTATATATGTATACGTCTAGGTCAAAGACTCGTACGATATATCTTGGGTTCAGTAGTGTTAGAAGTTGGGGATATAGTATAAAAGAGGGGCCTCTACCTCTTGCTCCATCCTGGTAAGCCTACTGTCCTAGAGAGACAGGACAAAAATGGCTTCCACTGATCCACGCCGAGCTAAGCAGGCCTGTAAAGAGGAAGAACCTCGAAGTAGTCTTCATATGGTCGAAGTCATTCTAAAACGACTGCGACCGGTTTCAGCTCAATTAGACAACCCTAAGTGACGAAAACGGTATTTTTATTTTAAAAAAATCATGAATAATATTTTTTTCAACCTAAAGATTATACTCAAATAAACAATTTGTTTAAGAAAAAAATACGAAAAAAACTTGACATTATTCTTTAAATTGTATAAACAATCATAAATGTATGTGATTGTTTATACCCTTTTGTAAGGTGGACGATAACTAAAACTGATGAAAGATGAAACTATAATCTTTTCTTACCCTTTATACAAGGTTACTCCAACAGTTGCAACGTGTGGATTTTTTTCTTGTATTCTTTAGTACCTCTATAGAAAACGTATTAGTTATGTATTTAAATATACTTATTTTTTTATACTGCTTGTTAACTGTAATATTATTGCTTAATATTAATAATAGAGGATTAATAAAATCAAATTTGTGAGAAAGCCTCTCAGGCCCGCGAAGCGGGCCTGTGAAACGAGGCTGTGAAAATTCGCTAAATACGTGGCAAAATGCCATGTAACAAGAAACGATAATGAAACCATAGATAATACAAAACAACAACAATGTGGTCGCGTAGCGGCTACGGGCCGAAGGCCCGTATTTTTTAAACACCACACATTCTCCTATATGACGCTCTGGCAAATCATGAGCTGTTTTATCATAATATTCACACATTTTATTTTTTTTTTCATTTATAGTACGCTTGTGTTGTGACAAGTCGACAAGTTTAGGGTTTAACAGGTTTGAATTTAAAGGTAACTTAGTCCTCAGCTGTCGAGACATCAACTGTTCTGAAGGTGAAGATACGTCTCCTTTATTAGTAGTCCTAAAATTAAGAAGTGCTAAATAAGAGTCATTACCTGACTCAAAACATTTTAATAACATCCTTTTAAAAGAACCAATCGTTTTTTTCACCAGACCATTCGCTTTGGGGTAATGGGGTGATGATGTAACATGGGTAATATCCCAGTCTTTCATGAATTTAGAAAACTCTATACTAGAGAAAAGTGGGCCATTGTCTGAAATAAGTTTTTAAGGAATTCCATGACGAGAAAATATTGACTTTAATTCTGCTATAACAGTGGAGGCTGTAAGATTTGTTATCAAAGGCAACTCTACAAATTTTGAAAAGTAGTCAACACATACTAGGTATTTCTTGCCCTTTAGTTCCATGAAATCAACGGCTACCTGTGACCAAGTGTAAAACTTATATTCAAAAGGAACAAGTGGCTGTTTAATGTTATTGGCCGAATACTTTAAACAATGTGTGCAATATATTTTATCTTTAACAAAGTCAAGAGATCTTTGAAGTCCAAAATGGCCTTCATGAATAATGCTTAAGTACTCATGTCTTAATGACTTGGGGATAATTAAACTCTCTCCTTTAAAGAAAAGACCGTCAACAACGTGAAATTCATCCAAAAATTTAAAATAGGGTCTAGCCTCAATGGGAACAAGACTTTTTGATTTAGGCCAACCATTTAAGTAGTACTTGGAAACTGTTGCCAGAGATGTATCCTCACTAGTAGCTTTTTTAATTGAATCCAATTTTGCATTTGAAACTGATAAAGTAGACAATAGCAAATTCACATGCAAATTAACCTCTTGATCTAAACCACTGAGGAAATAATCGTTCACAGGAGCTCGAGATAAAGTGTCAGCAACATACATGAGTTTACCAGCCTTAAAAACAACTTTTAAATCGTAGTTTTGAATTCTAAGCATTAATCTTTGAAGTCGATTAGGTACCTTATGTAGAGGTTTAGAAAAAAGGGACACTAAGGGCTTATGGTCTGATTCAACAAGGTCTTGGTGCCCGTAAATATATTGATGGAATTTCAAGCATCCAAACACTATTGAAAGTAACTCGCGCTCTATTTGAGCATAATTAGCTTGACTTTCTGTAAGACTACTAGATGCAAAAGCTATTGGGTTATGTCCGTGGGAAATCACAGCTCCAACAGCAAACTGTGATGAATCACAAGATAGTGTAAGTGGCTTAAATGGGTCAAAATAGGTAAGTACAGGTGCCTTTGTGATTAATTCTTTTAACTTATTAAACTCTAAATCATGTGTACTGTCCCAATGCCATTGAACATCTTTCTTTAGGAGTGAGTAAGTCAGCATGCCCAAAAAACGCTGCAATTCTTTACTATTTACAGGTTTTGGCTGCTACTAAAAGTGTGACCTACATGAGATATAGGTTTTCTTTTTCTTTTTTTCTTTATTTTTCTTTTTGACACAGACTAGAGAACTGACCCATGGGGTAGGCTCGGTAGTATTAACTATTACTCCCATGTCCTCTAATTTTTTTAATTCTATTTTTAAATCATTATAAAGTTGAAAAGAACTTTCCTAAGGGGTTCAATTACCGGTTGCGCTTGAGGGTCTATAGTAATGTGGCATTTATTTTTTATGCAACCTAATCCTACAAAAAAGTCTTTATTATCATCAATTATTTGTTGAGAATTTTCACTGATTTCAAAACTGACATTATGTACTCTTTTTATTAAATTTAAATCAACACAAGATTTTAATCCAATAATTGTAACACTATTCAATGCTTCAGGTAGGTTAATAATATAAAAATTTAAATTGTAAGTTTTGTTTTTATACATGCATGGAATAATAGCTGTGCCTAGTACATCCAGTTGTTCTCTACTATAAATAAGAACATTTGTTTTAGTTTCACAAATGTTATAATGCAAGTTAAAAGTTTTGAAATTCGTCAAGCTCATGGCATTTGCCATAGCCCCTGTATCTAATTGACATTTGACAACACAATTATTGATATTTAAATCTACATACCATGATAATGCACTGTCTGAAGGAAGATTTTTAATAAAAATGTACCTACTTTTGACAACTTTAGGGTTAGAAAAACAGCATTTTGAGTAGTGCCCAATTTTGAAGCATTTTCCACATGTCACATTAGCAGCAGGGCACATAAATCGGTGGACTTGGTTGCAACGAGAACAGATGTTTTTGATTGGAATGTATTTTGATTGACGAGACGGTGAAGTACGAGCCTGATTGAGCGCGAGTTGCCTCTGGAAAAGCTTTGGATTTTCTGTACTGGCTCCTAGACCATTTTTGTTTTAAGACAAGGCACAATAAAAATCTTGACTAACGTGGATGGCAGTTGACACTGTTGTGCTTAACTGAGGCGATCAAAGTTCTAGTTAAGACATTGTTTGAAGCTAATTCGACGAGCTTTATCCAGGGTTATTGAACCTTCTTCGTTATGAGACGCTCTTTTAATGAAATATTTTGTGCATTGATCCGCAGAGAAAATGTTTTGACTAAGCTTTCTCGAAGCGCAGAGAATTCGCATGTTAGACTTAAGTTTTTTAAATTAGTAACAAAATCTTCAATAGACTCACTATCATTTTGCTTTCTATTGAAAAATCTATGCCTTTCAAACGAAATGTTCACTTTAGGTAAGAAATGATCTTCAAATTTTTTAACTAACTCATTAAATTTAATTGAATCAATATGCCGACATCAAGAAGTTGAAATTGTATAGCTCCAGGCCCTAAGTGATGTAAAAGCAGAGCAACTTTGCGTTCGTCATCTTCTTTAACCAGGTTGCGGCTCTTAGGTAAATTTTAAATTTGCGAAGCCCATGTTTCCAATGCAGTAGGGAGATTTAGACGATTTTAAATCAATGTGCGGAATGCCAGAGGAATTCAATGTATTACTGGTGGGTCGAGGACGAGAATCTTCAACGAAGGGAGTGGTGCTCGATGTATTCATTTTGACAAAGAAAACAAAAAAAATACTCACTGATTCAGGTATTTGCGATATAATTATTCACGAAACTAATCCACTTCTAACACCATGTTATGTTGATGATATTACTAATAAAATATGCACATGTTAATGTTGAAAATGAATGTATATATACTACAATAACCTTAAGTATACAGCAACAACAAACTTAAGATGCCAGACAACATCTATGTAACATGTATGACTCAGATATAATTGTGCAAGAGAACCTAGGAAATGTAACAAGCGAAATTGCAATGCTAATCTGGGAATTGTATCATTATTCGTCATCATTGATGGCTCGACATAATTGTCATGTCCCACTCTATTTCGTTACTCTAACTCAGGGCGCCGACAAGCTGAACTCTGGAATAGTTCCCAAATGTAGCCTTGCATTTTGCTTGTTACATTTCCTAGGTGTTATTATCACAATTATATTGTGTCAACTATTCATGAGTCGCAAAACTCGGTAGTATCAAATGATAAAAAAATTGTGTACTAATAATGTGTGTATATAATACTTTTTCATCATGTTTTATATACTATTTCATCATGTTTTATACACTTTTTGTATTAACTAAGAAAGTTTTATCAATAAGAAATTAGAGCGAATAAGCCTTAAAATACATATCCCTTTAACATAAATAAAACCTGATAGTTTAACTACAATAAACGAGTATAGATTGAATAAGATAATAATGAACGAGATTTTCAACTTAAAATGGAAATTTATTTACTTTAGTTTCCATACTAGATATTGTAAGTTATAGATTCAGATAGCATCTCTTCCTCGTTGATTCTCATATTGTTAGGTTTATATCATGTGTAAGGAAACGGTTTGATAAAGTTTAACTCTCTACTGCTACATTTTTATACATATGTAATATGTAATAAATAATGTGAATGTAATAATGAATTACTAATAGTAATACATAATTACTATTAGTACTAATATAATGTATAATTGTAATAATGAATGCTATTATTTTTATTTTCAATTTATTTAAATTTATTAATTTTCCTCACTTATTATCGTAGATATAAGGAAAAGTAATGTGTTAACCCTAAATATCCGAGGTTTCACCATAGTTATCCGCTTCAGGCATTTTCTTGGTGATCTGAGTGGCTTATCATGCAGTCTGTGTTTTACAGAACTCCATCTGTGTTTATGTTAGACATTAAAATATTAGCTCAAAAATTAGACTTTAGGTCTAGTTGGCCTGCCCAAACGATGATATTTTTAGACTAATTTGATAGAGTGGTACCCCTTCTTAAGACCACAATTAAACAACCTCTCATGTTATCAGGATGGAATTCCATTGTGTTTAGAGTCCAATGCTTTTTATTAGGGTTAGGGTCGAGGATGGACCCTATTTGCACTGCGACTGGAGTATATTGTACAATCTCTTCAATTGATCCAGGTCAGAATAATCCTTTTCCACGGACTAGGTCTAGGATCTTCTTGACTAGAATTCATAGGTAGAGTCAAACTTTGTGAGAGTGCTGCTACCAAAGTTGGAAAACCATAGATAAGCTAGGGCTTCACACATCAGAAGAATATGAGAGGCAGTTTCGGTTTTCGATTCACAAAGCCTACACACTAGGTAATCATTAAAGATGGTAACAATGATATGGAGGTGTTTAAGGAGGTGACAGTGAGCAGTCAGTAGTCCAGTTACTGTTCTAAGGTCCTGTCTAATTAGACTGAGAAGATTCACAGTTGTTTGTGGACTGGGTCCTTTTAACATGAATTTGCTGTACCTCAAGCCAGAGGATTTGATCCAATGGTGCAGGTGAATGGTTAAGAGCCAATCTTTTACTTCACCTTTAAGTATAGTTTTTGGGTATGGCAACTATGAGTTCAGGGCCTACAGAGTGGTCTCAGACCCTATTTTGCAAGGGATGTCTGCTTGCTCATTGCCTTCAAATCCCTTGTGGCCAGGCACCAGCACTGATTGCTACATCATTGTTGAGTGACAAGGTCAAAAGATTTTGTGAGCATCCCAAACAAGCTTAGAGTTGACTTTATATGAACCAAATGATTTAATGGCAGCTTGGCTGTCAGAAAAAATATTAATAGTAGTCTGATTAGGATTATTTTTAATATTTTTTTTAGACATGCATTAATAGCAAATGTATCTGCCTGAAACATTGAGGCATACTTTCCTAGACTATAATATTAATCTAAGGTATACAACCAATAACATTTACAACTGTTTACCATCAAATGCAATTTACTAAACGTTTAATATTCATCATTATCCCCCAAAAGCAAGTAGCCAGAGCTATTTATAAAACAATTAAAATCGAATTATCCATCACACATTCTCTAATTATATCTATTGCTGTAATTTCATATAATTACTATTTTCTTATAATCCGTTTCACACTGAGACAAGTTGGCTTTAATTTATAATAATTTAAATTACTTGAATATGATGAGAACGTCATCATATGTTTTATCAAAGAGATAAAACATCAGTAATGCAAGAAGCTATTAACATGCAGCAGTTAACCGCTTGCATCTTGTTACTTGATAGGTATGTTAGCTGCAAGTGTGTAGAACCTAATCGAAGTTTACAGGACTACAGAGATGAGAAGGTACCCATTTCTTAAAGATTCTTTAATATTTTATATCTATAATATGGTAACCGGCAATAAAAAACATCTGGTACAGGGTACCTCGAAACGTTACCTTATCACATCGGATTCGTTACCCGTATCCTTCTAGCCTCGGACTCGCTTTCTTTTACCTCAGAATATACTATATAGGAAAATGTGTAAAACCTTTAATAAGAAACTTAGCGCAATTTTCTTCGCCTTTTATATATTAAAAATCAAAAAACGCCGAAGAAACGTTTGCGGATGGATATAAGATTTGACCCACGCATGTAATTCTGCATAAGATTAACATAAGTGGCTAGTGGTCATCTCATTTATCAGCATTCGTTGAACTGTTATCAATTAAATTGTATACGCTATTTTAAAAATTGTTATAATTAAATTTCATTTCAAAATTATCAGTTGAAATTGTTGAAAAGTTAATCTTTACGATAATATATGAGTACACTAAGTTTCGTTTCAATACGATTAGCATATCCATGAGTTTTATTAGATCATAAAAGTTAAGATTAATCAGGAAGTGAAGTTCCCTTCTTCATTTCTCTATTTCTAACACCCAATCACGTCACGAATTCATCAGCTTCATCATCTATAAACCTCAATGCTTACTTCCTTGAGTAGGCTTATTGCTATGAACAATTATACTTCAACTAAAATGTTTTTCTGATAGATCATTTGTATATAATTTTCAGCTAAATGGCGTTACCTGGTACATTTACATGTTTCAACCCGGTTTAATTTTCAAAACAGCGTCCCATGACCGCGCCTCCTTCAGAACTACTAAACTTCCTAACAGCAATACTGATTGGCAGTTCGATTACACCTTTCGTGATCTGTATGTACAATTATTTATTATAAAATAAATGTTTATTAGGAAAATAACGACATTCTCGAATACATTTAATAAAACAATATAAGTATCATTTATTTAATTTATCTCTAGGTAAAATTAAAAAAAATAGTACAAAAATATCACTTGAATTACTAAAGTAGGATGTAGAAGAATAAATAATGTAATAAGACTAGAAACCAATGTAGGAAAAGAATACAAAAATATTTTCTACAATGATACTAAGCTACATAGGCAAATAAATAAAATAATTATTTTTTATTTTATATAAATAAATACTTTGGAACTCTTGCAAAATTCCTTTACAAATATAAACCTATTAAAAACACCATAAAAAATATCTACATGCTTTTGAAAATCCTGCTAGAAAATAAAAATTAAAAAAATTACCCAAACCAAAAAATATGTGATCATGAAATTATCCTGATAACCCAACCAAACCCCCAAAAACTAACCCAATTTTTGCTACCAAAATAAAGGTTAAAGAAATAAAATAAAATTAAAGAGGCAAAAATTATCCCAAATCAATACATAAAATATGGCTCTGGTTTACACAAAATAAAATATTGTATACTTCACCAATAAAGAACTTATTTAAAAAGCATAAATGACAAAACAAATCACAGAATTACGTCATTCAAACAAGAGGGACAATAAATAAAAAATTGGGCACAGAGTACCTCAGTATTTCCTCACATTATTCGGACTCGTTTCGTTCGACCTTAGAATAAGTGGTACTAAAGTTTAGGGAGTTAAAATTTTAAATCGGTTTTCCCGTCCACAGAATGTCAATGATTAACACCAAGTTGGTGTTACTTCTGGTTTCGCTGAGCTCGAGCTAGAATAGTTTTGGTTCTTTATGTAAGTGGTGTGTTACTTAGATCGCTTCGATGTGGTCTCAAAATGCAAAGGCCTAAGTGCCTCATTAAAGTCATGTTATACGAAGCTTAAAATTTTGTTTACTTCCGCTCAAGCGTAGGCTCAATATCAGAATGTATTAATTACCAATATCTAGGTGTTTAGCGTTAGATTAGTTTATATCTTAAAGAAGTAAAAACGCTAGATAGGCGTTGTCATCGAATATAATGGTATTCTGCGCAATTTACGGATGTGAATGGAGCCTGTGATCATGTACTTGGACAGCCATATATTTTCAATAATATAGTTCCTTATATAAGATTTACTAAAATTTTGTTATATGTTCAATTTAATTGTATTTTGTTTAATTAATGGTCTTTAAGAATATTATACCATAATTTTATCAAGCTACACATAATCTTATGTATCATCTTTTAGTTGTTGCCTCTTAACATTATTTGGACTATGTATATTTGTTGGTTTATTTTTTTTGTGTTTATAGTCTTGTTGATGTTTTAATAAATCAATTCATCCTGATGACGACCAGGATCCCAGGTTGAAAGCTCCGGTGTTGTTATTCAAACTATATTTGGACTTGCTGTTCTTCTTTTATAATACATTTTAATAGTTGCAATAGTTTTAAAATTGCAGTCCATTATATCTCTTTTTGTTTGGTATTCACATAACATGTTTTTGATAAAAAATGTCTGTGGAAAACGTCTTTCTTCCCGCCAGCTCAACTAGACCTGAGTCTGAGCACGTGCCAAATTTCAAGTCTTAAGCATAAACACAGAGGGAAGCTATTGTGTGACACAGACACACAAGGACACCCACCACCCAGACATTAAAGAAAACATACTCAGTACACATGAAAATACATAAGGATGGATAATTATGGTGAACCTCGGTTGCGAAATTTTTTAGGGAGAACACATACTTTTCAAATTACCTTACGGTAATTGGCAAAAACAAATCATATGAAAATTTCTGTCTTTTAACTTTCCTGAGAAACTTTATAAACCGACACACGCCTAAAATTAGTTTGACAGCAGTGGGAATAATGCTAAGAAGGCCATAAGGTTAAACTGGATGTAAACCACGCTAAATTTAAATCAGGCACACAGTGTGGTTCCTCAACACTATTTCCCGCGGCTGTCAAACTGGTTTTAGCCGTGGTTCTACTATAATTCTTCATAAAATATAATTGCTTGCCAGTAATCAGAAAACAGAGTAAATATGATGTAATGGAAACAAGCCACACTGACGCTACATTTCATGACGTATCAGGATCTAATCGGTAACTAAAAACCTTTTAAACTTAAAAACGCTTTTATTCTATACTTTTTATTTAATTAATTTTATTAATTTCTTTAAATTAATTATTCATTTTTCATATTCAGTATAAAATTAGGTACAGTGTACACTTCTTTACTCCTAAGAGTGAGGGCCACAAGTTGAGCAAACTGAGAGTGAGGACCGCAAGCCAACGCGAACTGAGAGTTGAGGTCCGACAAGGACCAAGCGAACTGAGGTGAGGACCGCAAGCCAAGCGAACTGAGAGTGAGGTCCGCAAGCCAAGCGAACTGAGAGTGAGGTCCGCAAGCCAGCGAACGAGAATGAGGATCCGCAGCCAAGCGACGGAGAGTGAGTCCGCAAGCCGGGCGAAATTTCCCTTGAAATGCTTTCTTTCCTGCTAAAACAATCTATGTCTATTGTGCTTTATTATAATACCAATAAAATGCCATAACTACTTGATACTTCTTTTTTTAGAATTTTTAAAGGAAAATCGCATTATATTCCCTAGGTTATGCAAAACTATGGTCAATATTCTAAAATCGGTACTCTTCATCATTTACGCACTTATTTAAAGGCTCAGTTTGATTGACAAATTTTAAAGTATTTCTAGGGCATTCCTGTGCAGCGTCGCGGAAAAAATTGAGATACAAAAAAAATCAATAGCTACGAGACCGGTATTAGGCACACATTAGGAACTTTAGCATGAAATTAATGTAGGACCGAGAAAGCAAGCATTTGTAAAGAAAATTTGCCCCGCGCCGAGGACCTCTACGCCAGGATTTATATTTTGGAGTTTTAAACTTATAAATTGTTATATGACGAAAAAAAATAACCGTCGTACCACAGATTGTGGATGGTTTTGAGTACTTTGGAGTATTCTGTATAAAACTCTAAACCGGTTTATTTAATTTAAGGACAAAAAAGCAGTATCGAAAACACACCCACTAGCATTTCGTAATTTAAGTTTTTTCGATTATTTGCCACGGTTTTTCGACTTTTTCGGTCACTTAGAGCCGGCATATTTAGCAAACTAAAAGTGCGGTTTTTTTAGGGGGGGGGGCCAAAAAAACAAATTTTAAAAACGAATGATAAAGGACCTTTATTTGCGGCAAAATAATTTTGACCCTTTAATTTGACTAATATTTTGAAAATTATTTTCCTTCCACTGAAAGTTTTCAACATGTTCAATAAGAATAGGACTAAAGAGCTTCGGACCTAACCTCCAAAGCTTTTATCTTATATATTTATAATGAATAAAAGCATAGAAGATAATTGATTCTAGTAGGACGTTAGTTGTATAATCCGGTAGACGTAATAGATAAACCAGTAGGATGTAATAGTATAATTCGGTAGGGCGTAGTAGGTTATAATTCTGGTAAGTCGTAAGTCAGGATAATCTGTAGGGGCGAAGCTCTTACAGAGACGCGAATCATAGCTACTCTTATAAAACCGTATGTTTACGAATTAACAGTACTTTGTAATTTGGAAGAGCTGTTTAGTGTTCTAGTTGTTACGCATACTAAAATATATCCGGTAATAATATAAATATTATCTCTCGCGATTTACAGGTGATGAGGGACAATATAAAGAATTCAAGGCAGATTACAATCGTCAGATGACGACGGAGAAGAAGGACAGTGGTATTTACCATGCAACGCGTGGCAATCCAGAGAGTCAGTTATCATTTCTGGTCCCTTTGATAATTATTCCTAATCATAATTTGATAGTTTTATCGTACAAGTAGAAAACATAACTACATCTCCTAAAGATGACATTTTTACTGGAAAATGTACGGCGAAAACTTTCAACTTATTCTGGATAATACGAAACACTGCTAAAATCAGTTCTGACATGAGTGTTGAGATCCAATAAGGTTGGCCTTGATTATGAAATTGAGGGACTTGGCTTAACATCCAAACGTACAAAATTAAGCTTAATGTAAACGTCACTAAAAAAATCCGAACTTGGTGAGGGAGTATATATAAATATTTTGATCCGATAGGAGCTGTAGACAGGTAGGAAGTCACTTAGTTTTCTCTACGAAGAGAATTGAGTAGAAAAGTATGTACAGGTAGTGTAAGTAATGGATACTTGTCACACCATTTAGCCCTATCCTGTGCCTATTTCAATCCTAATCTCCCCTCTAATAGTATAAAATACGTTAATATTGTTAAATATCGCCTTGTGAGTGACTTATAAAGGTTGAGATTAGGAAATGGAATGCCTTGTGACATTCCATGTTATAAAGTAATACCTTAGAACTATGCATGATTATAATTAGTATATTACAAAAAACAGATTTATAAACGTATGCTTAAAGTTTTAAAAAAAAACATTCCAATACTTACTTATTATATATAGATATCCCTATCAAGTCAGAAACTTCTAAAAATATAAATATTATATATTGCTGACCAAAACATAATCATTTTTAATCTTTGGCTTAGGCATCAATATATAATGTAATTTTAGAATTTTAGAACTTCTGTAGAGGGAAGTTATACTTAGGTGAATAGTAAGTAGTAGGAATGCTTTTAACTTCCACCAAGGCTAAAAATATTTTTTGTAATACTTCCTAATTAGGTTTTGCATGTTAGGTAATAGTTTGGCTTTTAAAAATTTAGGTATTGTTACAACAAGAATAGGCCTTGTTTGATGACAGCATGCCATATATTGGGTTGTATTTTACAAACATTAACTCGATTTTAGTATAGACTTATAACTTTGTCACAACAAATATATACATAGTTCTATATTATCAGCACAACCTGAATTTTATTAGTAGCGTTTACCAAATCAAAACCAGAGGACATAGATATTAAAACAGTAAGATCGTCAACTTAATAGGTTGGAAATTTGGATCCTGATTCGCCACCAGCACGGTGGCTGACTTACCTGATCAACTTGAGTACTGTGCCCAAATTCCAACATTCAGTTTTAAATTAACTTTTCATACTTTGGTAAATCATACTTATTAAGTAGCCTAAGCACTTCGTCTTATGTCGTCTTAAATATCACAGAACAATTTTGTGACAGTTAACTTTACAATTCACTGCAATCAAGGTTATTTATTTAATCGATTAAAGTCAGATAATAATGAAGCGATAGTGACTAAATTATCCACGAGCAAAAAAAAATAAGATCAATCTTATTCATTTAATGGAGCATAAAACAGAAGGAATTCAAAAATATTCTTTATAATACATCGGCAAGACGTCTTCACATTACCTTATTGAATCGATTTTAAATTAGATTGAATGAAGTAGACCAACTTTACCTGCTCTCAATAGCGTTCTGTGAAATTTTAAAAGACTTCATTATTACTATTAGTTTCTGAATTACGCTATGCAGAACATGACAACGGTAACCCATTTGTATATAGGTATAAAATACAATAACGCCGAAGAAAATAAATTTAAAGTTAAAAACAATTTACTATTACTATGGTTTAGACAAATTGTTCGGTATACATTGTTTGGAAAGCTACGGGGGTTAGATGATTGTCCGCACCGGTTCATCCGCAGCGCTCATTTCTAGTAGTGCACAATAAGCGAATCCAAACTGTTTCCTCATTTAAGTGCCCCAAAATTAAACCACACACGCAACATAAGTCTATTATAAATATTCCTGTTTAGTGAAGACTTATACAATATTATACTTAATCTTCAGGTTCCTAATTGTCATAAGAAGCCAATTGAAACAATCCTCACACTTCCCTTCCATCATCCAACAACTTCACACGCGTTTTTTTCTTGATGAAAACGTGCTAAATTGCAAATAACTTAAAAGTAACTATTTTCAGAGACGAGCCAGCCATTTTCGTCGGATTCAGTTCTAGAGGTCCCGGACACTATTACGTCCGACGTCAGAAACAAAATCTGCTTAAGTGCCGTCCAATTGAATCGCATCGATCCATCAATACTACAGGTACCGAATCAAACCAATTGCGACTGGAACTGGTACAAAAAAAGGTTGCGTCTATTTTAGTTGAACGGAAGTTAGTCTACAATTTATATTAAAGTTACTTAACAAATTAATTGAACTAAGAATAAATATAGTTGTTTTAATCTGAAGAACTGTCTTTCAATGAACTATTAAACCAGTATTTACATTTTTACTTTTCAGAATATTTTAAAACGATTGAGTGTAAACAAATCACTGACGATTCGTCCTTTCAGCTTGTATCGTCTTTTTTTATAACAGATACCAAATTTTATGAAATTAATTGGATATTTTTTTTAAACTTACAGGCGCCCTTTAAGTTACCTTGAGACGGATTAGCTTAGTAGTCAAGATCTGATCTTAAGATAGATTCTGGATTAGCTTTAAGTGTATATGTGGTTTAGCTTTAGTTTCTGATAGATCTGGTTAGCTTTNATAGTCAAAAATTGTATGATCTAAACATGTTAATTACTCTTTTCTAATGTTAAAATAAATATAACAATAGAAGGTTCAGGTAAGTTTTTTTGGGAAGTTCTTCGGTATAACAAAGTAAAAATTTAAATTATCAGTTACATTCTAGTTACGGGTAACTGCAGTGATATCTGAAATTCCTTTAAATAAAATCTATTTACCACAGATGAAATAAAATTGAAGGAGAAAAAGTAAAATATTAAAATTTTATTTAAATCAGTTCGAAGATGTGCAAGCTTACAATAGCATCTGCTGATCAGCAACACCAAAAGTTGGAAATACCAAGTAAAGACTATATTCTATCTGACAGAGTAATAAAATATGTCTCTCTCCAGGTGTCAAAAATTTTATTTAAATAAGCATTAACGGCTTTTCAACCAGACTAAAGTGGTCATTATCAGTGCCTAAACAAACAAATAAATGAAATTACAAAAAAAATTATTTATTTGTTTGCTAGGCACTGATGATGACCTATAGTTGGTTGAAAGCCGGTTATGCTTTATTTTAAATACAATTTTTGACACCTGTGGAGAGACATATTTTATTACTCTGATTACTCCTCTAGCGCTCATTCTTTGAATTCTATCTGACACGTCTCCAAGTGATTACAACCAATAAAGTCATAATATCCTCCAAATATTCAATAATATTAATATTCAATTTTAATAGCAAGAATATATAGAGCTATCAAGGGTTAAATGCAGCCAATACATAGCACATTTGCAAAATTGTTAAGTTTATTCATACAACCCAATTATATTATATTTAATTATGACTGATGAAATTTTGTCGTTCATACCCAATTATATTATGTTTTAAATTTATTTTAAGAATGACGGAATATAACAGTAAAGTTATAAGTAAAAAATTGTCTTGATAATTTGAAAATATAATTAACTTTTGGTCGTATTCATTAAAATAATGGTGAATGAAGGTTATCATTAAATAGGTATCATATTAGAGAAACAAGATCCAACTATGCTATAGTAAGACTAATTATATTTAAAATTTAATAAATTTAATTAATGTAATGACACTTTACAAAATATGACTGATAACCTTAGTATCATTTACATAACTATAAAGATGTTAAGAGCTAATAAGTTGTAATGATATACCAATATGTTTTAATTTAACCTTTAATGAGAAAATAATATAATTAAAAAAGAATTAAAAGTTAATGACACACGACTTTATAACAAACATTTTACACATAAAATTACACACACTAATGTAATGTAATAGTATATATAAGTTTTGTGAAATATATTGTAACATCAGTCAAATTATTCAGTTTTAACAGTATATTGTATTCAAGTATTTAGTTTGATCATTTTTAAACCACACAAACGTTTCAGATGCACCATAATTAAATTCTTTATAATATGGGGATAACATGGTCCAAGACATATAGTTTCTTATACGACTCATTTCAGTTTTTCTTAAATGAAAAATTTTAAAATTTAAAATTATTTTAAATTTTAGATACATCTTTTTACTGTTTTAATCTTTTATCGTTTAATCTTGTACGTTAAATCAATATTTTTTTACATATTTTGTTTACTTGCATCTCATATTCTCAGTTGCTATGCGCCATTTAATTCTTCATACTGTCCCCATACTCAGATCTAATGATCTAGTGGTTGTTGATAAATTAGTATGAGCATCACACATTTTTTTACATTTGTATGATTTTTGGACATTTTGTAATGCTGTTGTTTCTTTTTGTACTTTTATTTATTAATAAATAAAGGAATTGTTGGAATGGAAGGTTTTCCAAAATGGTCTTTACCTCCTGTAATTTGAAACATGCGTGTTTAAATTCACAGTATAGTTTTTGGCAACTATTGCCTAAATGTAATAATACTGTTATTGCTTTTAGTAATTTTAAAAAGTATAATTAAGCTTACCAATAATATTAGCTATTTTGAATACCACATCAAATTTCAAGAATATTGATATCAATACGTTTGAAACTGTGTACTCATATTTTTGTCAGAGTTCTATTGTTTGAAATACATCATCATTATTGTTAGAAACTTATTTCTAGTTCTATTAAACAAAAATCTGTGAAATGCATCCAAAGATTGATTAGGAAAATATTACTAAGAAATGATGATACAAGTTAAAAATGTCTTAAAAATTAAAAATGTCTTACAATTTAATGACGTTTCCTAAACACCTTAAGAAACAAAATATCCTGAACAAGTAGATTTTTGAAAGTCTTGGGCCATATGTTTGTTTTATATCTTAATAATGTAAAGCGGTTCATCTGAAATGTATTGAGTTTCGATAAGCAAATATATAAGAAACATTATAATTGTACAAAACACACATACAAAGGAGTATAATACATGTTATATGTATTATGTAGCATTTGGGATCCAATATTCACATTTGTTAGAATTGATGGATCGACATAATGTCTGTTTTGATGTCTTTCACTCAAAATACAGGTATGCGTTGCATCCTGATAAGTTAGACATAACAGTTTAGTGAGACACAAAATAATGTCGAGACATTAAAACTAAAGAATATGGAAAAAAAGAAAAAGATCCCAAATCAAACGTTTACATGTTGAATTCCTTGCTACATTCGCACAATTAGTTTATGTTTAACTGTATTTTGGAAATATTTTTTGTTTAATTTAATTAGCTTATATTTTTAATAAATTACGAAGTCTAAGATGTTAAAAGAAATCACTGTAAGTTTAGTCGTAGTGGCAGTAATAAACACTGTCTACACATGTAATTTGACAGCACCGTCTCCAACTTTCAAGGATTCCATGGTACGTTTTTACAGTGTTATTAATAATATTAATACCACCTTAAGCTTTAGGTATACATGCCATTCTGAGAACGAGCATAGCGAAGATGTATCTATGACTCACTAGACTTTACATTGCTCAATTCTATTTTAAATTAATTTAAACATTTTATCGCATTCACCAATTTTTCGGAATAATTAATGACGGTTAATGACGTTATAGACAAATTATTTTTTGGATAGCTAGATTTATTTTAGATTCAGGTCTAAAGATTGATTTTTGTATCAAGTTTTGACTACCTAGCATAAAAGACTGAGAGTTGGTAGGTTAACTTACACAGACACTTACATATAGACAACTTAGTAAAAACAGGAGTTCTTAAGAACATATGGAACGACTAATTAGTGCAACCAAACTAAATTTCTATATCTCTAAGGTATAAAAGAGCTTAGTTCTATTCTAAGCAGCTTAATTGCATAGAGAAATAATAGTAAAATTATATTAAATTAGTAAGCAATGCAACAAAAACAGGCATATTATACAACAAATATGTTACAACAAATAATCTATTTACAGATGTCCGGGATCAAATGGTACATCTACATGCAGCAAACTGATTATGAGTTTCAAGCAGCATCAACAAGATGTCCAACTGTAATACCTGTCCAGAATCCAAATTATCCCAACATGTGGCAGTTTGTTTACACATACATTGACAAGTAAGAAACTCCAGAACATTTTTTTAGAAGATCCTAAGACTTCTGTAAAAAAGCTACTTTATATAGAGCCACTAAAACTAAAGTAACAAAGTTGGCCAGACTGTAACAACAAGTAATTGTTTTACATCTACCTGTCATAAATTTACTTTACATTTGGCATTACTATATTTAAACGTGGTCCGAGGTTCGACTTCCGCCATGACGCCTATCCCATTAGCGAACTTTATTCCTAAAGGAAATTCGCTAAAAACCAATGTGTTATCCTTGGTTTAATACCACATTAAAGTAAAAAATAACAGTATTTCTTATACAGTATGAGCCCAAAAATTGATTTAGATAAGTAAAATCAATAACAAAATTAGAACCATTTTTATACGTAGTTGCAAAATGGTACCATTAAAATTCTATTAGCCCCGTTATGTACAATGTTTACTAAATGTTTGTAGAAAACTTTTTTTCTTGCAAGGAAAACCTTTTAATATTGAACTGCGAGGAAAATCTATAAATACACCAATTATTATTATTCTCCAAAGGACAGCTATTAATATTATTATCCAATCCAAAGGACAGCTATTAATATAATTCTCCATAGGACAGCTATTAATATTATAGGCATGGGTATTATATAAATATTGTTCTGCCTAAATATCTATTATATAGTTCAACATGAGACACCTATTTCAATTATTCACCATTAGACCTAGGTATAAAAGTTTTCGATCATCTTGTACGTATAAATATTTTTTTTCTTTATTATTGTAAGTATAAAGTTTTCTATCATCAGAAAAGAATAAATATTAAAATTGTCTGTTATATTCATTTTAAAAAAAAAATAAAGATTGTTAAAAATAATCCCAGTCAGTATAAACAGAATATGGACAATATTACCTATAAAACAATATAACTTACTTATTTCTAAGCATAATATGAAACTAAATTATGAAGTTCATAAAACTACATGCTTTACCAGTTCTCAAGTTATACCAAAAGTTATTTCCCAACTTTTAACTAATCTAATTCCATGAATCCATTATCTTCAATAGAACAAAATAAAATTACTATTCCAAGTAAATTAACTCTATTCTAAATATAATTATATATACTACTTACATCACTAGCTACAATTTTTTTAATAATTAGTAAAATGAAATTCTTATTTTTCAGCCAAAACCACGTTCAAACATTCATTGCTAATGCTACTGAGACTGGACCAGCAACTTTTGCTTTCTCCTACTTCTTCAGTAAGTATTGAATATTGTTAATAATAATTCAGAGTCTACAGTTACGAAGTTAGAAGATCTGAAATGGCTGGTATGTAAAGAACATGGGAGATTAGGAGGGAATGATACCGCTATAGTTGAATACGGACTAATCGGATGCAGACGATATATATATATATATATATATATATATATATATATATATATATATATAATAATATATATATATATATATATATATATATATAATATATATATATATATATATATATAATATATATATATATATATATATATATATTATATAATATAAACTTATACACGTATATAACATATGTATATAAGTTTAGCGAAAAATAATTGTTCGTTATTATGGACCTATAAAACGGAGTTTAGACAATTTCCCGGATCTACTTCCATTATACGTGCTATTTTTTTAATGATTCTCATATCCTTAGGTGTTCCTTGAGAGTTTTTAAAATTGCTACGTCCATTAATTGTTTAATTTATTGCTTTTTAGATGGAAAATTTAGTCAATTGAATGGAAAATTCATCTGTGGTGAAAATGGATGGGTAAAAGGAAAATTATTGGCAATGCAAAGTTGCAATCCAGTTGGTAAGTATTAAGTTCCACATTTTTTTTTTCTTTTTTAACTCATGATAATTGAATGCGAAATTTGTTTTCCAAAACAAGAACTTGAATAGAAATAAGTATGATCAGATAATATTGGTATGTCATTGGGCATAAAAAGGCTTATGGTTAGAATAGCGTCCTTGAATATTGTTCTCCTAATTAAAGTTTCAAAATTACTGCATTAAAACATTTATAGCCAGCATACCAAAAATCTACTAAAATTAAATATTCATTACTGCATCAGTGGTGCTTAATATCATAGACTCGGCGGACCAGATAATAATTTTATTATGAATGCTTAACACAAAGCACAGCTAAAAATGACGATGTATTTAATATATATATATATATATATATATAATAATATATATATATTATAATATATATATATATATATATATATATATATAATATATATATATATATATGTATAGTATATATATAATAATATATATATATATATATATATATATATATATATAATATATATCCTTTATAATAACATTATTATTATTTTTTAGATGGCAAAGAAGCTCTCTGGTTAAGTTTTAATCAGAGGCGTAACCCAGGAGACATGACTCCAGCAGAGAAGCAACAGGTGAACAACTGCTTGAAAAGTAATAACTTAGATCCATCTCTGTACACCTTAACCACCAGCACCAACTGTCCAGCTGATTAATTAGCTAATTAGTGGCTAACTTCAAACATGATTCTAGAAATAATTAGATTTTTTCCTTAGTAGTTGCAGTTTTCCTCTGTGTGTGTTGAGTAAATATATAAATATAAAACAATATCAAAAATATATAATTATTATTTTTTAAATCATATTTGTGGTTTTTGTACTATTAAATTATAGTTTGACTTGCAATACAAAATAAAGCTAAATTTTTAATCTATGTTTTAAAATGTTTTTCCTCTTACCCATCAAAGTTAAAAAAGAAAAGGAATTTACACGGTTATGTGAAAACTTCTAAAACTATTTATGTAATTAAGTCAACATGGAATGGCCTCCCACTAATAAGACTAAAGTCTTGTATGGTGGGAAGGGGTATGGTGTTATGAGAACTGTTAATTCATTAAAATTTTCTCTAAAGGTACATAAAAATAATATTTTAACTCTGGTTTAATGTTATGTAATTTACGCATTATATGATGATTTTTATTGTAAATAATTTATTTAAAAAATATAAGGTAAGGCCTATATTTTACACTAAAGGTGTTACGGACTTAAGCGAGAGTACGCAGGGCTGTAAATAAAACCTGGACTCAACCTCAAGTATTGCGATAACTGTACTTAATGGTGATCAGACCTATTATTACCTATTGTACCCTTCTGTGGTGGCCTAAAGTCTATCAAACCACTGCAATAATTAAACTGAACTCGGTTCAGCGCTTAGCCTGTTTGTCCATTACAGGATCTATTAAAAAGCACCAATTACTGCTCTAGAAGTCATGCAGAGCCTTCTGCCTCTTGATTTTGTAATAAAGAGCGAGGCAAGGTGGGCGGCTTACAACCTAAAGCACAGTGAAAACTGGAAGATCCCTACTATTAGAGGTCACTCCAAATGTATGAGGCTCATGCTAATGTTAAAAACGCTTTTCCATTAGGAAAATATGCCACAGTGTTTCAGGTAGAAATATTTGCTATTAATACCTGTCTGATAGACAGAAATAAAAATTAAAAAGAATCCTAATCAGACTTATATTAACATTTTTCCTGACAACCAAGCTGCCATTAAAGCACTTGGTTCATACAAAGTCAACTCTAAGTTTGTCTGGAAGTGCTTACAAAACGTTTTGACCTTGTCACTCAACAATGATGAAGCAATCAGGTGGGAGCCTGGCCATAAGGTAATCATATAAGCAGACATCCAGCAAGCAAAAAGGGTCTGAGACCACTCCTGTGGGCCCTGAACCCATAGTAGCCATACCCTAAACTATAGCCAAAGGTGCAGTTAAAAATTGGCTCTTAACATATCACCTGCACAATAGGAACAAATTCTCTGGCATGAGGCAAAGCACTGTCACCTCCAAAAACACCTTCATACCATTGGTATCTTTAAAGATAACCCAGTGTATAGGCCATGTGGATCAGAATCCGAAACTGCATCTCTTATACTTCTGAGGTGTGAAGCCCAAGCCTTTTAAAAAATCACTGGTCAAGAGATTCTAGGCATATTCCGGGGAAAAGGATTACTCTGAACTGGACCAATTGAAAATGAAGCATCCAAAACAGTGGTTTCAATTTAAATAAAAGTAAATAATCTAATCAAGCTCATGTATCAACATATATTATCATTTAGAAGATAATATAAAGAACCCATTAATTTATATTTAAGAGAAGACTATGGACAAAATATTAGCGATAAATATTGCACAAGATCTGCTAAGTTGCAGAGTTAAAATATCCAACCAGATCACCTCAATATTGACTCATAATAAATGAATCAACGGGAGCAATCTAAACTAATTCCAAGGAATGCTTAAATAGACAAATTTCAAGGTAGAAGCTGCCAGAGTTTTTAGGTAATCCTGAAGATTGGCCTATGTTTATTGCGCTGTATAGGATTCGACGAGAAGATGCAAGTTTAGTGACGAGGAAAACATAGTCCGTTTATACAAAGCTTTAACAGGTAAAGCCCTCTTGGCAGGTTAAATCAATATTTGATTCTCCTTTGAACTTAAATTGTTTATTAAATATTTTAGAAACTAAATGTCAAGCCTCAGAGAAGAGGAAACCTTACCAACAAAATAATAAAATTGTATTCCTCTAAAATGCTTAAAACGAAATACATCTTGTGGTCAGCCTAAATATAGCAAAAATATATTATTGATTCCTGTTCTTATTGTCAGTTAAATAACGGAAATTCCATCAGCAAATGTCAGCAATTTTCTTTGTTAAGTGCAAGTGGGAGATGGAAGTGGCAAAAGCACAGATGCTTTGTTTTACGTATTTGGTAAATCAGCTCATCAAATCATTTGTTGTAAATTTTAGAAAATGAAAAGTTAGAAATTGTCAAAAGGAGCATCATCCATCATTAAATTTTACGCCAGATGATGTATGAAACCAAAATTTTCACGAAGATCGAAATTATGAAAATTCAGAAAAGTTAGAAATTGTCAAAAGGAGCATCATCCATCATTAAATTTTACGCCAGATGGTGTATGTAACCAGAATTTTCACGAAGATCGAAATTATGAAAATTCAAATAAAAATCATGAACAATTTGGGATTGAAACGTCAGACACTTGCTCTACTAGTGGAAGTGTCTTATGACACATGTCACTATTTATTTAGTACTAATGAGTCTTACATAGCTGCAATACAGTGCAAAACTTTATATGCAGAACATTTTGACATATAAGAAAGGTTATTTTACTGTAAAGCATTATGAAGAAACTAAGATGACTTTCGATTCCTTGCTAATAAATGATTCAAAGGTAACAGTCCAGCCATAAAGAGAAGATCGGAGTCGCCACATTGTAGGAGGTGGTGGAGTTTGTTATGGTTATATGTCTTGACAAATGTCTAATTGTCAGTCTAGTATTAAAAATCAGATTTATTGTTCAGTCGTGATAGCGTAAAGTTTATAGGTAGTTTAACTATAGTTTAAATTTGCTAGGCAGCACATGGATCTGTGTTAATAGTATCTTTATTTATAATTGTCACGACATTTTCTCGGTGTTGAATGACTCAACAAATTTGGTATCTTATGCAGATGACGCCGCATTTATATGCACTGGAAGGACTTGGACTGAAACACTGAGGAAAACTACATACGACCTAAATAAAACAAAAAAACTGGCTAATCACCAAGGAACTTATTGAAAGAGATAAATATGCTTTTCACTAATAACTTAACGGCAAGTCATAGGCAAAAAGCATTCCAAAAATTAGAGCTTTGTTCTCTACCAAAATCACCCTAATTATGTATTTCATGCAAATCATATTTGACAATCTCATTGATAGCTCTGTGTTTCAAACCGACTCTGTCACAGTGTTGTCTTGATCTAACGTATTAATTAATCTTACCAAAAACTACTTCCGTGATAATAAACTAACCGCTAAGTATTTGGTCCAAAAAAAAAAAAATAGGGAAAACAACTTTTCTGTCCCCCCAAGTCATGTCCGTATTGGATGGATACTGTCATCGGTGTTTCAAAGTAAAGTTGTTAGGTTGGCAATACTAAAAAGCCTTATTTAAACTGTGAGGCATCTTCTTCTTCTCCTTAGGGGCAAGCCAGCAGTGTGAGCAAATTGTAAAGCTTCTTTTGTTATAATTTGAGATACCAAACAGTTCAGGTGTTCGTGGATAATAATCATAACAGATTTTAGGAGTTGTCATACTTGCAGCAGTACTTACCAGCATGGATCTAGAGTATACAAAAGAAGGGAATGAATGAATGATACGATATAATCAGGCACTACACTCTATATAACCTTGCCAACACGACCCCTAAAGTTGATTCACTTTTCTGGCACGCCGCCAAGGAGAAGAATCTGACGATTGCCTCACAGTTTGAATAAGGCCCTTTAGTATTGCTAACCAAGCAACTTCACTTTGAAACGCCAATGTCTCCACCCAATATGGACATGACTTGGCGGGACAGAAAAGTTGATTTCCCAACTTTTGAAACAAAGACTTGGCGTGGAGTTTTTTTTTACGTTTTTTGTGGTTTTTTGTAAGTTTTCTTGACTTTTTGTATGGCTCCTGTTTTATGTAAAAACAAAAGTAAATAAGATACATGTTGTATATACAGCTGTAAAGGGTGTCAAGGTACTCTATACATCACTCTTAAGCTCTGTTTTTTAGGAATTATAAATTTGGGATGCATTGATGCAAGAATGTTAGAAAGCATTAGACGAATCCAAAAGTCCTAAAACACCAAAATCCATTCATTAGTAAAGACTGCAGGTGGGTCAATTTATACAAAAGTAGTGTTCACAAGCTTAGTTTTTTGCTCCGCGTTCAATGTAGGAATGTCTAATTTTATATTTTATTAAGTAGAAATGCACACAAGCATAAGACGAATCTAAAAAATCCTCACACATCAAAATCTGTTCGGCAGTTTCGGCAGTGGGTGTGTCAACGTATAAACCTATCGTTCGTTAGCTTAGTTTTGCGATCCGCGTGTAGTGTAGGAATATCCAACTTACATATTATTAAGAAGGAAAATGCATACGAGAATATGTCGAATCCAAAAAAGTCCTTATACGTCAAAATCCTTTCAGTAGTTTAAGCTGTGATGGGTCAACTAAAAGTGCAGGAAAAAAAAAGAATAAAAATAAGAATAAGCATAAAAAGTCGTGCATCTACTACGAAATAGTGCATCTTGAAAAGAATCTGCACTGGTCTCAGTCTTTAGTTTAAAAATAGAGCAACATTCAACTGATAAAAAAAAACCATTAAACTCGACTGGGGGTGTATTAAAAAACCTCTTCGGTACCTACAGGTGGAAGCAAACTACTGCTGAGATCATAGCGTCTCAGAAACTCTCCTACCCTGAGACATTAAATTCAAAACAAAGTATCCAAACTTAATAAGACGTCTCAGCTAATGCATTTAAACACTATACAAGATCTTTAAGCTAGTGGTTTAAGGATAACAGGTAGACATTTAAACTTTAAAAGTAATCGTAAGTAATATAGTAATATGTGTAACAAATATATTATATTATTTGTTAAATAAATAAATATTTACATAGATGCGCATTTAAAGTATAAACTTTAATATAATGAAAAGGATATACAGGATATGTTTAAAACATAATTAACATTATTTGAAATATATGTTAAATATATATGTTAAATGATAAATAAAGGTAATCATTAATTAAGTACCATATTAGAGATACAAGATCCAACTATGCAATTGTTAGACTAATTATATTTAAAATTTTAAAACTTTAATTAATGTAATGCAACTTAACAAAAACATAGCTGATAAACTTAGTATAGTCTACATAACTACAAAGATGTTAAGAGCTAATAAGTTGTAATGATATACCAATATGTTTTAATTTAACCTTTAATGATAGAAACTAATGTAATTAAAAAAGGATTAGAGTTAATGATATATGACTTTATCTCATGAATTTACATTCAAAACACATAAATACACATGTAAGTAAAATTACTCATACGCATGCAATATAATAGTATATAAGTTTTGTAAAATATATTTCTAACATCAGTCAAATTAATAAATTTTAGCAGTATATTTTTTTCAAGTATTTAGTTTAATTATTTTTAAACCACACCAGGTAGAACGTTTCAGCTGCTCCAACATTAAATTCTTAAAAATATGACGAAGACATGGTCCTAGATATCAAAGTGGTCTCTACTTCCAGTTAGTTAATACATAAGAATTTAAATGTGGTATTGTTTTTTGGTAACTATTACCTAAATTGTTTTATTATTATTATTACTTTAATATAATACTGTATATTAATTCCTATAATATTATTATAGTATTCTTAATTTAATTTTTAAAGTTAAATAACATTATTACTATACTGTTATTAACATATAAATTAAAAAAAAAATTAATCTTAACTATACCATAAATTATCTATTTTAAATACCACATAAAATTTAAGAACATTGATATTGTTACGTTTGAAACCGTGTACCGACAGTTTTTCAGGGATCAATTGATAGAAACACATCATAGATTAACTTAAAAATAATTGTTAACGGAAAAATTACTAGGAATTAATGATTAAAATTTACCGGTTATAAAAGTGTTTTCCTAAACAGTTTAAAAATACCCTGAACAGGTAAATACCATTTTCTGAAGTCTATGACCATATGTACGTTTTATATTTTAACAATTCAATTTTGGTTAATTAGAAATGTTTTAACATTGGTGTATAATTTGATTTTATTGAGTTTTGTGAAACAAATATACACATAGATAAATTATACATACATACACATATAAAGGAATATTATGCATGTAATATGTAGCATCTGGGATCCAATATTCAAATTTGTTAAAATTGATGGATCGACATAATGTCTGTTTTGATAAGTCTTTCACTCAAAATACAGGCATTCGTTGCGTCCTGATAAGTAGACATAACAGAGTTTCGTGAGACACAAAATAATGTCGAGACATTAAAACTAAAGAATGTGGAAAAAAAGAAAAAGATCCCAAATCAAACATTTACAAGTTGAATTCCTTGCTACCTTCGCACAATTACTTTATGTTTTACTGTATTTTGGAAATATTTTTTGTTTAATTTAATTAGCTTATATTTTTAATAAAATACGAAGTCTAAGATGTTAAAAGAAATCACTGTAAGTTTAGTCGTTGTGGCAGTAATAAACACTGTCTACACATGTAATTTGACAGCACCGTCTCCAACTTTCCAGGATTCCATGGTACGTATTTACAATATTATTACTTACTTAATACCACCTTAAGCTTTAGGTAAACATGTCGTTATGCAACTATTTACTCAAATTTGCTGTATTTAAAAAAAATGCGCATATAAAATGCCACCTAGCAAAACTATACTTATAATTTCTAAATTATTAAGCCTACTATTATTTCCACTAATATTAAGCTTAGTTAATGCTTACGTTACGAGTACTTTGAGTAGTCGAATCTTAGAACCCCAACAACATTTTATTTTAGGCCAGACACCATTAGTTAGTTTTTTTTTGTTTACCGGCTATATTTTAGGTTTTCGGATGCTCATTGTGTATTTATCGGTCACTGTAAGGACTAGAAGTGATTTGGTATACGTTTTTTTCGGTTTACCTACACAATAAAAAACCTTTATTGAGTAAATAAATTTTATCCCAATTGGTCCTTATCGGCTTCAAAGTCCTCTGAGAACCCATGACATCTCTAGGTATCGTCTCCTGAACGTTCTCATTCGACTCAGAAAGCATCGACGTCGTACTTTAAATTTGTTGTTTACCTATCGAAATTTATATTTTTTATCTATTCACCACCGGTCTTTTCGAATTTTTTTGCCAAATTTAAGTAATTTTTTATAAAAGAGAATTCTGACACGGCAAACTGAATTGATAAAATCACGCCAACCTGGTATTTAAAAATGTTTCTCTTCTCAATGAGGTTGATTTTTTACCAAGTTTAATTTTAATATGTTAAAATTAAACTGTTAATCTGTACGAGCGCGATCATGTTTACAAATACGAGCCTTCGGCCCGTAGCCGCTACGCGGACATACAAAATAGTAGATCTTCTACATAAACAAAACCTATATTATATATATATATATATATATTATATATATATATATATATATATATATATATATATATATATTATATATATATATATATATATATGTGTGTGTGTGTGTGAGTGTGTGTGTGTCCAATAACAAAACATTAATTTGCTATGATAATATGATGTTTCCAATAAAAATATTAAAAGTAAAATTACAATTTTTAAGTTCCCACTATTTAAAACAATTTATTTTTTGCTTGCAAGTTTTTTGTGTTATATTTTTACTGTGATAATATGTTACTTTGAAAATACGCAAACATTTTTGTACAGAGTGAATTTTTCGAAAATTCTCTTTTTACAAAAATGTCTGTTAAGAGTATAAAAATATAAACTCAGTATAGAAATTTCTTGTACAACAAAAATGGTACTACAAATAAATTCAAAGTATATATCATCTAATGGTTTTTTCTAATAATTTATTTACAGATGTCTGGGATTAAATGGCACATCTACATGCAGAAAACTGATTACGAGTTTCAAGCAGCTTCAACAAGATGTCCAACTGTAATACCTGTCCAGAATCCAAACTATCCCAACATGTGGCAGTTTGTTTACACTTACGTAGACAAGTAAGTAAATTGAAAAATCAACATTTTTATTGAAATACTTGAAAAAACTTAAAAAAAAAATTAATATCACAAGCTAAATTGTTTGTAATTTGTAAAATCAAATGCTTATTTTTCAGCCAAAACCACATTCAAACATTCATAGCTAATGCTACTGAAACAGGGCCAGCAACGTTTGCTTTCTCCTACTTCTTTAGTAAGTATCGAATGTAGATTTTTAATAATTAGTTAGATTCCGCTAAGTTGCGGGGTCCACCTAGAAAAATTATAGTCGTAATCCATGAGCATAAACTTGCAACACATATCAGTTCTTAGATTATCTTTTATGGCTTAAGTCATTTAATAAAAAATGACTAATAAGTCTATAGGATTAACTAATAGGCAAATAGGAAAAATATTGTGTTGAAAAAATCAAAAATCACAATGTCATCGGAATTATCCGATTTAGGTTTTTTAGATCCGATAAGTGGGTGGTTTTCACAAAGTTTTGTGTAAGTGTCTTTTGTCATCATAGCTCCCAGGGTAAATACCCTTGGAGCTATGATGACAAAAGACACATAAATATGCAAGAGATTTAAAACTTTGTACTAAAATTAGTCCATAGGAATAGTCGAGCAATCTGGAAAATAATTTTTATGACGTCATTCACCTGCATAATGACAGAAAAAAAATTTAAAATCACAATTTAAGATTCGGCACGCTATGAATAAGACTAACATAAGATACATGTCATTAACTTATTATTTTAATATTTATCAACTGACTTGTGTTATGTCTTTTAAAAAGTTATCAAGGTCGGGAAATAATTGAATTAAGTTCAGTACTTAGGAAGAAATTCAGTACAAGTATACACATTTGCATAATAAGTTGGTGCACTTGATTAGTTTAAATATGACAAGTATATCTACGGGTTTTGTTAAATCATAAAAGTTAAGAAGTATCAAGCATGTTCATTGCCTCAACGGATGACCCCTGAGAATAAAACGAAATCAGATACTATTATATGGATAAGCAAAGCGAGTCCGAAGACGTGTTATGTATAAATTTTATAATCAGAGAACGAGCGAAGCAAGTCCGAATTAGGGAGGATGAGCGCAATGAATCCGATATCATGGAAACGTTCCGAGGGACCCCGTACCCGATTTTATTTAAATTCACTGATGTTAAAGGCACCCCAAAGAACCTTTTGTAGTACTCACAGGCAAAAATAAACAGGCAGGTGTCTGATTTAGACACCTGCCAAAAGTTTTAGCTTTTAATATTTTCTCTCCTCTCTCCAATATGTGTGTGTGTGTACACATGTATGTGTATATACATATATATATATATTATATATTTATATATATATATATATATATATATATATATATATATATATATATATTATATATATATATATAGTTTCGTAAAACGTATTAGGGGTCTCTGAAACAGATGATGGACACAATGTTCTAGGACATCCCTTCCCCAAACCACACAAGCCGCCTCATTAAGGAATTTGTTTCAAAGGCAATTCGCTAAAATGAACCTAGACAATGCTTATTCCCATATTTATAATTTTTTCTTGAAGCTAATTCGTGTAAATATATGTGTGTGTGTTGAAATATGTATAATATATTGATTTTTTTAGATGGAAAATTTAGTCAAATGAATGGAAAATTCATCTGTGGTGAAAAAGGATGGGTGCAAGGAAAATTATTGGCCATGCAAAGTTGCAATCCAGTTGGTAAGTATTAAATTCCACAAACTGACGATAACTTTTTATGTGAAATTTGGTCTATTAAAATAAGTGGGATTAGATGATATGACAACATTTTACGTGAAGAGGCGTATTGTTAGATTTGCTTCATTAAATGTTGTTCTCCTAGTTAAATTCTTAAACTTATAGAACTTGATCCAGACCTGAAAAAACGTGCGTCTATATATATTGCATTAAACCAAGGTTTTAACATATAATTTGAATGATGACGAAAAAACATAGGCCCGTATTCAAAAGACGTTTCCTAACATTTCCTAACATAACATTTCTCCTACTTTCCTAATTTTTCCTAACATTCTCTCCTAACTTTTCCTAAACATTTTTCCTAACTCCTAACATTTTCCTAACATTCTCCTATCGTGTTTTAAAAGTCTTTTAGAGGCTTCGCATGATTTTATTGTAAGACCTAAGGTAGTTAAGTCAAAAAGTGATACCATTGTAGTAACGTAATATATCGCAAAATATCAATGTTATTAACTTATTACCTGGATTTACGAGACACTTTGTCATTAAACAACAATGCGGCCTCGCTTTGGCGAATGTTAAATATAATTAGAAACTTTATTTACATATGTTTTTCAGTAAACAGTAGAGTTAATACAAATACAATGTTCAATTATTGTAACAACTTTCATAAATAAAGCAGTATCAGCGTTTCATTTGAACGTGGACGAGGTTGTACGCATCCAAAGGTGTCTAAATGAAGACCTGTTAATCAGTGCAACACTGTTTTCATTTTGCTAAATCATTTACACAACTTTGTTTTTCGAATTTGTCATCAAATCAATTTTGTTTGGTGTAAAAATTTTTTTGGTATAATAATGGCTGAATTATTCACACCGGACCAACTGAATTTCCTCATTTGAATCGATAGCCCGCCACAAGCAGACCATAGAAAATAAAAATCTGATGTGTGCGGCCGAAGAAAGAAAAATATATTTCAGGTAAATTCCCTAATAGTAAGGTAAGTGGATTAATAGTAACTTATATTATGTAATTTATGTAGATAGTTATTAAATACGACCAAAGTGTGTCGTAAATCCAGGTAAGTTTAATAACATTGATATTTTGCGATATATTACATATTACAATGGTAATCACTTTTTTGACTTAACTACCTTAGGTTCTACTAAAAAAATCATGCGAAGCCTCTAAATGACTTTAAAAACACGGGAACGATCAATTTAAATTTCGTGGCTTAAAAAACATTCCCTTACCTAAAAGGTGAGTGTTAAGAGTTAGAAAATGTTAGGAATGTTAGGAAATGTAGGAAAATGTTAGGAAAAAGTTAGGAAATGTTAGGAAAAAGTTAGGAGAAAGTTAGGAAAAATGTTAGGAAAATAGTTAGGAAAAAGTAGGAAATGTTAGGAAAACGTCTTTGAATACGGGCCTTAGTCTGACAATCCAGAGTGAAGACCTTAATATGATACTTATTTTAAGAAACCTTAAATTTGTGGGATTGTTTAAAATGTTGAGCACGCGCAATCATATAAAGGGTTTTTTCATCTTCATTTAAAATATTTTCTCATAACAATTTGGTTTTAAGCAGTACAGAATTAGTCACCATTTTCCAGGTTTGACTCATGGACTATTAGGAAAACTGTAAGGCATTTTTACTGCTGTATGAACCCAAAAGCAGTAAAAAACATTTAAGGCATTTATTGCCACTAAATCTGCCTCCGTGTCCGTGATCGTTTAAGCAATCGAATTCGGCACTGGAGGCTTGAGGTCGCAGCCAAGGCTAAGCTTTAAGTTTAGATGAATATTGTTTGTGTTAAAATAATTTCGCAACTTTAATTAATACTTAAAGCCCTTAAACATGCATTTAATTTTATTTTTATTGCCACCAAACTTTTCAAGTAGCTACCAAAATCAAATATTCATTACATTACATATTTATCCTATAATGAACATTATTATTTAGATGGCAAAGAAGCTCTTTGGTTAAGTTTTGATCAAGGCGTAACCCAGGAGACATGATCCAGCAGAGAACAGCAAGGTGAACAACTGCTTGAAAAGTAATAACTTAGATCCATCTCTGTACACCTTACCACCACACCAACTGTCCAGCTGAATTAATTATCTAATTAGTGGCTAACTTCAAACATGATTCTTGAAATAATTATATCTTTTCCTTATTAGTTGTAGATTTCTCTGTGTGTACAAATATATATATATATATATATTATAAATATATATATATAATTAATATATTATATAATATATATATATATAATAATATATATAAAATAATATGATATATTAAATATATATATATATATAATATATATAATATATATTTAATTATATATATAATATATATATATTATATATATATATATATATATATATATATATATATATATATATATATATATATATATATATATTAATATCTATAATATATATAGAACAATTCAGAAATATGCTAATAATATTTTTACGATCATATTTTTGATTTTTGTACTATATTATAGTTTGACTTACAATACAAAATAAAGCAAAATTTTTAATCTATGTCTTAAAATATTTTTCCTATGACCCATCAAAGTTAAAAAGGAAAAAGATTAAAACTACGAATTTATCCGGTTATGTGAAAACTACCATAGTAGATATGATAATTATATTAGAACCAACAAAACAAACATTGGTTCTAGTTTCATGTCTCTATTATTGCCGACCCTGGATTAAATTATTTGTTTTCACCAGCAAATGACCTGCATTCTATAAGGTTCTTAAGGCATTCTATAAGAACTCATGAGAATACGTAACATTAGATTAAAATGTATTCCAATTTCTACACTCTCAACGGAAAGATCCTAAAACTAGCTTAAAATGTTTTACATCTATACTCTTACTCAAAAAAGGCCTTAGATCTTCTTTAGTTAACTACGATGGAGACCTAAAACTAGCTTAAAATGTATAACATCTATACTCTAACTCAAAAAAGGCCTTAGATCTTCCTTGAAACAATTGCTTGACATGAAGTAATGCTATTGCCCAAGTTAAAGGTATAAACTGGAATCCTAAGCCAGAAATGGGGAGACAAAATTCGCCCAGTTTGCTAACCTCCGCTTTAGAGTTTTTTTAAGGCTGATGTGTGTTTACTATTACATTTACATAAGAACATTGGTATCTTTAATAATTAAGATAACAAAAAAATAGTTACACATGTATGCCTAATTTCAACTTCCTACCTATTGTAGTTCCTGAGATGTGAAATCAGGCAGACAGACGTTGGACAGAAAGCTGCCATCCTAACCATACACAATTTTCAAAAAAAAGTTTGCAATACTTCGTATAGTGTAAGTTCGTAAACCATATCGCCCTGTTCGTGACATTTTGCATTGAAGTTTTATTAAATAAACGGTTAGATTTCTTCGCTTTAGACTATTACAGATAATTATTGATATTATTGAACCAATGAAACAAGTCTCTTCACTAAATCTGACTTAATTAAAAAACATCCACAGTCTAGAAAAACATAACCCCAATTTAAAAACTAGAAAACCAGGTAAATAACAAAAATTAAATATAAAATCATAAATAAATAAAATAAGACAAACTAATAATATAAATAAGAAATAAATATAAGATTAAAAAATAAATAAGATAACATAAAACAAATAAAACATAGGTGAATGCAAATCCAAAAACAGAGCTATATATAGTCCTTCAGAGGCCTAGGACACACTGATTTTAATGCAATATTTTTGCGGTAAGGGCGTCTTTTCCTCTCTTTAAGCCAATGTCGGAGCGCTATAACTTTACTTCTTCCCACGCATTCATTGAGGGAAGCAACTCCTTCTACGTCTTTTAAAATTCCATGTGTCTCTAATGCGATATAGCATCTGATGGAATAGCATATTTACCTTTAGATATAACGTCTTTCATATTGTTAATAGTTTTGAAAATAATTGTAGAACCCTGTTTCATCGATTTAGCTACCTTTCAGACTCACATTTCCTATGTATGCCAAAGTAAACTGCACTCGTGATCCCACCCCCCTACACCCCTGCATGCCTCATACATTTGGAGTGACCTCTAACAGTAGGGATCTTCCAGTTCCCACTGTTCAGTAGTCTGTAAGTCGCCAACCTAGCCTCACTCTTTTTAACAAAAGCAAGAAACTGGAAAGTATGCCACAGTGTTTCAAGCAGAAATGTTTGTTATTAATGCCTGTCTGATAGACAGACATAAATATTAAAAAGAATCCTAATCATATTTTTTTTTTGTTAATATTTTTACCTAACAGCCGCAGTCATGAACCAAGATGCCATTAAAGCTCTTGGTTCATATCCCCTACACTGTTTGGTGAACAACTTCAGCTTTCGGAACAGTTCAAATATCACGAAGTAATCAGAGAGTGGGAAGGGGTATGAAGTTATGAGAACTGTTAAATCATTAAAATCTTTTAAAGGTTCATAAAAATAATATTTTAACTCTGGTTTAATTTTATGTAATATACGCATTATATTATGATTTTTATTGTAAATAATTTATTCAAAAAATATAGAGTAAGGCCTTACCTAATGATATTCAAGTAAAATATTAATTTGTACGTTAAATGTTTTGCGGACTTAAATGAGAGTCCGCGGAGCTGTAGATAAAACCTGGACTCAACCTCAAGTATCGCGATAGCTGTACTTAGTGGTGATTAGACCTATTTGACCTATTTTACCCTTCTGTGGTGGCCTAAAGTCTATCAAACCACTGCAATTATCAACTGAACTCAGTTCAGCGCTAGCCTGTTTATCCATTACAGGATCTATGAAACTGTCCCAACTACTGCTCTAGAAGTCACACTGAGCTTTCCGTTTCTTGCTTTTGTTAAAAAGAGTGAGGTTAGGTTAGCGACTTACAGACTACTGAACAGTGGGAACTGGAAGATCCCTACCATTAGAGGTCACTCCAGATGTATGAGGCATGCATGAAGCTCGTGATAATGTTAAAAACTCTTTTCCATTTAGAAAGTATGCCACAGTGTTTCAAGCAAATGTTTGCTATTAATGCCTGTCTGATAGACAGACATAAATATTAAAAAGAATCCTAATTATAATTTTGTTAATATTTTTACCGACAGCCAGTCATGAACCAAGATTGGGGATGAACCAAGATGCCATTAATGCTCTTGGTTGGAGCATTAAGGACCCATCTGATTGCTACTGATGTAGCAATCAGATAGGTGCCTGTCCATAAAGGAATCAAAGGCTAAGAGTAAGCAGACCTCCAGCAACCAAAAAAGGGACTGAGATTACTCCTGTGGACCCTGAACCCATAGTAGCCATACCCAAAACTATAGACAAAGGTGCAGTAAAAAATTGGCTCTTAACATATCACCTGCACAATAGGCACAGCACTGCATAAGGCACAGCACTGTCGCCTCCGAAAACACCTTCATATCATTGGAATCTTTAAAGATAACCCAGTGTAAAGGCTATGTAGATCGGAATCCGAAACTGCATCTCATATACTTCTGAGGTGTGAAGCCCAAGCCTTTCAAAGAATCACTGGCCAAAAAGATTCTAGGGATATTCCGGGGGAAAGGATTATTCTGATCTGGACCAATTGAAGGTTTGTACAATATACTTCCAGTCGCAATGTAAATGGGTCTATCCTCGACTTTTAATCTAATCATTAATAATGTAAGGAATCACACACCATTTCTCGGGCTGTTTAACCCTAGGTGTTATATTGCCGTTTCGGATTCATGACGTAGTATCTTAAAAATTCTTTTTGTAATTAAGTTTGTCAATCGAACTACTGTAACCATTCTTCTCTGCTTTTAATTTAATTACAACTTTCTTATTATAGCCCACGTCATCTAAAGGAAAGGATCAAGGTCTGTGGATGTTGAACACAAAAACAGTGTTTACTCCATATCTCAAGTGTTATGGTTAAATGTTTCGAAATATGTCTAATTGTCAGTCCAGTATTAAATATAATCTGGTTATTGTCCTCTCGTGATAGCGTATAGTTTATAGGTAGTTTAACTATAGTTTTAATGTGGTAGATAGCACATATAGTCCATCGAGTAGCTAGAACTCAGTGTACAAATTTACTCTATAACATATAACATATGTTATAGTTAACATATGTTATAACATTAACATATTAACTCTATAAAGTAGACAAATTGAACTCTATAACACGCTCAAATCAATTGCCAAATTATAAACTGAAAAAAAGCTTACACCAATAAAAATTAACAACATGGACAGAGAGATAGAACTAATCAAAGCTGATGCTGCATTTCAGAGCGAATGAAGCATCCGAAACAGTGGTTTCAATTTAAATAAAAGTAAACAATCTAATCAAGCTCATGTATCAACATATTATCATTTAGAAGATGAACCCATTAATGTATAGTTTATAGAAGACTATGGACAAAATATTAGCGATAAATATTGCACAAGATCTGCTAAGTTGCAGATTTAAAATATCCAACCAGATCATCTCAATATTGACTCACTTATAATAAATGAATTAACAAGAGCAATCTAGACTAATTCCAAGGAATGCTTAAATAGACAAATTTTATGATAGAAGCTGCCTGAGATTTCAGGTAATCCTAAAGATTGGCCTATGTTTAAAGCGCTGTATAGGATTCAATGAAAAGATGCAAGTTTAGTGACGAGGAAAACATAGTCCGTTTATACAAAGCTTTAACAGGTAAAGCCCTCTTGGCAGGTTAAATCAATATTTGATTCTCCTTTGAACTTAAATTGTTCATTAAATATTTTAGAAACTAAATGTCAAGCCTCAGAGAAGAGGAAACCTTACCAACAAAAGAATAAAGTTGTATCCTCTAAAATGCTTAAAACGAAATACATCTTGTGGTCAGTCCAAATATAGCAAAAAAGTATGGTTGATTCCCGTTCTTATTGTCAGTTAAATAACGGAAATTCCATCAGCAAATGTCAGCAAGTTTCTTTGTTAAGTGCAAGTGAGAGATAGAAGTGGGCAAAAGCACAGAGACATTGTTTTGCTTGTTAGGTAAATCAGCTCATCAAATCATTTGTTGTAAATTTTATAAAATGAAAAGTTAAAAATTGTCAAAAGGAGCATCATCCATCATTAAACTTTTCGCCAGATGGTGTATGTAACCAAAACTTTCACAAAGATCGAAATAATGAAAATCATAAACAACTTCGAATTGAAACGACAGACACTTGCTCTATTAGTGGAAGTGTCTTGTGACATATGTCACTATTTATTTAGTTATTCAAGCTTTTGAGGAGGAATAGGTCCTAATTAATACAAAAAAAACTAATTTTGCCGAGCTTTCGATATAATTTAATCTTTTTCAAGGCTTAACATATTAAATAATAACAAAAACAGTTACATGGTAGTTTACACCACCATGTGGTGTAAACTACATGTAACTGTTTTTGTTATTATTTAATATGTTAAGCCTTGAAAAAGATTAAATTATATCGAAAGCTCGGCAAAATTAGTTTTTTTTGTATTAATTAGGACCTATTCCTCCTCAAAAGCTTGAATATTTAAAATAGAGGTCCCTATAAAAGTTTTTGTCTATTTATTTAGTGCTAATGAGTCTTACATAGCTGCAATACAGTACAACACTCAGAACATTCTGACATATAAGAAAGTTTATTTTACTTGTTATCTCTCTTAACTTAGTGTTGTTATCTCGACAATTCATAGGCAAAAAGCATTTCGTAAAGTTTTAACTTTGTTCTCTACTAAAATCACCCTAATTATGTATTTCTTGCAAACCATATTTGAGAATCTCATTGATAACTCTGTGTTTAAACAGACTCTGTCACAATGTTGTCTTGATCTAATGTATAATTAATCTTACCAAAAACCACTTACGTGGTAAAAAAAAACTCCTCGCCAAGTCATTGGTAAAAAAAAGTAGGAAAATAAACTTTTCTGTCCCGCCAAGTCTTGTCCGTATTGGGTTAATACGGTTATCTGCGTTTCAAAGTGAAGTTGCTAGGTTGGCAATACTAAAAGGTCCTATTAAACTGTGAGACATCATGTTCTTCTTCTCCCTAGCAACAAGCCAGCAGTGAGAAAAAATGTTATGGCTTCTTTTAATTTTTTTGTTTGGTATTTCGAGATACCAAACAATTCAGGTGTTCGTGGAAATTAATCGAAACAGATTTTAGCAGATGTCATAATTGCAGCAGTTTTACTGCGGCATTCACAACAGTTCAAGGAATGTCGAATTTTATATTTTATTAAGTAGGAATGCACACAAGCATCAGATTAATCCAAAAGTCCTCATACGTCTAAGTCTTTTCGGTAGTGTAGGCTGTAGGCGCATCAACAAATGGTGCAGGTAGAATAAGAATAAAAAGTCGTAGAAAATGTCATTTTCAAACCTCTTTTTCTCCACTTCTACTTGGCCGATTTGTATGATTTGTTAGTATTTTCGATCTAAAAGGCACTTTTTTAAAGTTATTATAATATTTTTTATGTACCTATAGCCGTTTACACGTTACAGACCCTCAAAAACCCTACTTTACACTGGCAGCTTAAATACGTTTAACCTGAAGTTTACGTTTAAGGGATGAATTCTTCCCTTAGTCACATACACTATCAGAGTTAATTCCTTATTGTTCTAAACCTACGTCCACAGAAAGCCTTTGGGTTTTCGAGGTTCAAAAGAACTTGATGAAAGGGGAATGGAAAGTACTATATAGAAAATTATCAGTGAGTACGGTGGTGCAATTTTAACCTTATCCGTAGACTTCCTTGGTTATAATGAATTGGTAAAAGGAAACTTAATACTGCTACAGCTATTTACAGCTGACCTTTCGAGAAAAACTTGGACTAGTGTTTTAGGCTTTAGTCTAAAAATAAGAGCAACATCCACCGGCTAAAAAACATAAAAACTCGACTGTGGGTGTATTAAAAAACCTCTTCGGTACCTACAGGTGGAAGCACACTACTGCTGAGACCACAGCGCCCCAGAAACTCTCCTTCACTGAGACATTAAATTCAAACAATGTCTCCCAACTTAACAAGACGTCTATGCTAATGTATTTAAACACTGCATAAGATCTTAAAGCTAGTGGTTTACGATTCACATGTAGACATTTAAATTTTAAATGTAATTGTAAGAAAAACGAAATATTCAACAGTAAATATTTACATAAATGTGCATTTAAAGTGAAAACTTTAATATAATAAAAACTGTCTGGATATGTTTAAAACATAATTAACATTATTTGAAATAATGATGGATGGAGGTTATCATTAAATAGATATCATATTAGAGAAACAAGATCCAACTATGCAATGGTTAGACTAATGTTTTATAACTTAATTAATGTAATGCCAATTAACAAAACTATGGTTGATAACCTTAGTATCATCTACAAAGATGTCAAGAGCTAATAAGTTGAAATGATATACCAATATGTTTTAATTTAAACTTTAATGATAGAAACTAATGTAATTAAAAAAAGATTAAAGTTAATGAGATATGACTTTATATATATATATATATATATAATATATATATATATATAATATATATAATATATAATAGTATATATATATTATATATATATATATATATATATATATATATATATATATATATATATATATATATATATATATAATATATATATATATATATATATATATATATATATATATATATATTATATATATATATATAATATATATATATATATATATATATAATAATAATGCCCGTTAGAGCCTTGCAGCTCATCAGGGATAACCCTGCGGGAACCACCTTGGGTGGTAGTAGCAACCGTTATGCTCTCCGTGTATTCTAAAGTTGGCGATAATTTATCTAATCAATTATTTTATATAAACAGCGAACCCCAAACCTCCGTGGTGTCAAATGTCAGTGTAATGATTAATGCTCTAACGACCTTCGCCACGGAGGCGGTCTAAAGACACATATATACATATGCAAATAAAATTACTCATACGCATGCAATGTAATTGTATATATAAGTTTTGTGAAATATATTTCTAACATCAGTCGAATTAATCAATTTTAGCAGTATATTTTTTTCAAGTATTTAGTTTAATTATTTTTAAACTACACCAGGTAAAACGTTTCAGCTGCTCCAACATTAAATTCTTAAAAATATGACGAAGATATGGTCCTAGATATCAAAGTGATCTCTACTTCCAGTTAGTTAATACATAAGAATTTAAATGTGGTATTGTTTTTTGGTAACTATTACCTAAATATTTTTATTATTATTACTTTAATAAATAATACTGTATATTAATTACTATAATATTATTATAGTATTTTTAATTCAATTTTTAAAATTAAATAACATTATTACTGTAGTGTTATTTAACTTTAAAAATTAAATTTAACTATACCATAAAGTAGCTATTTTAAATATCACACAAAATTTTAACAACATTGATATTACTACGTTTGAAACTGTGTACCGACATTTTTTCAGGGACCTATTGTTAGAGACACATCATAGATTAAGTTAAAAATATTTATATCTTGTTATTTTTGACACACTCTATGAAAGAGCTTAGTGGAAAAATGACTAGGAAATAATGATACTGGTTGAAAAATGTCTTAAAATTTAATGACGTTTCCTAAACAGTTTAAAAATACCCTGAACAGGTGGATACCATTTTCTGAAGTCTATGACCATGTGTACGATTTATATTTTAACAATTCAATTTTGGTTAATTAGAAATGTTTTAACTGGTGTATAATTTGATTTTATTGAGTTTTGTGAAACAAATATACACATAGATAAATTATACATACATACACATATAAAGGAATATTATGCATGTAATATGTAGCATCTGGTATTCAATATTCACATTTGTTAGAAATGGATCGACATAATATCTGTTTTAATGAGTCACAGTCATCACTCAAAATGTCCTGATAAGTAAGACTTAACAGAGTTTAGTGAGACACAAAATAATGTCGAAACATTAAGACTAAAGAATGTGGAATTAAGAAAAAGATCCCAAATCAAACGTTTACATGTTGAATTCCTTGCTACCTTCGCACAATTAGTTTATGCTTAACTATATTTTAGAAATATTTTTTGTTTCATTAGCTTATATTTTTAATAAAATACGAAGTCTAAGATGTTAAAAGAAATCACTGTAAGTTTAGTCGTTGTGGCAGTAATAAACACTGTCTACACATGTAATTTGACAGCACCGTCTCCAACTTTCCAGGATTCCATGGTACGTTTTTACAATGCTATTAATTAATATTAATACCACCTTAAGCTTTAGGTAAACATGTCGTTATGCAACTATTTACTCAAATTTGCTGAAAAAAATGCGCATATTTATGCCACTTATTATGCTAAACTATACTTATAATTTCTAAATTACTATGCCCACTTTTATGTCTACTATTTTTAAGCTTAGTTAATGCTTACGTTATAATGGTTTTAGCGCATTTCTGTAGAAAAATTAAGATAAATTGAGTATCAAGTCGTATAGCAGAAGAACAAAGCAATTTAATAAAATCAAATTTAAAATAAATTTCGCCAAGAATAGGACCACCACCCTAGTAGTATTTTGTAGTTAAAAAAGTTATTAAAATAAAAATAAAATACAAGCAATACTAAAAATAAAATAAAGCAAAATTCACTTTTTACAAAAATGTATACTTTGTATACATTGTTGTATACTTGTCTATATACAACAAAAAATGGTAATAAAAATATATTCAAAGTATATATCATCTTATGACATTTTCTAATTTTTTTATTTACAGATGTCTGGGATTAAATGGCACATCTACATGCAGAAAACTGATTATGAGTTTCAAGCAGCTTCAACAAGATGTCCAACAGTAATACCTGTCCAGAATCCTAACTATCCCAACATGTGGCAGTTTGTTTACACTTATGTAGACAAGTAAGTAAATTGAAAAATCAACATTTTTATAGGCACGGGGTACCTCGGAACTTTTCCTTTTTACATTTCCTACGCTCGTCCTCAGTATATACAATTCGCCAAATGTATACTGCAATATACTTTTAGACTCACTTCGTTCGTCTTCAGATAGTAAATGCATCATGTTTCGTATCTTCTTTAGCTATCAGCTTAATAGTAGCAAGTAATAAAGATTTATCTTTTATAACATCGATTTTTCAAAATTATTAAAACTATAATGACAAGTTTAATCAAAACATAAAAATAATAAATAATTCAAAACACATCCGTTTCATACTCAGCTGTCACCCATACAGCACTAACCACGTTTAATGCTGGTTGATTTTTATTATCCTACAAAATTCATAGATATACTTATCATTTTGAAACGAAACTTAGTGTACTTATTTATTAAGTAATAGTAAACACTGGCACTAAATTTCAACTCAATTGGACCATTTCTCAATTTTTTAAAAAACCTATACAAGTCATTCAATAAAAATTTAACTATTGCTGATAATAACATAAAACTTGGCTCATATGTTAGTCCTATACATAGTCACATGCGTGATAAATATCAATGGGATCGCATCATTTTTTGCGTTTTATGATTTTTCGAAATTTTCGCTGTCGTTATTGCGGGTTAATGACGTCATAAAAATTATTTTCCTAATAGCACAACTACAGAGATAGACTGATTTTTTTTTTTTTAAATCTAACTCTCCAATCCAACCCGTTTTTTATAAATAATATTGTATATATGTGATGTAAGAGACAAGTTAATGTTTATTAGGTTACAATATTCCATATTCATGTAAATCTATAATAATAAAAAGAAAAAAAATCACTAGTAAAGAGTCAAAGGAATAATGTATTATGTATTATACTAAGAGTATGCATTTTGTATTATACTAAGAGTAATGTATTTTGTATTATACTTAGAGTAATGTATTTGTATTATACTAAGAGTAATCTATTTTGTATTATACTTAGAGTAATGTATTTGTATTATACTAAGAGTAATGTAAGTGTTAGAAACTGCAGTTTTAAATAGAGGATCCCCAAGAACACCTGGGGATTTGTTACTAAATAAAAAAGCTGTATTTATAGAAGCACCAAAAATAAACTAACAAATAAAGTTGGCTAGACTGTAACAACGTTAGTAGTTGTAATCTTTGGAAACTACCACCATAGTCCAGAGACCTCCTTTTGACTATAAATAATACTGTGAATTATATAGTAGAACATTGAAAATATAAATCAAAATACAAACAATGTGCAGGAAGCCGAAAAAATTGATTTCTTATAACCTTAACTAACTCTTAGAAGAGGTTTCAATGAGGTTACATAGATCCCATGAGAGCCCTAAAATTATGTTTCAGCACTCTTAATGTATTGATATAGCCTCTAGTATATATCTCTATAGATCCAGGACTAAACAAATAAAATTAATGAATGAATAAAACGATTGGATTATAGTCAGGAACCGCACCTTAAGATGTATACTTGCCAACACTACCTCTAAAGATGAATAACTATATTTTTGATGCACTCTGTCAGCACGCCATATAAGAGAAGATGCTGATAATTAATAAAAAAACCCTTTTTAATTAAATTAAGGCCATTTAATATCGTCAATCTAATGACCTCACTTTGAAACAACAATAACACTCTCCAACCAGGACAAAAATAACTTGGCGGGACAGAATAGTAGACTTTTCAGCTGAACCAAAGATTTAGCGGGGAGTTTATCACCACTCAAGTAGCTTTTGGTAAGATTTCATGACTTTTTGTACGGCTCCTAATAGTTGGACGACTGTGTCAAAGTATTATACACCACTCTCAAGCTCTTTTTTCTGCGGCGCGTACAACGCAGGAATAATGAATTTGGGATTTATTAATACAGGAATGTTAAAAGGCATCAGTTTAAGCCAAAAGCCCACAAAACAGCAAAACTCAGTCAGTAGTAAAAGCTGCAGGTGCGCTAACGCATGATACTACCGATCGCTAACTTTTTTTTCGCTCCGTGTTCAGCATAGGAATGTAACATTTAATATTTTAGTGCGAAGAAATGAACACAAACATTGGACGAATCCAAAAGTCCTTACACGTCATGATCTGCTTAGTAGTTTACACTGTAAAAGCGTCAACGTATGAAACTACCGATCGCTAGATTAGTTTTTCGTTTTGCGTCTAGCCTAGAAATTTTACATATTAGATTTATTCGGTAGAAATTCACACGAGCATAAGACAAATCTAAAAAGTCCTCACACATCTAAATCCGTTTAGTCGTTTTGGCAGTAGGTGCGTCAACGCATAAACCTATCGTTCACTAGCTTAGTTTTTCGCTTCGCGTTCAGCGTAGGATTGTCGAATTTGAGATTATTTAGTTAAGAATTCACACGGGCATAAGACGAATAATCAAAAAGTCTTTAAACGTTAAAATACGTTCAGTAGTTTTGGATGTAGGTGCGGTAACAAAACGAGCAGAAAGTTATCGAGTTATTTTAAATTTCTTTTTTGACTTAACGCGGCGTAGGCGGAACGCCACTGCGTTTCTTAATAACTCTCTGCCATAACTTTACTCTTAAATTTGACCACAATTTATACTTTATAAATCAATGTGTTAACCTTGGTTTTTCCCGACTTAAATTATAAAAAAATGAAAATGATTAAACAGTAATTGCCCTCAAATTTATTACCAGGGCAAACATCTTCATCATTGTCAAACAACATCGGACCATTTTGATATGTGATTGTAAAAAGGTACCATTCATATTTTAAAAGCGTCTTATCTTCCAAATTATATTAAAAACTAATGAAAAATAGTCCTGCCTGGTAAACCTATAATATTTATTCGCATGGAACATCTATCAAAATTGTTATCCCAGGACACCTATTGATATTGTTGAGGCACCTATTCAATTTTTCCTCAAGTCTTTACTATTTTCATTACTACTTTTATTATTTTTTTCTACATAGATGATTAATACTGACATGCTTGGTACACCTATTAATATTCATCCTTTACGTACATCTATTAATATTGATCTGCAATAAACATCTATTAATCTAAAAATCTAAAAATTGCACTACATAGAGAAGCTATTAAAAATTGTTCTGGATAGAGCCCTTATGAAAATTGTTCTGGATAGAGCCGTTATTAAAATTGTTCTGGATAGTGCCCTTATTAAAATTGTTCTGGAAAGAGCCCTTATTAAAATTGTTTTGGATAGAGCCCTTATTAAAATTGTTCTGGATAGAGCCCTTATTAAAACTGTTCGGGATTAAGCCGTTATAAAAATTGTTCTGGATAGAGCCGTTATAAAAATTGTTCTGGATAGAGCCGTTATAAGAATTGTTCTGGATAGAGCCCTTATTGCAATTTTTGTAATAAGGGCTCTTAAATGCTTATATCACTAGCTACATTTTTTAAATAATTTGTAAAATGAAATGCTTATTTTTCAGCCAAAACCACATTAAAACAGTCATGTTTAATGCTACTGAAACAGGGCCAGCAACGTTTGCTTTCTCCTACTTCTTTAGTAAGTATCAAATGCTGATTTTCAATAATTAGTTAGATTCCGCTAAGTTGCGGGATCCGCCTAGAAGTATTATAGTCGTCAGCAATGCACATAAATTTGCAACACACATCAGATCTTAGATTATCTTTTATGCCTCAGCTAAAATGTTAGAGATCTCATATTTCAAGCCTTAGGAGCTAGATTATTATCTTCCTTACTCCCCTCCTTCGACCCTCAGTTCCATAATTAACTATTATACTTGAAACGAAGCTTGGTACACTAATTTATAACATAAAAAGGATACATAGGTACCAAATTTCAACTCAATTAAATCATTTTCCTATTTTCACAGTTTTTAAAAAAACGCACACAAATCATTCGATAAAAAATGAACTAATAGGTACATGGGATTAACTAATAGGTAAATAGAAAAAGGATTGTGTTGAAAAATCTAAACCAGGATGTCACTGGAATTATCCGTTTTGGGTTTTCTAGAACCAAAAAGTGGGTGGTTTTCACAAAGTTTTCTTGTGAAAACTTATTTTATTTATGCGTAAATGGCATAAAGGGTATTTATGCCAGAGATTTGAAACTTTGTAGCAATAGTTAGAATAAAACGAAAACAATTACTATTTGAGGATAAGCAAAGCGAGTCCGAAGACATGTTACGTAAAAATATGGTGAAGTATGTAATCTAAGGACGAGCAAAGCAAGTCTGAATTATCGATGATGAGTGCTATGAATCCGATTTCATGCGGAAACGTTCCGAGGGACCCCGTACCCGAATTTATTTAAAATTCACTGATGTTTAAAGTCACCCCGAAGAATCCTTTTGTGGTACTTACTAAGGTACTCACTATCAGATTCAGAGCACAAAAAAAACAGGCAGGTGCCACAGCAAAAAGTTTTAGCTTTTAATAATTTGACACACACACATATCTTTTTTTTAATTATATATATATATATATATATATATATATATATATATATATATATATATATATATATATATATATTTAACGTTGCAGCGAGCCATTTGGTTAACACTTCTAGCAAAGTGTATATTACTGTGTAGGTAGGTATTTGAGTATATCTAGTGAGAGAGGTGGGGAGTAATACTCTTGCGTCTCCTGCAACCAATAACCGAGAGGGGCTCGTCTCTATAGAATGGATATTTCTTATCATTATACTATTTATGACCGTTAATCTAATATCAAATTATTCTTTTTTTAAATGCTTAGAGAAAGATAGAAGTCAACAGAAATCAAGCTCTGTCTTCATTTATTGATTCAATGTAAAATAATAGAGATATAACGATAGAAGTCATCAGACATAGAATTATAATATAATATGAAGTACTGTTTAATTTAAAATAAAATACAATAAAATAGAGAAAGAAGAAAACAATTGACTTGAGTTCTATACAATTAAATTACTTATAATTTATTAACTCTATACATGAAGATACAAAAAATACATTAACACACAAAAATTGAAGAATTAGACAAACACGATGATTAATTTATTAATATGAATCTTAAAATTTAATATCAATTTATTAATCAATTACGGTCTTAATTAAAATAAATAATGCTTTACGAGGTATAATAAGGGAAGAACTGTAAAATCTGAAGGGGTAGAATAGAAAGACCTTGTAGAAAGACGAGGTGGGGGAAGTGGAATCGTATATCCCCATCTCACTGCGAGCTGAAACAACTAATATAAGTGTTAACCAAATGGCTCGCTACAACGTCTAGTCAATTCGCTACAATGATCCTACAAAATGCTTATTCATATATTCATAACTTTTTCTTGCAACTAATTCGTGTAAATATATGTTTATCTGAAAAAATGTATAACATATTGATTTTTTTAGATGGGAAATCTAATCAAATGAATGGAAAATTCATCTGTGGTGAAAATGGATGGGTAAAAGGAAAATTATTGGCATTGCAAAGTTGCAATCCAGTCGGTAAGTATTAAGTTCCACAAAGTTTTCCTTTTATTTTAACTGATGATAATTTTTTAGGTGAAATTTGGTCTATTAAAATAACGGGATCCGTTGATATGACGACATTTTACGTGAAGAGGCGTCTTGTTAGATTTAGCCCGGGTTAAGCTCTAAGTCTATATGAATATTGATTGTTTTTAAATTTCGCTTTTCGCTAAAGCCATAGTTTTGGTAATAGTTATCTAATTTTGACGAATAAAGACTCCATTTATTCGATATTTTATTAGCTTAAATATTTTTTTAAGTTAACAACAGCTTAAATAAGTTTTAAGAGGACAACAGGGAACTAATTAATTTAAGCAATCTAAAATGTGTACGATTTTTAAAAATGTGAGCGTGCGCAATCATATGAAGGGGGTTTTCATCATCATATCAAAATACATTTAACAATTTTGTTTATAGCCGTACAAAATGAGTCATTTTTTTCATGTTTGGCTCTTGGACCATTAGGAGGACTGTAAGGCATTTTTACTGCTGTATGTGCCCAATAGTAGTAAAAACAATTTAAGGCATTTATTGCCACGAAATCAAGTCTCCATTTCCGTGATCGTATAAGCACTGGAGGTCCGGGGTTCGCAGCCCGGGTTAAGCTCAAAGTCTATATGAATATTGATTGTTTTTAAATTTTATCTTTAAATTTATTTAAAACTTAGAGGATAGTGGATGCAATTCATCCAGAGGATGCCCGCAGGGTGAACACCCTGATGGGGCGAAAAGCCCAAAAACAGGAATTTTAGTTTTATTTTTTTTCCACCATTTTAAGGTGCTACTAAAATAAAATATTCATTACTGAATAAGTGATGCTGACTATCATCGATTCAGTGGATAATAATTGTATAATTGTATATATGTACATGCCACCATGGGCATGCGCATCGCGTGCCCGGTGGCGTATGTAGATAAATAGCCCTTTCCTTAACTTCTGGTTAAAGGCTTGTCTGTCGTGTCGAAATGTAGTTTTTATTGAATTTTCTTTCCTAAAGGTTAACGACTAAATTTTGGCATATATAAGAGAATAAATTTTGTAGAAATTCAGTTACATTTACAACAACTCTTCGTGAATTTAACTACACTTATTCGTTAGTACATTCTCAATTATGTCTTCATCATCCGTTGAATTTGATAACAGTTTGGATTTGACGACACCGGTAGTTGAAGTAGTTGACAATTTAACAGTTTTGGAAACCCCTAAAAAAACGAAAACTTACCACCAAGTTAGTACAGAAGCCAGTATTAAAATTATGAAGCACGATACGATCCATATGTTTCTTAGTAGAAACGAACTACTTAATACATTTGATGAACTTCTGTACGGGGGTGATTATTCAAACGATGAACAAGTAGCAGAGGACCTGGATGGAAGAAATGTTTACTATTTTCGAGACGATAGAAACGACAGAGAATACCTGCATCACCAGACGAGAGCTGATTTCTCGGATATTCGACCAGGTCGACGGCTTATCCACTCCATCGTGCCTCTCCCTGACATTGGAGGAAGCGCACGGGGAATTGATCTCCTTCTTAAAAGCTTACCACAACACCATAAAGGGTCCATCATCATCTTCTCCCTGCACGTCACAGAAGGCTGAGAACATCTCCACGTCGTCCACGACTGCACTTATTCCAATGGATCTTGTCGATCCATTTCCATGGATTGCGCCTGGTACGACTAGTTCATCCGGCCCTTCTACGTCACGGGAGGAGAATCTGAAAAAGGACTTAGGAGAGTATTTGAACTTCAGAAATCTACCGGTATTACTGGCATAGGATAATGTAACAAATAAGATTTATTAACTGTTGTATTTTCCCACATACTAAACTTAGAACCCCAAGTTTGAAACAAATGTGAATGCTTTATAGTATTAGGTTTTATACGAGGATTATGCAATATTTGAAACTAGACGTTGTAGCGAGCCATTTGGTTAACACTTCTAGTAAAGGGTATATTACTGTGTAGGTAGATATTTGAGTATATGTAGTGAGAGAGGTGGGGAGTAATATTCTTGAGTCTCCTGCAACCAATAAGCGAGAGGGGCTCGTCTCTATAGAATGGATATTTCTTATCATAATACTGTTTATGACCGTCAATCAAATATCAAATTATTCTTTTTGAAAACGCTTAACCGCTTGTACCTACTTTTTATAAAAATATTTTGATTTATTCTTCAAGAAATCAAGCTGTGTCTTCAGTCATTGATTCAAAGTAAAATAATAGAGATATAACGATAGAAGTCATCAGACATAGAACTAAAATATAATATGAAGTAATGTTTAATTTAAAATAAAATAGAGAAAGAAGAAAACTATTGACTTGAGTTCTATACAATTAAATTACTTTATATTTATTAACTCTATACATGAAGATACAAAAAATACATTAACACACAAAAATCAAAGAATTAGACAAACACGATGATTAATTTATTAATATGAATCTTAAAATTTAATATCAATTTATTAATATGAATCTTAAAATTCAATATCAATTTATTAAAATTTAATATCAATTTATTAATCAATTACGGTCTTAATTAAAATACATGTTGCTTTAGGAGGTAGAATAAGTGAGAATTGTAAAATCTGAAGGGTAGAATAAAAGACCTTGTGGTTGACGAGGTGGGGGAACTGGAATCGTATATCCCCATCTCACTGCGAGCTAAAACAACTAATATAAAGTGTTAACCAAATGGCTCGCTACAACGTCTAGTATATTTGAAGCGCTGGTGCTTGTCCCATTACTGAGGGTCCTTCCACTGTTTGACCGCCTCCTCCTGATTTTCCATTATTTTGTTCATTTCCACCATCTATAGCATCAATGTCCGTGTTTTAAAACATATCACTATCAGCAAAAAAGTCTTCAGGATCAACTGTTCATTGGTCGTGTAAATCTGGTGGATTCTTTAAAGTTGATGGGCCTCCTTTTTGAGTTGAAGTGGAAGTAGGTTTAAAATCTAATGTACTTAAACCGCGTTTTTCGTTTAAAGAACCACTAGCTGTGGCAAAACTTGGCCCACCTTGATTAAATGTTTCTTTTAATTGTTGTAACTCGTTCAAATAACTTTTGTCTTTGCTCAAAATATCCCGCTGATGACGTTGAGCTTCTTGAAAATATATATTATTATTTTTAGCGTATCTAGCTAAAAAACGTTGTCTCAATCCGTATATTGGTTTATTTATTGATGTATTAGAGGAACTCATATTAGGGTATATGTTACCAAATATTTTTTCTGCACCATATTTAAAGATAATCCACTTGCTCCCAACAAAGAATGCCAATTGCCGGTATTAGAAAAGTCTGACCAAAAAGACGATATTGCTTTAGAATCAGCTACAGAATCATTACAGCAAACGTATAATCTAAGCCGTGATCTCTCGCTACTTGATCATCTGTATCGTATATTGATCGCGTAAAATCACTAGTTCTCGGACCGAGGTAATTATAACGCGGCAAATGAAACGGCATATGAACTTGTGTACCGCAGTATCAAGGTTGCATACACACACACACACACACACACACACCACACACACACACACACACACATATATATATATATATATATATATTATATATATATATCCCCCTTTCTTTTACTTTAAGAAAGAAGATACAATAAAAACTACATTTCGACACGACGACTACGACAGACAAGCCTTGAACCAGAAGTTAAGGGGGGGCTATTTGTCAACATACGCCACCGTGCGCGCGAAGCTCATGCCCATGGTGGCATGTATATGATACATGCCATTTTGTATATATATATATATATATATATATATATATATATATATATATATATATATATATATATATATCATATATATATCATTATTATTTTATTAATAACATTATTTATTTTTAGATGGCAAAGAAGCTCTCTGGTTAAGTTTTGATCAGAGGCGTAACCCAGGAGACATGACTCCAGCAGAGAAGCAACAGGTGAACAACTGCTTGAAAAGTAATAACTTAGATCCATCTCTATAAACCTTAACCACCAGCACCAACTGTCCAGCTGATTAATTAGCTAATTAGTGGCTAACTTCAAACATGATTTTAGAAATAATTAGATGTTTTCCTTAGTAGTTGCAGTTTTCCTCTGCGTGTGTGTTGAGCAAATATACAGGGTGGAACAATTCACTTAAACCAACATTAAACCATTAAAATCATGGTGAACACATGGTCCTAGACTAACGAAAATGGTCTCTACCCCTAGTAAGTCGACCACCCTGAGTTCAAATTCACCAAATTTTTTTTGGTAATTATTACCCGAATGTGGTAATTTAATTACCACTTTTCGTTTTTTATTTGTAACTTTAAAAAGCCAAATTAGACCATATCATGATATAGACTAATTTAGAAACTACATTATATCCTGAGAAATTTGATACCAATATCACAAAATTCCGGTATTTTTTCACCGAGCTATCGATCGACATACAAGACATAAATTATTACCGGCATTTTTGGAACAACAAAATGCGCCAACCTAAAAAAATGGTTAAAGAGTGGTCCTAGACTAACGAAAATGGTCTTTACCCCTAGTAAGTCGACCACCCCTGAGTTCAAATTCACCAAATTTTTTTGGTAATTATCACCCAAATGTGGTAATTTAATTAGCACTTTTCGTTTTTTATTGGTAACTTTAAAAAGTCAAATTGGACTATACCATGATATAGACTAATTTAGAAACTACATTATATCCTAAGAAATTTGATACCAATATCACAAAATTCTGGTAATTTTTTACCGAGCTATCGGTACCATTGTGATAGTACTATCACAATGATAGGGTTATTTGCTTGTATGTCGATCGATAGCTCTTTAAAAAATTACCGGAATTTTGTGATATTGGTATCAAATTTCTCAGGATATAATGTAGTTTCTAAATTAGTCTATATCATGGTATGGTCAATTTGACTTTTTAAAGTTACTAATAAAAAACGAAAAGTGCTAATTAAATTACCACATTTGGGTGATAGTTACCAAAAAAATTTTGGTGAATTTGAACTCAGGGTGGTCGACTTACTAGGGGTAGAGACCATTTTCGTTAGTCTAGGACCACTCTTTAACCATTTTTTTAGGTTGGCGCATTTTGTTGTTCCAAAAATGCCGGTAATAATTTATGTCTTGTATGTCGATCGATAGCTCGGTGAAAAATTACCGGAATTTTGTGATATTGGTATCAAATTTCTCAGGATATAATGAAGTTTCTAAATTAGTCTATATCATGGTATGGTCTAATTTGACTTTTTAAAGTTATTAATAAAAAACGAAAAGTGGTAATTAAATTACCACATTCGGGTAATAATTACCAAAAAAATTTTGGTGAATTTGAACTCAGGGTGGTCGACTTACTAGGGGTAGAGACCATTTTCGTTAGTCTAGGACCATGTGTTCACCATGATTTTAATGGTTAATGTTGGTTTAAGTGAATTTGTTCCACCCTGTATAAGTATAAAACAATATCAAAAATATATAATTATTATTTTTTAAATCATATTTGTGGTTTTTGTACTATAAAATTATAGTTTGACTTACAATACAAAATAAAGCTAAATTTTTAATTTATGTTTTAAAATGTTTTTCCTTTTACCCTTTTAAGTTAAAAAAGAAACAGTTTAAAACTAGGAATTTATCCGGTTATGTGAAAACTACTATAGTAGATATGATGTGAACTGTAGTAGATATGTAATGTGATAATTACATTATGAACTGCAAAACCAACTTTACTATTGGTTCCAGTTTCATGTCTCTATTATTGCCGACGCTGAATTCAATTTTTAGCTTTCACCAGCAAATGACCTTAAGGCATTCCATACGAACTCTTGAGGATACGTAACATTAGATCAAAATGTATTCCAATTTCTACAATCTCACTGGAATGAGCCTAAAACTAGCTTAAAATGTATAAAATCTGTACTTTTACTCAAAAAAGGCCTTAGGCCTTCCTTAGTTACCTATAATTGCGACCTAAAACTAGCTTAAAATGTATAACATCTATACTCTTACTCAAAAAAAGCCTTAGGTCTTCCTTTGTTAACTATAATGGAGACCTTAAAATAGCTTAAAATGTATAATATCTATACTCTTACTCAAAAAAAGCCTTAGGTATTCCTTTCTTAACTATAATGGAGACCTTGAACTAGCTTAAAATGTATAACATCTATACTCTTACTCAAAAAAGGCTTTAGGTTCCTTAGTTAACTACAATGGAGACCTAAAGTTAGCTTAAAATGTATAACATCTGTAATCTTACTTAAGACAAGTGATATTAATACTGAAGACAAACAGACTTAAAATGTCTAAAACTAGCTTAAAATGTATAACATCTATACTCTTTCTGAAAAAAGGCCTTAGGTGCCTTAGTTAACTATAATGGAGACCTAAAACTAGCTTAACATGTATAACATCTATACTCTTGCTCAACAAAGGCTTTAGGTTCCTTAATTAACAAAAAATGCGACCTAAAGCTAGCTTAAAATGTATAACATCTGTAATCTTATTTTAAACAAGTGATATGATCACTGAAGACGAACAGACTGCAATATCTTATATTGATTTTTTTTAAATTCTTAAGCTGTGTGTATAATATTTTTAAAATTAGCTTTTAAAGCTTTCTACCTTTTCTATAATAATAAAAGAATAACCCCAACCGCGGAAGAAAACGTTGCTCGAAACCGACTATCAAAATGTTTGTAAAACTTAAATTACTTGAAAAGATCTAATTATATATTTCACTTAAATATGATTGTTTACTTCAAATATTTAAAAGTCCAAATTTTAGAAAGAAGAGCTGCACAAATCAGTGTGAAGAAGTTTCAGAAAAAAACATCTAATAAAGGCGAGGCATCATAACCTCAAAATCCCATTTGAACACAACCTTTAGCGTTAGACTAAAACTAAGGATATCTAAAATATAAAAAGAAAGTAATATCTAAAATTATACACCCCAGGTAGATCCTAATCTAGCTGTCTGTTTATTTTTACATACCACACTGAGAAAAATTTTAGTTCGACAAAAACAATTCTCGGTCTTGCTTTAGAAAAAATGAGCGAATAATCGTATAAAGCATGCAAATTCAATTAATAAATCAGTTATAATTGAATTTATGCCGGAAAGCAACTTTTTTTGGTGTTGATTAAATGAATTCTCGAGATTTGCTTCCACTGTAAGGTAGGATACTGGCATTAAAGAAGGGGTAAACATTCACTTATTCATTACCGTGTTTATTTATTCCAAGTTTCATTGCATTTCGATATAGCAATGATAGCATTGAATATTAATAAAGGTAGTACATCCTTGCATTGCTCCGGTAAAGAATATTTTCTGCACTGTTATTATGAAGATCAGGAGTTTGAAAATTGAAGGAAGGCTTTGTAAATAGTGAAGTAAGGAAATTCGAGGCAATTTGGAAGTAACAATTGTGCAACATTTCAATGATAATTAATTGCTTAAAACTGTGTAAAGAAAAAGCAAGTGTATCATAGGAAAATGCAATGCGTGTACTTGCTTCTGTTGTATTTATTGAATTTATTATTTGTTATAGGGTATGAGTTGTATTAAATGTCAAAAATCGTGGCCATTTTTAAGCCATTTTTGCCATAAGGCAAAAAATCCATTACCGTTATATAAGTCCAAGACTTGTGAAGTATGTGAAGATGGCTACGAGTTGGTCATTGGTTTTTCCCTTTTAGCGAATTTTCAAAGAAAATTATGCTTATTTACCATTCAAGAGGTATGGGGCTTCCCCTGAGCAAGGGTTTGGTTCAAGTCTCCTATTAAAATAAAATAAAGTTAATCTGCAAAAATGAAAAGGAACAATAATCCTTTTATTTAATCCTTAACTATTTCTTCCCTAATAAACTTTTACGGGATCTTATAAGTATTCCTGAGTTTTACTCTCCATTTTTTTCATTTATTTCTGGTTCCCGTTGGAATTTAGGGATTAAGAGGTTACTGCTTTTTGGTAATCTAAAAGTATCAAGAATGTCGTTGAAATTAAAAATTTTGTGTTTAATTTATCTTCATGATCGTTGTCATCGTTAAAAATGCTCACAGATATTGAATACAAGCAGCTAAAAGTAAATTTCACTCACTCTTAAGCAATAGGGTTTTGTGGTGGCAAAAGTTGCCTTGGATAAAAGTTTTCTCGTAACATGGGGCAAAAGGTACCACCATTTCCCTGTATGGCATGGAACCTTTTACCCCCATGCACCTCCCCTACTTCTTATAACGTATTCTCAGACGCTTCATCATACCAAATTTCATCCAAATTTGATGCTATCCATGCTATGCATTGATGCTATCTATGTTAACCACCTGTGACCACCTCTGAACACTTTACAGCAGCAGTCAATGTGAAATTTGTTCTATTTTGGAGTTTATTCTAATTTTTTCCTAAACATTCTACAAGGATTGTAGGATTGAAGGAGCTTAAGAAAGACATTGTCTACCCTCAAAAAGGTTGACTATTTGAATTTCTTCTGGAGGGCAGCTTAGTTAATTATAAATGATCAGTTAGGTTAAATGATGTAACATTAAGCTAATATGATTTATATGTAAGGAAGTAAATATTATAGATATCAAAGTATGGAACTTATTCTAATAATGTACGCAGTGGTGCCATCTAGGGCAGGGGCGTAGAAAAGGGGGGCTTCCGGGCTCCCCCCCTTAAGGTCACCCATGACCAAAAAATTTTCAAAAAAAATTGTGTTTTTTGGTCTAAAATCGGAAAAAACTTTCTTCAGCTTGCTCGCTCGCAACGTGGCTTATTAATTATCACATGAAACCACATAAATGTAAAAATGTAAAGGGAAATTATTTATGGTTATATGCTAAACCAGCAATTGGGCATCCCCTTAAAACATGAATTGCTACGCCACTGATTCTAGGGGGCCTTCTTAGGCCTCTAAGCTTGGTAAGCCACTGCTTATTTCTAATGGTTATAAAGCGTTATTCTTGGTTATTTCTTGTTTCTTAGATTGGACAATGTATCAGCACAACCTGGGTGTTTTGGATAGTTACTAGGGCTCGGATTTTGCATATTATTTTGATAGTTGTACTTATTGATGTTACAGTAACGTAACACAGGGTTGTTGGTTGTAGATGATATTTTGTACTGGAGTCATGTGCTTGTAATTTTCAATACATAGTTATTATGGTAGTAATTTGTTTTATTCATTTATATGTAAAGTCATAACAGATTGTGCATCAGGGATTGCATACGAGACACATCAAAATTTATTGCTTAAGTCTCAAAAATTGTTTAAAATTTAGAAAAATGCTTAAAAATCATTAAGTTTATGGTAACCAAAGCTAGGATCTACCATGGGAAAAAGCAATTGTTATCCTTCAAATAAATAACATTTTCCTGACTTAAGCAGTTTTATAATTGAAGGAACCAAGTGTCACTAGAAAAGTGAGTGAAATTACGGCGTTTATGAAAGCAAGACTTTGAAAAAGCAGTGACACATTCATTCATCATAAATTAGGAATGATTTTCGCGCAAAAAAGGAAGTATACCTTGGAAAAGCTAGATAATTGCTTTAACAATTCCGTAGTTGCAATAAGTAGTGATAAGAGTATGGTTTTTCCATCCTCTCCCGCGCTTCTTCCACATACTACCTTCCAAAAGCAAGGGAGTGGGGTACAAGTCTTGAACTAATGCAGGATGGGTAACGAGATCTAAGCGTCACTCTCTCATCGACACCGGTCCTGCGTAGAGCTCGCTCCGTGAAAATTGTGTATAATATTTTTGTGGTTTTTTTTTATATATTTGTGAATAACGTGTTCTCAGTGACTATTGTCTGTGCTACTTTGGTGACATTCATTACTTTAAGGTAAATCAAATAATCATTATCCTAGTTTTATAATAACTTATCATCCAATATTTCGTTAGTGGCACAATTCCCCGCATCCATGAGGTCCCTATGGCTAAGTATATAGTAGTAGTATGTTCCTATTTGTATGTTAATGAAATTTAGGCGGAGGGCAGACAAAAGCCTGACATGGCAATTGGGTGAGTCATGCAATATATCTGATTGGTCCTGTTTTCTGATTTCAGCTGATCTCTGACTTCAACCGGCTTTACCCAGACAGAGAGAGATCCCTGTATCACAAGCTGACGCTATGCAGGGAGAGCCTGTTTGATGCTTTCAGAGAAAAGCGTCGAGGAAAGAACTGAAAGAATACGTTACGCCATACCTTAATCTGATTAATGGTAATTAAAAATATTCATAAGTTTATACATGTTACATTTTCAGATAATATTATATTGATATTTCAGATAGATGTTACAAATTTGCACTTTCATTATCCCAAATGAGTAAATACACCAGTCTTTACCACCCTCCTTCCATAGCCAAAGTGTCTTTCTATAACTGTTCTTTGTTTTTTGATCACAGAAAAAACCAGCACGGAGAGCTGCCTTCTGTAGTCTCACTCCTGTGCCTACCATCCCTCTTGTGCCAGTCGAGTGGGAAACAGAAAAAAGGATGCGGCTGGCGACCATCAAGGTCGGAGATAAGAGAAAGTTTTATAGGAGTAATCCCTACAGAGTCTAACCTAACTGAGGCAGTACAAGCTCGTCGATCAAAACTTTTATCAAAGAAGCTCACTTTCCAACCTTGGGTTGTGGCCGTAGGTGAATCAATAGACCAGGTCAAGAGCTGTTTTGTGGTGGTGGATGATACGTTTTATAAGTTCTCTCACATCCTGGAGGCTGTGGACGTCGCCTTTAAGCTGTTCCACGCTACGGATATCCCTTCGAGTCTGAATTTGTATGGCTCCTCATCCAATTGGGTATTTATAATATTATCACTAAGTATGATAATGTTACACAGACAGTGAAAGCGGCGTTACCGCTGTTTAAGTAATTAGTTACTCAAAGTATTTCTGTTCAAGTATTAATTATTGTACTATTTGTACAAACCAGTCATGTTGAAATGTTGTGGTTGTAGGAAGGGGTTCAACTCTCCCTCTCAGTTGACATTCCATCAAATGAGTCTTTGTAAATTAGTTTCACAGGTTAATGTCAAATTTGAGTGTGCAAGCGAGGGGTGTTACCGCCATTTCCCCACAGCACGTAGTCTTAAACAGCACGTATTAAAAGTTCATTGTCAAATACCTCGTAAAAATGTATCCGGTGCATGTTCCTCTAGAATGGACGACAGCCCTGTCTTACCTTTACAGAAGCCTCCACTTGATGTTGGTCCTCCACTTGATGTTGATTCTCCACTTGATGTTGATAGTGCTCCAGGTCCTAGTAAGGTGCTACCTCAAAGTGAGGAAGCCTGTGTGGCTCAACCTCTCAATGTGGTCGAGGAAATAAATAAAGGCCTTTGCCTATTCATATCAAAACTTTACAGTCATCCCATGGTGCCTCGAAATGTGGTTCAATTTGTCGTTGAAGGGTGTGATTCATTTTTCTCTGACTGTTTTATTCACACCATCAAGAATCACATATCACATTCAATGACAATCGGTTCTGACTTAAATCCCCAAACCCTCCTGTCAGCACTTGACTTAGACATAATGCGAAATTTTCGCTCTGAACATTGTCGGTTTAAGTACTTTGAAATGAACGCAATGTTTATCCGGCCTACTGAGGTCACAATCGGTTCTAGAAACGACTTCAGAGGCGGAAGTGTACGAAGTGTACCCTGCACGTTGCAATTGATTCCTTTGCATAAAGTACTTACTCATTTCTTTAACAGCGAACAGGTCATGGCTGATACTTTTCAGTACATGTCATCTCTCGGTACGTCAGAAGGCCCTTCCCAATCCATAACAAATGTTGTGCAGGGGTCGTCTTGGAAGAAAATTGTCCAAGACATAAATTGCAATGATAATAATGTATTAATTTATCCTATTGTTGTATACGCAGACGACTTCGAGGTGGGCAACGCGCTCTCTGCTCACGCGGGCGTTCATAAACTTTGCGGTGTGTATGTATCTCTACCATGCCTTCCACTTCATTATATGTCCAAGTTGCGTTACATTTTTTTACTTTCACTGTTCCACTCCTCAGATAGACTTGCGTTTGGGAACGCAGTGACTTTCCAAAAGATATTTGATGAATTGAATTACTTAAGGAACACGGGTATTAAAGTTGACACCAGTACTTTTAGAGGGACTATTAGGTTTGTGGTTAGCTCGGTATCTGGTGACAACTTGGGCCTTAATGGCATGCTTGGCTTTGTAGAGAGCTTTGTCGCCCAGCACTGTTGTCGGATATGTAATATCAGTAAACAGCAGTTACAATTGGCTGGTAGAGAAGATGCATCTTTGCTCCGAACTTTGGAGTCTTATAATGAGCAAGTAATTTTAGATGACGTGTCCAAAACGGGAATAAAAGAGCGTTGCGTTTGGTTTGCGTTGGAGGGGTTTGATTTGTTTGATCACGTATCCACAGATATTCTTCATGATTGGTTTGAAGGCTGTTGCCGTTACGTCATGACTTTTGTAATTAACTCAATAGTGAAAGAGTTCAATTTCATTCATGAAAACACTTTAAGGGACAAAATAACGTCCTTCAACTATGGCCCTGATTCTTCTTCTAAGCCAAGCAACTGCATTAAGCAAGATAGTAAATCTATAGTTGTAAAGACGTCAGCATCCGAAATGCTTTCTTTGGTCAGATATTTTGGCCTCATTGTTGGCTACTACATCCCAGAAGATAATAGAGTGTGGTCTCTTTTTTTGAAGTTGCGTCTAATAACTGACCGCCTCATGAACCCCAGAGTCTATATGGACACTGTCACTCAGTTAGCCTCGCACATAGAAGAGTTTAATGCACTCTATTGCTCCTTGACAAATACTCCACTTAAACCCAAATTTCATTTCTTGACCCACTATCCACAAATGTTAATTAAATTTGGTCCATTGACTCAAGTGTGGACAATGAGGTTTGAGGGCCGTCACAGATTATCAAAATTGATAGCCAACTCTACTTGTAGTAGAGTTAATGTGTGTAAGACTATAGCCATTAAAAACCAATTAATTATGAATGACATGCTTTTGAGACAAACCCATTGTAAAAAGTATACTTATGGTCATACTGTGCCGGCTTCAAATGATACCGTTAATGCACTAATTCAAAAGTTTAGTTTAAATCCTACTATTAAGCTTTTCCAGTGCAAGTCGATAGGAACTGCAGGCACAAACATTGTACAATCATCTGTGATGACTGTTGACATTTGTGATGACACTTACCTTCCAATATTTGCATCAGTCAATGCCATAGTAACTACCTCTACAGGCGATATTTACCTACAGGTAAGTTATTATGAAACAATAACTTTTAATGATCATGTCTATGCTTATGAGGTGGTTACTACTGATCAATTTGCTTGGCTTACTATCAATGATTTGCATAACCCATTTCCAAATACCCTCACTGTCATGATGGATCTTGTCAGGTATGTCACAATACGTCTACCTGTTGATTAATGCAATTTGGGCTCTGCCCTTTTCTATTATAAAAAAAATAAAAAATAAAAATCTATGTTTAATGTACAAGTCAACTATTACTTCTTTTGAGTAATTGGCAAAAATAAAAGTTATTAATTCTTATCATTATCACTATTGGGTTGTTATACGCTTATTTCATAGTTAATTAATAAGTTATTAATTAATACATGCAATTAATTATTATAGTGATAAATTAGTTTATTTATTAATTGTCAATGGAGAGCCGCTGCAAACTAATATTAGGGTTGATAACTCAAGAATAAGAATGAATGATGTTACTGTCTTCTATAGTTATTCATTGAAGTTGCCTTAATTAAGAAGTTTGTTGTCTTTTATCATGTGACAAAAAAGTTATTAATTAATTATTTCAGTCATTAATTGCTAGAAAGTGAATTATGGTTTTGTTAATGTTATATGACTGTCGAACTTGAGGCGATCCCCCTGGGAGTGGGGGTAAAAATCTGCACATTTTAAGAACCCTATCAACCTTTTGGAGCAATAAACAGTGGCGCAATTTAAGAACTACGTTAAAAATGTTGGTTCTCAAATTGCGCCACTGGTTTTTGCTCCAAAATGTTGAAAGGGGTCTTAAAATGTGCAGAATAAAAATTAGATGTGAATTGCCGTCTTAGAATTTATATTTGCTTAGAACCGGATATATTGCCACTTTGTATGTACTATTGTATGTATATACTATATGTTTTTACCCCCACTCC